>ML661344.1:1278963-1521823 GCA_007570785.1 Antilocapra americana | reverse complement strand
AAAAAACCCAGTTGCAGCCAGTGGAGGGGAGCGATGCCTTACTTTCATCTTGGGAAGCGAAACCAGGCTGTGTTGCAAGTGCTGGACCCTCTCCGCCCTTGACTGATCACCTGCAGGGCACAGTCGGATATGGTGCCCTGCTGACAGCTGGGGAGAACAAACTGGGCACCCTCCGCTAACTCAGCTCCTACCTTGCTCAGTAGTGGGGAGAGATGCCCTTTATCGGAGGCCCTTGGGAAGCCCCCATTGCAGGTTTTGACATTCTGAAGACTATCTGGCCTGAGACAAAGCACTCCATTCCTTGGCTCAGGGACACCAGATGTGAGTGGGCAGAGCATGCTGCGAGCAGCAGAGAGAAAGAGAGGGCAACTCATCAGTAGATTAAGAACATCATCAAAAGTTGTGGCTGTTTATTGTCAGTCAGCCTATTGCTTATCTCAAACAGGCAATATTCTGCAACTAAAAGTTCCTATATAACACCCAGCAATTCTCTGAAGGGAGGCGGTAAAGAGCCACCATGGAACTAAGCACTACTTTCTTAAGGCACGGAGGAGTCTGTATGAGAAGAGCTGACTTCCATCACACTGAACATTCAGGTGGGAAAAAGAAAAACAACCAATCTTCTGCAGGGAGTATGAAAATTCTCTACAAACTATGACCACATTGGTGTGAAATTCAGGAGGTGAGGATATAATCATCTCTCTTAGGGAGAAAAAGTAAAAGGGTTGTTTTGATGGATGCCTAATCCCATCAGGAAACGATGTCAGTTTCCCTGGAAGAACAGATAGGAGCCTTTCCAGGAACTTTAGGATTTCGGGCAACAGGATCTGTTCTTACCTTAGGATGTTCAACCTTCACAAAGCTGAAGAAAGTCCCTGTCCTTGAGTAGTATTAATAGAGCTATAATCTAAAAGTTCTAAGTGCTAGGAAGGTCTGCCCCAGAGATGGTTACATTATAAAAGGAAGGGTCTGAGGTTTAGAAATGTTGCTCTACCACGTCCTGGGGAAATCTCAGAGGAGGTGGTGCACGCTCACTCTCTCCGTTTAACCCATGGGAGCAGCCACAAACACATACTAAACACACCCAGGCACCTCCAGTGGTCCTCTCCACCCCGTGCAGGCAGGCGCCCTTATGCTTCCCACATTACAGCTGAGAACGTTGAGTCTCCGGGCAGTCAAGGCTTTTGCTGACCTGGCAGAAAAGCGCTGAGCAGAGTTTCACAGCAAGACCTTCTGATGCCACATCCCTTCTGCTACTGGCTCCACTGCACGTGGCAATCGCCAACCACTTAGCAAACTCCTTCTTTATAAGCAACTTCTCTCAGTCTATTTGCAAGTGAACTTTCTTAAATCACAGGGATCTTACCTCAAGGCTCCACCTACAAATGACTCACAATTGTTTCCAAAATGAATAGCTGATTTGCAGAGACTCAGGCAAATTCATTTACTGATGAAACTGCAGTGACAATAGACCAACTTCAGTCTCAGGGGGTCACAAATTCCAGTCTCTTCATTTTTGGTCACACCATGTGGCTCTCTAGTTCCCCAACCAGGGATCAAACTTGCGCCCTCAGCAGTTAAAGCTCAGAATCCTAACCAGGAGGACTGCCAAGAAATTCCCCCAGTTACTTAGGGCATAACCACTAAAAGCCCAAAGTTAAAGAGGCTGGGTTTCAAACAGGCTCCACCAGCTGTAGTGACCTTAGGTGAGTCGCCAACCTCATAGGCCTAATTTTAAAAGGGAGAGATAAAGATAGAAAGCTAAAGAAAGAAATCTTGTTTTATTAGATTATTTGAAAAATTAATGGTAATATATAGGAAATAGTTTTGTAAGCTGCAAAGCCCTATATACATGGAAGATTCAGCTATGATTATATTGACTCAGGTATTTGGCTAGGATCTTACAGAGAATCTGAATTATCAGAGTTCTTTTGTAAAATGAGATGCAAAATGGCATAATGATCAAGGACCAAGCCCCAGACTCAGAATAACTATTTTCACATCCTGGCTCTCCCACTTAACTTGCTGTTTGATCTTGATCGAATTCCTTACCTTCTCTGTACCTCAGTTTTCTCATCTGGAAAATGGAGCTAATAATTACTGCCTATCTCATAGAGTTGCCCTGAAGACAATACAAGTTAAAATACTTAAAGAACTTAAAATAGCTCTTGGTACACAATATGTCTGATGTGTATTACTCTACTAATATGATGCTTATCACACAGACAATAGGTAGACTAGGGTTTAGCAGCCTTCACTGCAAAACAAAACTGCTGCAGCAGAGGCAATAAGATATAGGATACTTTTGACCAGCAACCCAGCAATAATGTACTGGATTTTTAACTCTCTAGGATGCTCTTTTATAGGGAAAAATAAGTCATCAGGCTCCCAGTAAAACTCTGCTTCTTTCTCCCTTTCCTGCTGGCTTCCTACACAAATATAAAGGCACCACTCAAAGCCCTCTTTCCGCTTCCTTACTCTCCCATCCCTGAAGATCAGCCTTATCCCAGGGTGAAGGCCCAGATGAAGAAGGCTGGACAGCCTGGGCAAGTCCCTGGAGACCAGGGCAGCGGCAGCTTTTCTCCTCCACTCTCCATCTCAATCCTTCCATCCTTCCCGGCTCATATCACACCCCATCTCCTCCCAAAAGACTTTTGGGCACTCTGCATCTGTAACTGCCGACTTTGTATCTGCTGGCTGCATAATTATCACACAAGTGCCTATTTTATTGCTCCTAAACGGTAACCTCCCCAAGGGCTAGTCATAGTTCTTCTAGTATCCCCACAGCGCTGAGTATGGTGCTCCAGACAGACATCGTGTGTATGCCATAAATAACTGGGGAAGGAGCCCAGACTCCCTGCTAAGGGGTCAGACGCAAACCAGGTCTGAGCCTTTGCTCCTCTTCCCAAGCTCCTGGCAGATGCTGCCATCAGAACACAGCATTCCCCCCACCCCACCCCAGAGACCCTGGAAGAAACCTCAGAATCCTTTTCAACACTGCACCACAGGCCGCCAATACAAATTGACTGGAAACATTAACTGTGTGCCTCCTCTGCTTCCTAGGCATTTCCTTAACCGAGACTCCATGGCCCTGGGACTTCACCGCTGCTACCATAACCACCATACGCTATTGTACAGAGCTGTTGACCTGTCTGCCTCCGGTAGACCAGGCTTTCAAACTTTTAATCGTGAGAGCTCAATAATAACCCAAATTAGCATGTACCAAACTGAAGCTAAAGTTTCCCCAAACAACATTCATCTGATTAATGTAATACACTCTGATATACTCCTGTTATATTCCTATCTAAAATACTGATTCAGACTCACAAAATTCATCTCACGGTACAGTATGGTTTACAACTATATCCATGACACACTGTGCTCAGCCACTCAGTCATGTCCGACTCTTTGCAAGCCTGTGGACTGTAGCCTGCCAGGATCCTCTGGCCATGCAGATTCTCCAGGCAAGAATACTGCAGTGGGTAGCAATTTCCCGCTCCAGGGGATCTTCTCAACCCAGGGATCGAACCCAGGTCTCCCACATTGCAAGCAGATTCTTTACCGTCTGAGCCACCAGGGAAGCCCGATATGATTGATAGATAGATATAAAATATTAGTTCTATAAATAATGTTCCTTAAGATCACATTGTGCTGTGCTGTGCAGAGTTGCCCAGTCGTGTCTGAATCTTTGCGACCCCATGGACTGTAGCCCACCAGGTACTTCTGTCCATGGGGATTTTTCAGGCAAGAATTCTGGAGTGGGTTGCCATGCCCTCCTCCAGAGGATCTTCCCAGCCCAGGGGTCAAACCCAGGTCTCCTGCATTGCCAGTGGATTCATCACCAGTTTAGCTACCAGGGAAACATGACTGTAACTAATAATCCCTAACATTTTAGCCTTCATGCAACAGAAGTTCATTTCTTGCTCACCTAAACAGGTGCGGACTGGTGGGTAGCTTGCACTGGGCAGTCATTAAGGGTGGATTCCAAGCCATTTGCATCTTGTGGTATCTTCAACACATGACTTCAGAGTTCCCACGTTCGAGATCATAGCAATCCTGCCTGGGAAGTTTTTTATGCGTCAGGTATACAAGTGACACTCATTACCTTCAATCTCTTCCCAATGGCTAATATTTAGTCACATGGCCTTACAATTGCAAGAGACCTGAGAAATGTAGTCTAGCCATGTGCCCAGGAAGAGATGAAACAGATCTGATGACTAGCTAGAAATCTCTGCCAAAGACCTGCCGTCTGAAAAATTCTCCAAGGGAAGGACCTAGCCTTACTCCCATTTATATCTCTAGTGACTAGCAAAATATTTGGCTCAGAATAAGTGCACGGAAAACGTATGGTCAGAGAATGAATGGAGAACATGGCAGGTCCCGGCCAGAGCCCCAGAAGTGTTATGGTTTATGATTAGGCTTCATGATTCTTTCCAAACTCACACCTGTGCAAATCCCCTCCCCTGCCCAAAGCAGACCTGAATCTGAAAAGGGCAGGTGGGGGAGATACCAGAAAAACTGACTTGGTGTTTTCCCAGCTATATGGGGGCTGCACAGACACGTACTCTTCCTACAGCCACATGCCTGCTGAAAAGGAGCACAGCAGAACAGCTGTGAGCACACAGGGTTTTTGAGGCAGATAAACCCTGACCAGCCCTGTCTCTGGTTACAGAACTACAGCTGAGCATTCAGGATGCTGAGCATCTTCTAAGCATTATCTCATTGCATCCTCACAATAAGGCCACGGATTTCTCCCTCTGACCCTCCAGTTCCCTGAGTGAGAATTAACATCCTCTACCCCTATCTTCCCAGAGCACTTTTTCCACAATTCTTTCCTATAGTAAGTCCCTTACAACAGAGGAGTTCCATTCTGAGAGCACAGTCATAAGTCCAATCTGTTCCTAAGTCCAATAAAGCTACCCAGATACCCAGCTAACACAATCGGCTAGAGTACTGTACTGTAACTGTCTTATAGGACTTTTCACACAAATAGCACATAAAAAACAAACACAAAAATAAAACACTTATAATCTTGCAGTATAGTACCTTGAGAAAGACAGTAACAGTACAACAGCTGGCATATGGGGCACATTCTTTGAAAGCTTGCAACTTGAAGGTTCATATGTAGGGGAGTTACTAGATAATATAATTCATGTATGGGGGGGTAGTTGACATGCAGAAGTACATATCTATTCACCCTGCTTCTCCAATTACACTTCAAGGATAATGGAAACAGCAGACACTTGAGGGTCAAAATACCTAGGATCAAATGCCAAACCCAACTTAAGAGTTGTGTGAGGATAGCTAAGACACTTACCACAATATTTGAGCTTTGACTTCCCTATCCGAGAAATGGGGTCAGAAGTCCAGCCTCAAAGGGATGCTGGAACATATAAACCCAATACGAATAAAGAACTATGCCTAGCATATAGTAGATTCTTTAAAAAGTAAGAATGTCCCTCCTTCCTCTCTCCTTGAGAGCAGGAATAAAGTTTTACTCTTGAGCACTAAAACTGTATCTTGCACATAATAAATATATAATAAATGTTAGTTGAAATGCACTGAATGACCAGCCCTTTACTGTTGAAAAATACAAATAAAACATACAAACCCAGTGTGAATCTTCAGAAATCCTTTTATCTCCCCTCCCCCTTCCCGCACATTTCATTACTCTTTTCTCTTCGGGAAACGTGAACTTTTTCTCATACTCAGACATTTTAAATGGCTAACAGAGCACCTCAGGATTCTTTCCTCTGGCCATTATCCTTCTCTTTCAAGTTGTGTTCAGCAAGATTATTTGGATATTGGAGCTAAAAATGGTCAGATTACAAGTAGAGGGCCCTGAAATGCAACATTCCCCATTGCAGGATTCTGGAATTACACCAAGCACCAGGGAGGGCTTGCTCTTCCCCAAAGAGCTCACTGTTTTGAAAAAAGTCTTTGTTTTAAGGTTTTGCGAAGCTGCCCTGCGGCATCTCCTTCGGTTCAGGTCCCCAGCACTAGTGTGGGACTGCTCACATCTAGAGTATCTACATGCTCCCCACAAAACAGAACACTCAAGAGTTCTACCATCTTGCAAAAACTGCTGCTGAGTCTTGGTTTATCTCACAGCAGAGTGATCATTGTTTTGGAACCACTTGTTTTGATTTCTCCAACAAGCCCCTGCTAATGATAGTAGCTAACACAGGTTTACTAGGCTTTGTATCAATTATCTCCTCTAATGCTCACAAAGACCCTATGAGGTAGATATTACTGTTATCCCCATTTTGCAGAGAAAGAGAGACTCAGAAGGTCAAAGAACTTTGCCCAAGGTCACACAGCCAGCAAGCGCAAAGCCCCAGTTCAAACCCTAGTCTCTCAGGTTCCAATCCCATTCCATTTCCGTTACTCCACACCACCTCTTTAAATGGCTATAAAAGAAGGTCCTTTCTGTATAGAAATACTAGAAAAAATAAACAGTTTGGACTGGTTGATCTTTAAGTCCCTTCCCCCTCTTAAAAAAGAAATCTATGGTTCTATGGAGAGAAAGCAAAAAAAAAAAGGAAATGTAAGGAGGGCAAACATTATGAGACTTGGCTTATCAGTATTTAATAACAGCTTTTGGATCAAAACTCTACAGAACCTTATTTATGGTCAGACAGTTACTGTTAAGCAGAACCTTTTTATACAACCTTTTCATCTGAGGATATTGTAGCCTTCTACTGCCTTTCTATTAGTGAGAGATGGGGTGTGAAACTTGCTGGCCCTGCCAACATTATCCCATTAAATTATCTGCCCTCTTTCAATGTAATTCACTCAGGGGCACCAGTTTGAGCCTCGGGCCCTGTGGCTGTCCGTGCCTGGGCGTTCTGAGGGGGAGGTGTGAAGGAAAAAGTTCAGGTGGCAGAGGCACCCCCATGACATAACATCAATCCACGTTTCACTGCTTTACCAAAATAAAGTGGATGCCACAATTATACCATTCCTAAACAAACTGAAAACCCCAACCAAGCTTACTGCAACAAAGAGAGAGCCTTTTTACTGCTGTTTATTTTTATTTTGTATTCGTTAGCTTTTTAGATATTCCTGGCATGCAAGTCAGGCTCCGAGTAACAAGCAGCTGCATTTAGTTAAGGATTTCGAAGAGTTCCCCCCACCCCATTATCCTCCCCCTACCGCCCACTTAAACTCCAGAGAAATTTCTCAGACTCAAAGAAGGCTATTCCTTTCTCTTCGTCTGTCTACAGAACAGTCTCTCCCGACACACCTCGGGGATTAGGTAAGGCCAGGCTGAGGCTCTTGTGTCAAGAAAGAGACCTGGGAGACTTGAGTGTTTCCCAGCTGGGGCTGGATTTGCAAGGGTCTGATTCACATCGGGAACTTGGAGCAGGCAAGCCAGCTCTCCCACCAGAGAACATTCTAATAAATCACCCCTGTTCAGCCTACACCCCAAGTTGTACACCACGATGCAAATACAGAGGCACTTCATCAAAATACATCTCATCGCTGGTTGCAAGGAACTGCCAGACACACTCCTCAAACCGCATGCAAGTGCAGTTCATTACAATGATATAATTCCTCTTGATCAGAGGTGCAGACCATCCGAGGTCCTTCCGGTCTAGCTCTGAATTACAGCGGGTCTGGCTTGGGGAACTCCAGCACAGGAAGTGAAACTGAAATTGGCTGTCTCCAGTCATTTCTTATGGCCTTCTCTGATGGCTCAGGGGGTAAAGAGTCTGCCTGCAATGCAGGAGACGTGGGTTTGATCCCTGGGTCAGGAAGATCCCCTGGAGGAACAAACGTCAACCCCTTCCAGTATTCTTGCCTGGAAAATACCATGGGCAGAGGAGCCTGGTGGGCTAGAGCACATGGGGTCATAAAGAGTCGAACACCACTGAGCACAAGCGCAGTCATTTCTTATAACTCCGAGATATGGCTAAAAAAATGTTCCTTTGCTACTCTCAGGACACCTAGGGGAACGGCACCTTTGGCAACTACATAACATAAAAGGAGTGTAAATTTTAAGACTTAAAGCAGGAAAGACTGTCCAGGGCAGCAGTTAGATAAGAGCATGAACTCTTGGGGTCTGCAAGGCCAGAAGGCCATTTCCTAGCCATATGACCTTAAGAAAGCAATTTAACCTCTCTGCCTAAATCAAAATGAGCTGATTACACCACCTTCCTCATGGGGCTGTTGTGAGGATTCAGTGAGTTCATACTTGCAAAATGCTTAGAATGGTGACTGGCCTATTGTAAGGATTATGCAAGTGTTTGTTAAATAAATTGTATAAACAGAGGCATCTCGGAATGCTCGGGTTCAGGGAAATACATTCCTAGTTGAGGTCAAAGGATTTGGCACCATTCATCAGCTTCTCTCGGGCCCAAAAACAGCCGGCCTGGTGGGAGAGAAAGCGGAAAGTGAGACAAGATAGAGGCCCCATGGACTGTGCAGATGTGGGATAAGGCCCAGGACCCCCCATCAACCTGCAATCCCTTGCAACCTACCCAGGAAGGCAACTCGTTGCCCCAGGCATCAAACACTCCAAATCAATGGCTCCTATCTTTGGGGGATTATAGTTTTCTTTAAAAGTCATATTAGAGCTAGAAACATACAACCATAAAAATTCACATTAAATTTTGTGTATTATTTCTGGGGGTTTGCATAGCCTTAATTTCAGGTACCCCAATTTAAGACCCTCTAGTCTGGGTGCTCTTCTCCAGTACTTGCCATACATGGTTTCACTTAGATCTCATACACTCAGGTAGGGCTCAGGAGAACTAACCACCACCCAGTAAGTATAAGAGAAAAGATTCAAACCCATTCTGGTTCTGTTAACTCCAACACCTGTGCTCATAACTATTAAGCTCCACTGTTAAGTTCTACCACACTCTCTTCATACTAGAAGACGAGAAAAGAAAAGGAAAAATCCTTGAAAATATGCCAAGTTGAGTTTTTACTAGGAAAAGCAATTATACTACTTTAAAATTATACAACTTTACATACACCCAAGATTATTCTCCATTCATTCAACAAAAACTATGGCCCACCCTTACTATATATGTATATATGTCATTTATATAGATATATGTATGCATGTATCTATGTGTGTGTGTATATATATATATATATACAGAAGGGTACTCCAGGTGGCTCAGTGGTAAAGAATTCACCTGCCAATGCAGGAGACATGGGTTCAATTCCTGGGTCAGAAAGACGCCATGGAGAAGGAAATGGCTACCCACTCTAATATTTATGCCTAGAAAAACCCCTGGACAGCAGAGCCTGGCAGGCTACAGTCCATGGTGTTGCAATGAGCTGGACACGACTGAGTGACTGAGCAGACACATATATATACCTAGAGTCTACAAAGCCCTCCTTTCTCCATAGGATGCTGGGTAAAATTTTCAGAAATATTTTAAATAGGGTATGTGGTCACCACCAAACCACAGCCAGTTTGGGCACTAATGGATGCAAGTGACACACCATTTAGAAACTTTCAAGTCTAATTTGAGGCCTATGCTCACCATGTAGGAGACAGAGAGGAAAATACAGACCAAAGTTGAGTCTGTAAAAGGACTCCTAACCAAATATCAAGAAGATAACCCCAGGTATCAGAATAGCAATACAGCCATAGGGAAACTGAATCGATATTTGAAACTAAGTATTCCCAACACACTGCCAGGGGCAGGGGGACCACCCCGTTTGTCAACCTGGCCTCAACGTGGCTCCCCCAGGGAGATCTTCAGGTGTCTCCCGTGACAATGGGGCTGAATAGCTTGGTCCTGGTGTTTTCACTAGCAAGCTAACAGTCATACTGCCCTCAAGAGACTCTGATTCTAGAAGCAGACAGAACAGGCACCTATTAAAACAGCTTTGGAAAGTTTACAAAATGACAGCGAACAGTAGCAGGCCACCACCCTCTGACTCCAAACAGCCAAACCACAGAATCTATAAGACTCTGAGAGGCCAGAGTGGGTTCTAAGTGCCCTGAACTCTGGGTACAATCATCAAGGCTTCAGTTTCTGAGAGTTTTAGCTCTGGATTGGTAAGAGGTCGATGGGGAGAAAACAATGAACAGAACAGAAAAAAATAAACGAAAAGGTTTGCTACTTCTGGCTAACAAAAGAGAGAAGTGATGGGAAAAATGCTGAGCATTTTTTTTTAAATAAATAAATGAAACATATCTCCCTTTAGGCTGATTTCCTGAGCCTCTGGCTGAGTTACCTTGAGAATCTTGGATCAGACAAGAATAAATCTGAGTTCCACTAGAAGATTTGTCCCCAGAGAAAAGATCAAGCTTTCACAGAAATGGAAAGGGATTTATTAGACAATAAATAAGACAGTAATAACGGATTTTAGCTCATTATTGAAGAATTCAGGATAGGCAATACTCTTTAAAAAAAACAAAAGATAATTTCAATGGGAGAAAAAGAAGCAATTTTAATTCATACACATGGAAGTTCCACAGAAATGAGACCTAAGAAGTGGCAACTTTTATACTTTCTAGACAAAGAAACAATAACTTTGTGAGAAATTTTAAGTTTTTTAAGCTTGTAGGCAGTTACACAAGATAGAATTTGGGTGACTGCTAACAAAATTGTAATTTTGTTACAATGATTACAGTGTCTACAATACAATTGTCTACAATGATTACAAAATGATTGTCTAGATAAAGAAGGAAAGGTATACTGGACCTACATGTCCTCTTGGTTCTTCCCCTTCCCCATGATCTAAAAGCATCAACTACTGAAAGTTTATATAGAAGGAAAGGAGCAGACAGCGGATATAACTGAAATAATCAAGGCCCCAAGCTAGAAGCCTTGCCTTCGCTAGAATCACCGTGGTTATCTCCACCTCAATTCGCCCTGCAACCTGACATCACGACTGTTTACAGTGTTGTAAGCAGTATGGCCATTTTTCACTTTTCACCCAGGTGTGTGGCATGGAACCAGATGTTTGGCATCAAGGAAGCAAATATCCCTGTGACCAAGCTGTTTACATTTCATTAGGATTTTTCATCAGGAAGGTGCCCTCCCTGCTGATGTACATCTTAATTACAATTAGGAGCTGTATTTACCCCGGAGAAGTCTCCAGATTAGCACAACCACACTATAGGATCAGTTTCAGAATCATCCTCGGAAAATGTGGTTCCCACTTCCCCAAAGTCATCGCTAGGAAATCAAAATTCATACACAACTTCCTTCCAGAGTGTTTTTCTACTACGAAAAAAATATTAGCTAGATTTTAGTTCAAACTAATTCTGCAGTCACAGTCCCAGTGGGGAACAGATCTCTTCCCCTCAACTGCTAAATAGCCCAGAGCCTTTTTTTCCCCCTGAAAGCACAGCGTTAACTTAAAAATGAAAGATGCATGATAAAAGAGCATAGGTTGGGGCTGGGAGGGAGGGAGGGAGGGAAGAATTCAGGGGCTCCAGTACTCCCTCAAGGGATGCATGTTAAAAGTGAGGCCCAAGACCCTAGAGACTTTAATCAACTTTCCCCCTCCAACCTCCAAAGAATGAATCGGTCGTCTCCACGGGCGCAGCCCGGCTCTTCCCTCTCATTGTGTACCGGCTCAGACCCAGCAAGCATCCCAGCTTCCCGCAGCGAACTAAAACGCCGGAGCTTTCGGTGAAGCCTTTCTCTAACTGTTGCGATTGTCTTTGGAGATTACCAAAATCAAGTATGCATTAGCTGGCCTTTCCCCTCTCGTTCGTAACACACACACACACAAACACTCACACACACACGTGCACTCGGGAGCGGCAGGCCGCCTCTGACAGCACATTTGGCCCAAAGTGGCGGCGGCGGCAGCGCACACGTTGTGGCCTCCATCGTGACCCCCCCAGAAACCCGGCCAGCCCGGCACCGTGGAGATGCGAGGCCGCCCGAGCCCCAGGAGGACAGGGCTTTTGTTTGGACCGGTCTGCGGACGACACAGACTCTCGCAGGCACCCCTGAAAACACAGACTCCCTTTTGGACCCCGCTCTCCCGGACCGCTGCGATCTGGGAGCAGGATGGACTCGAACACAAGCTGAAGCGCACCGAGGGGTCCAGCGGGAGCCGGGGAGACGACCAGCATCCCATGGCCTCGCGAGCCCCAAGCCCTCCCCGCCTTCTGGCAGCGCTGACACCCGAGGCTGCGCGCCGGGAAGGGGGCCCCGGGCGCGCCTCCGGGCCGCGGCGAGGGCCGCCCGCGGGGCCCCGCGCGTCCGCAGCGCCGCCGAGCCCGCAGCCCGGCCGGCGCGCTCTCACCTTGGGCCGCGGCCCCGCGCGCCGCCAGCAGCAGCGCGGCCAGCAGCGCCGGGAGCGGCGGGCGCGCCCCGCGGCGGCGCATTCCTCCTCCTCGGGCGGCGGCGGCGGCTGCCGGGCCGCGCGCAGAACATCCACGGGGCCTGCCCGGGGTCCCGGCCACCTCGCCCCGGCCGCTCGCCCCGCGGGATGCCGGGGCGCCCGCGAAGCCCTTTGTCCGTCGGACGTGCCCCTTCGCCTCCGCGCGGCCGCGCCGCGGCCCTCCGGCTGCAGCCCCCCGCGGCCGGACAGTCGGGTCGGTCGCGGGCGGCCGGGGTCCCCGCGCGGACTCGAGAGCAGCGCGCGCTGCGCCCGCGGGCTGCCGTCCGGGGCTCCTCCGCGGCGGCTCCTCCCGCTCCGCGCGCCGCTCCCTCGCGCTCGCCTCCCTCGACTTGTCACTTTGCACCGACTCCGCGGCCCAGCGCCTGGCGCCGACCAGCGGCGGAGGCGGCCCCGGCCGGCGGCCCAGCGCCCTCTGCTGCCGCCTTCCGACGCGCGCACCCTCCCGACGCCCCGGGGGTCGCGGTCCCCGCGCCTCGGGCGAGCCCGCCCCCCCGCCCCCTCGGCACCTCCAGCCCGCAGCCGGAGCTGGGCCGCGGGGGGACCCCGGGGCCGCTTGGCAGAAAGGGAAGCCGCGGCTCAGCGAGGCTTCCCTGGCCCGCAGCCCGGTAGCTGGATGACTTAGCGAGGAGTCCCAGATAGCAGCGATCTCGGCTTTTCCTCTGTTGGCTGTGTAACCCTGGGTAATAGAACATTTAGTGATACCGTGCAATTTCCCTTTTGAGTTTCTCTTTGACCCTTCAAGTGATTTATGGTTTCTCATTTTGTCTTCAATTTCTAGTTTCACTGCATTGAAATCAAAGTCATCTGTCCCGTTTCCTTTTGGAGACTTACTGAAGATTTCTCTGAAGTCAGTTCCTGTCAGTGGCCCCTTGGTCTCTTCCAAGAAGGTGTTTTTCTGTCTTCAGAATTGGAGATAGGTGGCGATCTCAGTTTGACCTCGTATTTATTATGTTATTTAGGCCTTCTGTGCCTTTGCCTTTTTTTTTTTTTTTTTTTCAGCTGCTTGGCCAAAGGGATCAGAGAAGTCTCCTACTAACAGTATGTTTTTGTCCATTTCTCCTAGTTAAGCACGATGAATTTTGTGATGCATAAATGCTCGTGACCTGGTGGAGAGGGCCTTGGATCATGTAAAGTGCTGAGCGCTTGCTGTGTTCCAGGCCCTGCTTTAGGCTATGAGTATGCAAGAGCAGAAAGGGACACCAGCCGGTGTTGGCCTAGAGGAACATCGAGAAGCCCAGTGTGAATAATCATGTACTGACTACCTCTTTGCCTAGGGCTTTGTGTGCATTTGTTCCTGCACCTTCCACTGGCACTTAAAAAAACAGTCATCACAAATTTTTATGTCTCTTTGCACTTTTACATAGATTATCATCATAAAACAGTTTTAGAGATTGAAATGCAAACAAAAAAGAGTAAGGAACTTCCCCAGAGTCACACAGCTAATGAATGGCCAAGCCAAAGCTCAGCCTCTTGAGACTTCCCTGGTGGTCCAGTGGCTAAGATTCCACATTCCCAGTGCAGAGGGCCTGGGTTTGATCCCACAATCAACAGTGAAGATCCTGCATGCTGTAAGGAACATCGAAGATCCCGTGTTACAGCTAAGACTAGGTGCAGCCAAATAAATAAAAGAGTATTAAAAAAGAAAGAAAGACTCAGTCTCTTTACTGTGATGGGCCTAAAAGCTCTTGGCCAGAGCCTGGCATATAATAAGCACTTGATGATGGTCAGTAGTCATAATTGCTGCAGGATTAGCCTCTAAAAACCTAGTTTTAGGATTTTATAATGAGCAGTCACCTCACTGAAGGCAAGGACTTTGTAGCCCAAATTATGTCCCAGCAGATCCTAGACTGTAGGCTTGAGGCCCTCTGCCTTCAGGCAGGTGAATGCCTAACCCGTGTGGGACAAACAGTCACTTATTCTTCTCAAGACTTCAGAGCAAGAGTGTCTCCAGCTGCCTTAGTAGCCTTCCCCCTTTCTATCGCTCTGACCTGAGGTCAAGGAGTGATGGACAGAGAGGCCTTTTGGGTCAACCAGTTTATCATCCAGATAGGTCTGTCCTCAAGTTTCTCTGCCTGAGACCCATTCAACCATATCCAATTATCTCCTGTCACTTGCCTGAGGAAATTACTGCACAAGGTTCTCTTGTTAGAAAACTGTCTTTGATGGTCGGCCTCAATACACCATGGCCCAGAAATCAGAGGAATCTCAGGACACTGAGAATCCTGGCTTACTACACAGTCTTCCATCATCCACAGAACACACTCCGTTGTCAGACAAGGAGCCTTTCCTGTCCACTCACCCTGACCCCAAACCCCACCCCATAATGGCTCAGCCCAGGTATCTCAGGCAACAGGCAGCTGCCAGCGCTGAGTATACAGAACCTAATGGCACTTTTATCAGTCCTTAAGCTTTTCAGGAACTTAATCACAGAATCATAGATGTGAGGAATGTGACAGCTGGAAAGGGCCCTGGAAATTACCCCCCAGAAACCTGGGAGTCAGGAAGGTGAGACTCCCTTGCCCAGGGTCCCACAGCTGGTCACAGCCAAAACTGGGACCTGCATCACCCAGTCCAGACCAGGTAAGCAATCCCTTTCGTTATCCCAGATCCCTGGAAATTTATCTATAAGATTTTGTTGTTGTTGTTTAGTCGCTAAGTTCTGTCTGGTTCTTTTATGATCCCATGGACTGTAGCCCACCAGGCGCCTCTGTCCATGGAATTTTCCAGGCAAGAGTACTAGGGTAGGTTACCATTTCCTACTCCAGGGGATCTGCCCCACCCAGGGACTGAATCCGTGCCTCCTGCATCTCCTGCATTTTTAGGCAGACTCTTGACCACTGCGCCACCTGGGAAACCCCTGAGCTTACTTAGACCATCAAAATCCCTAGGAGGTCAGTGTTCTCTTTATTTTTCACAAAGAAACTAACGTAAAACAAGGTGAAGAGATTTGCCTCAAAGTTGCTTAATTTCTTTCATTAGTTAAAAGAAAATACAAATATGTACTTCACAGAATGGGAAATTTCAGTTAAATAAAAAATGTGAAGTGTTTAGCACAGGGCCTGATACTGAGTATTTGCTTAACAAATCTTTTTTATAAATTAAAAAAAAAAAAGTTACCCAAAACCACAAAATCAAGGCAAAAAGGTAGAACTTCAGCCTAAGTCAAACCTCTCTCTACATTATACCCAAGTGGTGGGATGTGTAAAAAAAGATGCAAGCAATAGAAATGCTCATCTTGCAGACCTCCTATGGCCCTGCCCTCTCCCTTAACCACTCCAGTCATTGATGCAAATGGATCAGATAATCCAAGAGGAGCCACTGTCTTCAGAGTCGTGGCTGCCGCCATGAGGTACCTGCTGAGGTTCTGCTCCTGAGGGAGCCCACCATCCACCATTACCTCTCCCGGGAGCACACACTCCTGGCTCTGTGTGTTATTACTGTGGACACTTGGAAGGCACAACTGTGGGAAGTCACAGTGGGAGGGCAGAAAGGTGCAGGATAGTGACAAATTAATGGGGTCAAGTGCAAAGGAGAACACAGAAGAAACTACCTTATATTTTGGAAAGTTGTTGCAGAGATAGATTCATATGGGGCATTTGCTTGACTTACCAACAAATACAGCCATTGATTTTTCATCTTGGAGAAACCACGTAGAATGATGGTTACACGTGAGGACTCAGGAGCCAAGTAACACAGATTCAAATCCTACGTTTGTACCTAGTAGCTGCGAGAGCTTGAGTCTCTGTAATAGTCACCATCTGACTTTGTTCTAAAGATTAAATTAGTTAACACTTGTAAAGGGTTCAGCCCAGTGCTTATCACACAGTAAGGAACCAATATTTATGAGATATTATAATTAGTGATTAAGAACAGGGGCCCTAGCACTAGACAGACCTGGCTAGATGACCTAAAGAAGTCACTTTACTTCTTTATTATATAATATTCTCATCAGAAAAACTAGAGATAATAAAGGACCCAATCCTACTAAGTTATTTTAAATATAAAATTATATATTACATACCATGACTATAAAATCTTGACTATACCATGTATAGCATGGTACCTATTCAATAAATCACTTATTATTATTTTCTCCAAACTTCTACATTATGCAGTGAGAGAAGGGCATAAATATGGTGATCACACAGGTTGGATTTCTAGCATAATCTCAATTTCATATATTTTGTTCCAGTAGCTTCACAGATCCATTTGTATAGGGGTAAAAAGCTGATAAAAAGATACACGTGCTCCTTGTTGCACCCCAATATTCTGCTCTTCTCGTTCATGCTGTACCTCTGAGATACTGTGTGTGTTTAACATCTCCTCATTTTCGTATCTCCATCAGTTCATTAACAAGAAATTCAAGAACAATAAGGGATTGTAACTAGTACCAAGATGTTATACCCTATAAAACGCCTGAAAGAAAATATAAGAAAAAATCTTAGCAGTCTTGGGTTTGGTGAGGATTTATTAAAGAAGACACAAAAGCCATGAAATGTAAAAGAAAATAATGATAAGTTATATTTCTTCAAAATTAAAAGCTATTGCTTTCTGAAAGGCATTGCTAGGAAAATAAAAAGGTAAACCACTGTCTAGAATAAAATATTAGCAAAGCAATATCTGACTAGGGACTTGCATATAGACTCTGCAGAGCACTCTTAGAACTCAGTAACTCTTTAATCCAGTCTTCTGTTGGTGGGTGGAGCTGTGCTCCCTCCCTGCTATTTACCTGGGGCCAAACTATGGGGGAGGTAATGAAGGTATGGTGACCTCCTTCAAAGAGCCCAGACATGCACTGCTACTCTCAGGGCCCCCAACCCTGCAGCAGGCCACCAGGGACCCACGCCTCTGCTGGAGACTCCTGGACGCTCACAGCAAGTCCGGGACAGGCTCCTGTGGGGTCACTGCTCCTTTCTCCTGGGTCCTGGTGCACAAGGTTCTGTTTGTGCCCTCCGAGAGTCTATTTCCCAGTCCCGTGTAAGTTCTGGCAGCTCTATGATGGGATTACTGTTGACCTCCTCCAAGAGGGCTTATGCCATACCCAAGTCTGCTGCACCCAGAGTCCCTGTCCCTGTGGCAGTCCATTGCCGACCGGCACCTCCACAGGAGATGCTCAAACTCAGTTCTGCCTCAGTCTCTGTGGGGTCCCTGGATCCTGGTGCACACAAGGTTTGTTTGAGCCCTCTTAGAGCCTCTGGCGGGAATGGGGTTTGATTCTAAATGCAAAATTCACCCCTCCTACCATCTTGCTGGGGTTTCTCCTTTGCCCTTGGACATGGGAATCTCCTCATAGCCGCTCCAGCACCTACCATCTTACTGGGGTTTCTCTGACCCTGGACATGGGGTATCCCTTCTCAGCCACTCCAGTGCTGCACAGCCACTGTGCACCGCTTGTTGCCGACCTTATCTTCACGACCCAGATAATCACGATGGTGTGATCACTCACCTAGAGCCAGACATCCTGGAATACAAAATCAAATGGGCCTTTGGAAGCATCACTACAAACAAAGCTAGTGGAGGTGATGGAATTCCAGTTGCACTATTTCAAATCTTGAAAGATGATGCTGTGAAAGTGCTCCACTCAATGTGCCAGCAAATGTGGAAAACTCAGCAGTGGCCACAGAGCTGGAAAAGGTCAGTTTCCATTCCAATCCCAAAGAAAGGCAATGCCAAAGAATGTTCCAACTACCATACAATTGCACTCATCTCACACGCTAGTAAAGTAATGCTCAAAATTCTCCAAGCCAGGCTTCAACAATAAGGGAACCGTGAACTTCCAGATGTTCAAGCTTGATTTAGAAAAGGCAGAAAACCAGAAATCAAATTGCCAACATCCACTGGATCATCAAAAAAGCAAGAGAGTACCAGAAAAACATCTATTTCTGCCTTATTGACTATGCTAAAGCCTTTGACTGTGTGGATCACAATAAACTGTGGAAAATTCTTCAAGAAATGGGAATACCAGACCACCTGACTTGCCTCTTGAAAAACCTGTATGCAGGTCAGGAAGCAACAGTTAGAACTGGACATGGAACAACAGACTGGTTCCTAATAGGAAAAGGAGTATATCAAGGCTGTATATTGTCACCCTGCTTATTTAACTTCTGTGCAGAGTGCATCATGAGAAATGCCGGGCTGGATTAAGCACAAGCTGTAACCAGGATTGCTGGGAGAAATATCAATAACCTCAGATATGCAGATGACACCACCCTTATGGCTGAAAGTGAAGAACTAAAGAGCCTCTTGATAAAATCAGGAGGGAGGTGGGAGGGGGGTTCTGGAGGGGGAACACATGTATATCCATGGCGGATTCAGGTTAACGTATGGCAAAACCAACATGATAAATTTTACAAACAAATTTATTACAACAAATACATAAATTTTAAAAAATAAAAAAGAAATTCCGTAAAAAAAAAAAAAGTGGAAGAGAAGAGTGAAAAGGTTGGCTTAAAGCTCAACATTCAGAAAACAAAGATCATGGCATCTGGTCCCATCACTTCATGGTAAATAGATAGGGTAACAGTGGAAACAGTGTCAGACTTTATTTTCTTGGGCTCCAAAATCACTGCAGATGGTGACTGCAGCCATGAAACTAAAAGATGCTTACTCCTTGGAAGGAAAGTTATGACCAACCTAGATTGCATATTTAAAAGCAGAGACATTACTTTGTCAACAAAGGCCCACCTAGTCAAGGTTATGGTTTTTCCAGTAGTTATGTGTGGATGTGAGAGTTGGACTATAAAGAACATGGAGCACAGAAGAATTGATGATTTTGAACTGTGGTATTGGAGAAGACTCTTGAGAGTCCCTTGGACTGCAAGGAGATCAGTCCTGGGTATTCATTGGAAGGACGGATGCTGAAGCTGATCAGGTGAACTTTGGCCACCTGATGCAAAGAGCTGACACATTTGAAAAGATCCTGATGCTGGGAAAGATTGAAGGCAGGAGGAGAAGGGGATGACAGAGGATGAGGTGGTTGGATGGCATCACCAACTCAAGGGACATGAGTTTGGGTAAACTCCAGGAGTTGGTGATGGACAAGAGTCCCAGCATGCTGTGGTTCATGGGGTCGCAAAGAGTCAGACATGACTGAGCAACTGAACTGAACTGAACTTACAACTCAATGATGGGAAGAGAAACAACCTAATTCTAAAAATGGGAAAATATATGAACAAAAACCACCAAAGAAGATATATAGATGACAAAGAAACATGAAAAGATGTTCAGCATCATTACTAATCAAGGAAATTCAAAGCAAAACCATGCTGAAATATTACTACCTACCCACTAGAGTGGCTAAAGGTAAAAAGATGAACCATAATATCAAGTGCTGGCAAGGATGAGGAGCAATTAAAGCTTTCATATGTTGTTGATGGGAATGTAAAATGGTACAATCACTTTGGAAAACAGTTTTCCAGTTAAGAGCTAACTTTAATCTACCACTTGATCCCATCGTTTCACTTCTAGGTATTTTTCCAAGACAAATGAAAACATATGCCCAAAGACTTCCACACAAAACTACATAGCAGCTTTATTTTTTCATTGCCAATAATTGGAAACAACCCAATGTCCATCAACAGGTGAAAGGATAGACTAGCCCCGGTGTCTGAACAATGAGATATTAATACTATTTATCAGTAAAAAGCAATAAATTATTAATACATATAATAACATGGATGAATATAAAAATAATTATGCTGAGTGAAAGAAGCTACATTTTCTAAAAATAATATATACAATTCTAGAAAATGCAAACTAATCTGTAATGACAAAAAACAAATCATTGTTTTCCTGGGGACAGAGAAATGGAAGGATGGATGACAAACAGGCATAAGGACACTTTGGGGAGTGACTGATATGTTTACTACCTTGATTGTGGTTATGGTTTTACAGTATATACGTATGTCAAAACTCACTGCAGCAGTCTGAATCCAATCAGGTCATTGAAACCACACCATAGACTAAGCAGAGGAAGTTTCATTCTAATTCTAAGATTTATTAATTATTAACTATGATAAAAGTGTAACCATAAGGCTTAAGGAAACTATATACGTTATCCTAGGGCTGAAGGAAAGTATTCGAAGGAAGATAACTTAGAAGAGCTTCAGACCTCACTGAAGAAGGTATGGTTCAGCCCACCAGGCAGCAGCAAAGGTTATTGTATTGGCCAGACCAGAGCAAGCAATAGGGCCCCACTTACAAGCAACTAATGACATAAGCATGCAGTGGGAGTCTGGGTACAGGTGTGGACAAGAGGCTTTTAGAACATGTGGGCAGTGTGGGGTCCGCAGACTAGAGGTGGATTCTTGGCACCTCCAGCTGTGTCGTCACACCCACCCCACCTGGCCCATGCTGGAAACTGCAAGAAGCCTCTTCCTCCGGCAATGTCACTCTAGACCTGGCTATGAAAAACTATCACTTTAAAGGAGAAATGCTTAAACAAATTCCATTACTGAGAATACAGCATATGTTGAAGTATACCCTCAGAACTGAGAGCAATAAATTGATAACTGACATGATCACGAATTATACACTCCAACAGCTCATGCAACTTGATATCGAAAAGCCAAACAACACAATTAAAAATGAGCAGAAGACCTAAACAGACATTTCTCCAAAGAAGACATACAGATGGCCAACAGAGAAATGCAAATCAAAACGAAAATGAGGTATCACCTCGCACTGAACAGAATGGCCTTAATCAAAAAAGTCTATAGATAATAAATGCTAGAGAGGGCGTGGAGAAAAGAAAACCCTTCTATACTGTTGATGGGAATGTAAATTGATGCGGCCACTATGCAAAACAGTCTGGAGGTTCCTTAAAAAAACTAAAGATAGAATTACCATAGGATCCAGCAATCTCACTCCTGGGAATATATCCAGAGAAGACAAAAACTCTAATTCAAAAAGATACATGCACCCCATTGTTCACAGTAAAACTGTTTATAATAGCCAAGACATGGCAGCAACCTAAGTGTCCATCAACAGATGAATAGATGAAGCTGTGGTATATATGTACAATAGAATGTTGCACTGCTATAAAAATAGAGTGAAATATTGCCATTTGTAGCAACATAGATGGACCTAGAGATTATTATACTAAGTGAAGTAAGTCAGAGAAAGATAAATATTATATGGTATCACTCATATGTGGAATCTAAAAAATAATGTAAATCAACTTCTTTTAAAAACGGAAACACACTTACAGCCACACAAAACAAACTTCTGATTACCAAAGAGGAAGGTGGGAGATGGGTAAATTAAGAGTATAGGATTAATAAACATCACTCTACATAAAATAGATAAACAACAAGGATTTACTGTATAGCACATGAAACCATATTCAACATCTTACAATAGCTTGATATGGGAAATGGAAAAATTGATAATGGTATTGATAATGGAAAAGAATCTGATGGAATATACCTGAAGCTAACACAACATGGTAAATCAACTATAGTTTAATAAACTAAAATTTTTTTAATTGTATACTTTAAATATATTCAGTTTAAAGTACGTATGTCAGTGATGCCTCGGTAAACTTTCAAAGTAATATATGTTGACAGTACCATTTAGAGAAAGGTTTTAAACATAAGAGATAAAAATAAATAAGAAAAACTAACTTGGAAGAAAGGGAGTAAGAAGAAGAAAATTCACACACACATTCTGTTGTTCACACATTCAGGGAGATAAGTGAAGACACTGTCTTTATGGAATAAGAACAGGATGCAGGGGATGAGGAGAAGGAGGAAGATGTGAGAACAACAATAGTCCTGGAAATTAGAAACAATTCTTATGTTGGAAACAAAAGTAAAAGGCTTGGACAAATGCTTTCAAAATTCTGTAGGTAAATTATTTTTTACTTCGAATTCTATACTCAACTAAACCATCTTGGAGTGAGAGAAGAACACCTGCTGGCACGCAGATCCGCAAAGGCATCTTCCATATGTACACTGTGTTAGTTTCCTATGGGCTCAGAAACAAATTACCCAAACTTGGCTGGTTAAAACAGTACCAATTTATTCTCTTAGTTTGGTAGACCAGAAGTGCAAAGTCAGTTTTATTAGGGCTAAAACTAAGGTACATATTTGTCATTACACCCCACTTGCTCTGGTATTCTCTTTTATCCTGTGGCCAGATTCCTTCATTTTGAGTACTGACCAAAAGAAGCAAAGGTAAATATCAAGAAATAGCAACTTTGAAATGAGGTTTAATTCAAATTTTTGAGAATTATTTGTTACTAGAGAATTTATTATGTTTGTGTGGATGTAGTGTATTACTACTGGAGAAGGCGATGGCACCTCACTCCAGTACTCTTGCCTGGAAAATCCCATAGATGGAGGAGGCTGGTAGGCTGCAGTCCACAGGGTCACTAAGAGTCGGACACGAATGAGTGACTTCACTCTCTTTCTCTCAAGGTGTCAGCTGGACTGGCTCCTTCTGGAGGCTCTAGGAGAGAAGATGGTTATCCCAGCTTTGAGAGCTGCGCTCCTTGGGTCCTGACCATCTTCAAAGCCAGCAGTGTTGCATCTTCAAATCACTCTGCACTTCATCTTTACATCTTCACTCTTATAAAGACCTTTGTGATTACACAGGACCCACTTGGATAATCCATGGGATAATCTCATCACAAAATCCTTAGTCACATCTGCCAAGTCTCTTTTGCTATGTAAAGAAGTAAAGTCTCTTTTGCTGTGTAAAGAAGTAGTCTCTTTTGCTATGTAAAGAAGGGAATTTGCTATGTAAAGAACAGGTTCTGGAGATTAGGACAAGGGGATCTTCAGGAAGTCTTCAGTCTACCATATATCCTCTCCAAGGATACTATCAGAGGATATATGGCAGCTATTCAGAAAGGAAACAAACAAACAAACAAAAATGGATACTTAGAATCTAGGTAAAAGAGGAGAGGAATTTCCAGGATGATAAAGAATGCGTATTGCAGGAAAGAAACTGAATAATTGATCAGGGAGAATTATCCAAGATCGGAACAGGTCTGAAGACTTTAGGAGAAAATTTACCATCTGATAGATTCTTGGGTGAATTTAGGCCTAAGAGAAACTTTTGCTTTTTCAGAAAAGTTTTGGGAGAAATTAGTGATAAACATGTAGAAAACTAAACAAATATAAACAGTGATTAACTCCATGGAGTATAAAAAAAAAAGTGTACAAAAAAGGAAAAATAAACATTGTATGTTACATGGTTTAGCTGTAGCTAGAAATTACATAGACATCATACTGCAAACACTGAATCCAACCAAAATTACAATCAATATGAGAGACTGGGAGAATGGGAAGTATACAGTGTTGTGTGTGGAGGCGATTGTGAAAGAGAGGTCATAATTCATAGTGGAAATTTGAATAGATAATGACTAAAAACAAGGTCCTACTTTATACCACAGAATTCTATATTAAATATCCTATGATAAATCATAATAGAAAAAATATTTTTAAAAAGAATGTATATATATGTATAACTTAATCACTTGGTTGTACAGCGGCACTTAACATGACAATGTAAATCAACTATACTTCAATTAAATAGAAAATAAATAGATCATGACTAACACTGATCAGGATGTAGCTGTATGTTATTTATTTGAGATCATGAAGAGAAATATTGAAAGAAAGGTTTAAAAGAATTCTAAATGAAGGAGTAGGTGTGGGAAAGAGGGGCAGATGACAGGAGGACACCAGAATCACTGAGATGCTCAGTCGTGGCCCTCCTCTGTTAGGCCAGAACAGATGTTAAGAGACGCTGTTAGAATATGGATTGTTGATGGTAAAAGGGATGATAATATCCCAAAATAAAGGCCAGGTGGAAATGCTTAACCAAAGACACAACATGGAGACAATTATTGTGGTGAGTAGTGAGGTTGGAGGGGCAGTCAGGGAAGCCTGGCTCACAGAGTTATGGAGATGTTTAATAGAATACAGCATCCCAAGGAGGAAAGTATGTAGGCAGGCAACAAGGGCATTGTTCAAATCATTCAGCCAAAATTAATCCAGGATGGATGATCAGTAGGTGGAGAGCAGTTTCTCCAGTAAAAATAAATAAATAAATAAAAATCATGGTACTTTATCAGGTTTCAGGCCAGGACCAGTTTCTTGACAAGTACTCAGTTGGCTGAAGGAGAGGTATATCCTTAAGAAGAAGGTCCCTATCACAAACACATAAAAGAAAAAGCTCTTCCCCAAATGGACTGCAAGTGCTCTTCCTGCTGCTTGGACCCATATGACCAGTGCTGTGCTTAGTCACTCAGTCGTGTCCAACTCTTTGGGACCCCATGGGTTGCAGCCCACCAGGCTCCTTTGTCCGTAGGGATTTTCTAGGCAAGAATACTAGAGTGGGATGGGGTTGCCATGCCCTTCTCCAGGGGATCTTCCCAACCAGGGATCGAATCCAGATCTCCCACATTGCAGGCCCATTCTTTACCATCTGATCTGGTGGCTCAGACGATAAAGCATCTCCCTACAATGCAGGAGACCCAGGTTCAATCCCTGGGTAGGAAAGATCTCCTGGAGAAGGAAATGGCAACCCACTCCAGTATTCTTACCTGGAAAATCCCATGGACGGATGAGCCTGGAAGGCTACAGTCAGTCGCAAAGAGTCGGACACAGTTGAGCGATTTCACTTTCTATCAGAGAAGCCCAAGAATACTGGAGAGGGTAGCCTCCAGGGGACCTTCCTGACCCAGGGATTGAACCAGGGTCTCCTGTATTGCAGGTAGATTCTTTGAGCCACCAGGGAAGCCAATCCTATATTATTGGAGGGTGTCTGCAGTGGGAAAAATCATATGGAATTAACTGCAACCTTCAGTAGAAGAATCACAGGATAGACCTCTAGGGTTTTGTGTGGCCATGCCATGTGTAATAAATTGTGACAGACTATTGAAAAAAAACAGCATCCTTATAATAATCTCTAAGTCCATCCATGTTGCTGCAAGTGACATTATTTCATTCTTTTTAATGTCCAATTAATACTCCATAGTATATATGTACCACATCATCTTTAACCAACCCTCTGTTGATGGACATTTAGGTTGCTTCCATGTTTTTACTATTAGACTATCATACTAAGTAAAATAGAGAGAGACAAATATCATATGATATCACTTATATGTGAAATGTTTAAAAATGATACAAATGAACTATTTATAGAGCAGAAAGAGAGTGACAGATTTCAAAAACAAATTTATGGTTACCAAAGGAGAAAAGTGGGATGCGGAGAGAAATTAGGAGTTTGAGATTAATATATACCTACTACTACTATATATAAAATAGATAATCAACAAGGACTTAACTGTATAGTACAGGGAACTTTACTCCATATTCTGTAATAACTTATATAGGAAAAGAATCTGAGAAAAAATAGATATATGTGTATGTATAACTGAATCACTTTGCTGTACACCTGAAACTAATACAATATTATAAATCAACTACACTTCAATATAAAATAAAAACAGCATTCTTTTCCTGATAATCAGTGCCAGTTACTCCCACCAGGATGATAACTCCTTTACTAACATGCTGGCCCTTTGGCATGAGGAATCCAAAGTAACCAGGCAGTAGCTTAAAATTTAATGGAACTCTTATTGTAAGTTTAGTGGAAGGGTTCCTTCTATGGAGACAAACTCCAAGGTTATGAGGAAGGGAAATGCAAATTTCATATCTGCTATATTCAAGAGATACACACAGTTGACGTATAAAAATACAGGCTGAAAGCAAAAAAAAAAAGTATACCACACCAGTAAGAAAATTAGGGTGGCTTAATATTGCTTGACAAAACAGTCTTCAAAACAAAGAGTATTGTTAGAAGCAAACAGGGATTTCAAATGCTAAGAATCAATTCATCAATAATACATAAAAATCCTAAATTTTATGTTTATGTATATATGTCCCTAAATGTGTATGTTCCTATTAATGGACCTTAAAAGTATATGTATGGGAAGCAAAAACTGATAAAACCAAATATATAACAGAAAATGAACAATCATAATTGGAGACTTGAATACTCCTTAGTAATTACTAGAAAAAGAATAAAATCAGTAAGGATATAAAAAACTTGAACACTATTAATCAACTTGATTTAGTAGATGTTTATGGAACGCTATATCCAAAAACTAATGCATGCGGCAGATTCATGTCAAGGTATGGCAAAACTAACACAATAAAGTAAAGAAAATATAAAAAAAAAACTAATGCATGCATATTCTTTTCAAGCATTTACAAAACATTCATCAAGGACTATATGCTAAGCTATATTGATCACTAAAAAGAAATAAAATTGATCAATAAAAATAAGAGGAAAGACCCTACAAATTATCTACATCAAGAATGAAGGAGAGGGAATTCCCTGGCAGTCCAGCAGTTAGGACTCAGCACTCTAATTGCCAGGAACCGGGGTTTGATTCATGCCATCCACATTCGGGGAACTAAGATCCTACAAGCTGCAGCATGGCCAAAAAAAAATGAAAACAAGACAGACAGTGAAGGGCCATTATGAACAACTACATCAACGTATCAGACAGTGTAGATGAAACAGACAAATTCATTGAAAAACACAACTTACCAACTGATACAAGGCTTAAATAGCTGTGTAAATATGAAACAAAATTGAATTCTTAATTTAAAACCTCTCCACAAAGAAAGCCCCTAGTCTAGATGACTTTACAAGTGAACTCTATTAACTGCTTAAGGAAGAAATAACACCAATATTACACAAACTCTTTTTAAAAATAGACAAGAAGAAAACATTTCCTAAGTCATTTTATAAGCTACCATGACCCTAACACCAAAACCTGATAAA
This sequence comes from Antilocapra americana, assembly GCA_007570785.1. NCBI lineage: Eukaryota > Metazoa > Chordata > Mammalia > Artiodactyla > Antilocapridae > Antilocapra > Antilocapra americana. The sequence continues at coordinate 1,494,682 of ML661344.1, read as the reverse complement.
GGATGGTTCAAGAAAAGAAATACTCAAAGCAATATCTCTCATGAACTATATATAAAACTCTTTAACAAAATATTGGCAAAATAATATAAAAAGGAAAATATATTGTGACCAAGTTTGTATATCCCAGTAATACAAGGTTGTTTTGACATTCTAAAACAATGTAATTCACAAATCTAATCAATACAATTAATAGGCTTAACGATAAAATCATCTAAATAGTTCGATGTTTTTTAAAAAAAAAAAAGCACTTGAAAAAAATCCAGCACCCACTTGTTATTTTTAAAAAAATCTCATAAAACTAGATATAAAAGAGAACCTCCTCAATCCGATTAAGTGAAGTGAAGTGAAAGTCCCTCAGTCATGTCCAACTCTTTGTGACCCCCCATGGACTGTAGCCTGCTAGGCTCCTCTGTCCATGGACTTCTCCAGGCCAGAATACTTGAGTGGGTTGCCCTTGCCTTCTCCAGGAGATCTTCCCAACCCAGGGATCAAACCCGGTCTCCCGCATTTAAGGCAGATTCTTTATTGTCTGAGCCACCAGGGAAGTCCCTTCAATCTGATAAGAGGTATCTAAGGAAAACATCATGGCTAATAAAGAAATATTGAACATGTTCCCCTTAATGTGAGGGACAAGGCAAGGATGTGCATTCTCACCATTTCTATTTAATATCACATTAAAGTATTTGCCAATGACAAGACAAGAAAGGGAATAAAAGGTATTAATATTGGGGAAAAAGAAAATAAAATTGTCTTTATTTGGAGGTAACGTGATTTTGGACATAGAAACATAAAAGAGTTAGCAACCACAATTTAAAAATCTTACTAATAAATTTCATAAGTTAATTTAGCAAACTATATGTGATCATATAAAAAGTCCATTGAATTCCTATATGTATTAGTAAGAAACAACTGGAAGTAACATTTTAAAATGAATCCCATTGGTAAGAGCACCAAAATACATACCTATGAATAAATTTCATGAAGGAAATAAAGAGACTTCTATATTAAAAAGCTGGCTTCCCAAGTGATTCAGGGGTAAAGAATCCACCTGCCGGGCAAGAGATGCAGGTTTGATCCCTGGGTTGGGAAGATCTCCTGGAAAAGGAAATGGCGACCCACTCCAGTACTCTTGCCTGGAAAATCCCATGGATGGTGGAACCTGGTAGGCCACAGTCCATGGGGTCACAAAGAGTCAGACACGACTGAGCAACTTCACTTTCTTCACTTTCCAGTATTCCTGCCTGGGAAATCTCATGGACAGAGGAACCTGGTGGGCCACAGTCCATGGGGTTGCAAAGAATCGGACATGACTTAGCAACCAAACAGCAATAGCAACACTAGAAAACTACAAAATATTACAGACAGAAAATACAGAAAACCTAAAAAGAGGGAGAGCTATATCACGCACATGAACGGAAAAGCTCGGTAATGTAAATATGTCATAAAGGCAGAAAAATATACCTATGAAACACAGCAGAGAATCCAGTAACAGGCTCTCACAAATATTTAATAACAATTGATTTTTTTACTTTTACAAAGGCATCAACATAATTCAGTTGAAAAAAGGGAGTCTAAAACATGTGCTGCACCAACTGGAGAAAAAGTGAAGCTTGATCTGCGTGTTACACCATACAGAAAAAATAATTTGAATTGAATGAAGGCTTTCATGTAAATTAAAACTATAAATCCCCTAGAATAAAATATACATGAGTATCTTTGTAAAAATAGGCTAGGCAAAGATTTCTTAGGACATAGAAAGCAGTAATTGTGAAAGAGAAAATTGTTCAATTAGAATTTAGCTAAATTAAAAGCATCTGCTCATCAAAGAAAAACATCTTTAAATAAATGGTCAATAAACTGATAGAAAAAGTGATCAACATCATTATTAAACAGGGAAATGCAAACTAAAATCACAATGAGCTACCACTTCACATTCATGAAAATTAAAGAGCCAAAAACACCAAATTTTGAGAGAATGGAGAGCCACTGAGTTTCTCATCAATTGCTGGTGAGAGGAAAAAATGTTATAAGCACTGTAGCAAACTTTTAAAAAATATCTTGTAAAGATGAAAATACCCCTACCTAATGATCCAACAATTTCACTCTGAGTTATTTACCTAAAAGGAAATAAAAATCTATGTACACAATTTGTACAGCAATGTTCATTGCAGCTTTATTCATGAAAGCAAGACACTGGAAGCAATCAAATGTCCACCAATATAAAAATAAATAAATAAAAAATGAGGCATATTTGTTCTATGGAATATAATCACTAATTCAAAGGAACAAACTACTGGTGGATATAATGACATGGACAGGTCTCAAAAAATACTATGTTCAGAGAAAGAAGGCACACACAAGAGAGTATACCCTGTGGGTCAATGTTTATGAATTTCCAGAATAGAGATGATTCAGCTGCAGCAGATATTATATCAGTGGCAGACTCTAGAGGGGGAACTTGCATTCCTCTCTCTTTCCCACAGATAGACTGGAGATGGACAGAAGGGAAATTCTCAGAGATGAGAATGCTGTATATCATAATTGGAGTGGTAGGTATAGTTTTGAAATTCATCAAACTGCACATATTAAGATATATGCACTTTATGGAATATACTTACCATATATAAATTATTCTAATATACAGCAGAAAGCAAATGAGAAGGTCAGATGTAGGCATAGGCAAATGTCCAAAGCTGAGTCCAATTACGGCTTTCAGACTTAACCGATGTTTAAAATTTCCCCAGATTGTCAAAGATAGTCCAGTGATTATTCCAGAATCTCCAAGTTGATTCTAGATCCATTGCAGAGTAATTCACTCTCTTAACCTCTAGAAGCAGGCTCATATGCAATAATAAAAGGAAGATTTACAGAAATCTTCAAAGTTTAAAACTGCAAACAGTGGTAGAGGGCATCTAGCTATGGGTGGTACTTTTGTGCACACACAGTAGGAAGGTTGGGAATGCAAAGGTGTGAAGCCAGTGCAATGGGACCTTCCCATGCAAAGGAAGGAAATAAAGACCCAAATAGTGAAAGAAGACAGACCCCCAAAACAGTATATTCTTTTTAATTCTGTTTATATAAAATTCTAGAAAATACAAACAAATGTGAAAGGAAGCAGGTCGTTGTTTCGGGACCGGGAGTGGAGAGATCAAACAAGGGAAATGAGGAAAGCTTTGGGGTGATGGATGTGCTCATTACCTTGATTTTGTGACAGGTTTCATGGCATGCTCATACGTCAACATTCATCAGATTACACACTTCATATGTGCTCTCTATTTCATGTCATTTGTATTACCTCAATAACTAGGCTTTTTAGAAAACATACAGTTATTTAGGCCCATCCGAAGATATCTCTGGGCTAAATACAGCCCTTGAAATACACCTTCTAAGTGAATTTGCACCTCCTAAGTCTTACTTCCCCCACTTAAGAGTTAAGAAAATTGAGACCAAGAGATACAGTAACTTGCCCAGATAAGATTCTACTTGTAAACTCTGTGTCTAGGGGCTAGATAAGAAAACATCATAATAATGTTGCTGATGAAGATGATGACTTAAATGGATTATGGTTCCTTATCTATTTTAAGAATTACTCCCCTCATGGAAAGTAGAGTTTAATATGAGATTTGGCCTGAATCTCCACTCCATCATGGAGTAGAGATCATAATTAGCTCCATCATAATTAGCTTCATGACCTTGAGCAGTTTCCTTAAAATTTGCAGAATCTCAGTTTCCTTACCTCTGCATCATATTAAGTATATCTACCTCATAAGGCCTTCTTGAGAAGCAAATAAAATAAGATATGCTCAAGTAAATTTTCAATAAATATTAGTTGGGTGAATTTAACCTGTGAGTCAGATAAGTATATGTCATATGAATTGATACATTATAAAGCTGAAGATGAGCAAAGCTGTGTTTGCCCTTGATCTTGCAGTTTGGAAAAATAGAGTTAGCTTACCCAGTCTCCCAATTCACAGCCCAGTGTTCTTTTGTAAAAAGGGACACCTCTGAGGTTACTGGAAAAACAGTTTTTGGATGGAGAACAGAGAAGCTCTGCTCAAAGAGTTACCTAATTCAAAGATCTCAAAATGGTAGCCTGGTGGCCATATTTGGTCTTCTGAAATGTTTAGAGTTTAAATGTATAGTGTTTTAAGACATTAAAGTCAACATTTAAAGTTTGAGAGATTTTTACCTAAAAAATCTGAATTTACTGCTTGGCTTAAAAAATGTTAGCAGATATGGCAACGCTGAGCATTCACTGAGGGAGGGCAATGGGAAGCCTTCCGGTCCTCATGGGCTCCACCACCTCTCAGACCCGACAGCAGGCCTGCCTCACTTATTATAATATAAAGCTGGACCCACACGTTTGCATGGACAACCCATTCTCCACTATTCCACCTCACACAGCTAACTGCCTTCTCCAGAGGGCCAACCATGTTTATAATTGCCATCTAGAAATGACGATGAGCTGTGTTGACATTCAGACAGTCACTCATCAGAGCTGACTCCCTGGAGGCTGCATGTGTAAGCAGTTTTCACACGCACCCACGCATTGAAGCGGAGATCTGGGAACCTTCCAGCATATTTGGGCAATGTAGATATTCAATCTGGACTTTTTCTGGACACCAAAGGGATAGACTTTGAGGGTTCTGAATCTCAAATGATCCTACCTTGGTCAGATGTGCCAGGAAGTGCCCTGTCTCCACAGACCTGGGCTCCAAAAGTCACAACTTGAAGCAGTTTTATGGCCACATTACGTTTCCCAAGGAAACCAATGGGTATAAAAGCCAGGGCTGCCCGGGACATAGAGACAGCTCCACATTAAACCTGAAATGAGCCCATGAAGTAAACACACAAAATATATTCAGAATAAAAAAGGTGAAAACCAACAGTAACACACAGAAAAAAATGTTATTTTTCTATATAAAAACTCCAAAACTGCCTACAGTGGGTGAATACAAATCACTTCTTGGCTCTGAGATAGTTCTTCACGGCACACAAATGTAAGTTAAAACGTATGCTTGAGACCTTGAAGTACATCTGCTCTTGATCTTCTATCAATACAAAATATTTTTCCTCTTTCAACCTAAACACTGAATCAGGAAGCCTGTAATGAACTAAATAGTACTAGTCCATCTAAAAACATTTTTGAAAACCAAAGTCTAGAAATAGATACATCTTCTCATTTGTCTTTCCTAATTACAAAATATCAACACAAAGAATCCCTTGAAGTTTTCGGTATTCTGATTATAGTGCACATTGCCACTATGAAACCCGGGTCACCATGAGGATTATTGCCTTAGACAGTTAGATAGAGCTCTGGAAGAGCCACCCACGGGAGGAGAATCCACTGACCCTCTGTGTGTCTGTAGTTTGCTTTGTTTTGCTTTGCTTTTTCAAACAATGAAAACGTCGCTGATCAATACTTTTTGTGGTTTCGTCCCCTAGAGGAAATACATGACACACAACCCATTTTCTATGATTGTTTTTCAATAATAGAATTAAAGATCTATCGCCTGGTATAATTTGTAAACACCATCAACCGAGAGAAGGGCACTCCAAAAACTAACAATCATTATAAGGCAATATGTTAAATATTCTGAATAATAAACCGGATGCCACCAGACCCAAAATAGAAGTTAGTATCACAGAACAGAAACATTTCTGTTTTCCTGTCTTACTCAGAGAATACCCTTTTCTCCAGACTTCCTTATCTCTCTAATAAATGCCAGATTTTATTGACACGTTTCATCTGCTTCTTGCCATAGACACCAAGAGCTCTGGAATGTGCCGTCTCTTTTTGGGGCCCCATTATCTCTGCACATTTGCAGAGACAGCACCATTTTAATTCTCCCAGGCTCTTGACTTTGTTTTTAAACACAGTCCCATCACACACACGGGGCATCTGTTTTCCTCTCAGAAGAGAAGCATGCCTGATTACTTGCCTTTTCCCCTCAGAGAAATGTACTACACACAGATGACACAAATCTTTTGATCAGCAAGTTTCCAAAGAGATACAGATTTGCTCTTCACCATCAGCAAGGAAGCTGCACTCAATTTTTTTCCTTCACTACAGTTAAAAGAGAAATAAGGGGTGGGGGGATGTGACAGCCTATAAAACTATGACGGACAGGGCTTTCTTCAGGGAAAAGAGTAGAAAAACATTTGCAAGGTCACCCTGGGAAGTTGCACAGAAATTGATCCCTAAAAGTTATGCACAAAATACCCCCATTTGAGCAGAGAGCACTTTGGGGTTTTCCTCTTGGATGCTGGGTCTTTTTTTTTTTTTTTTTAATTTCACTGAACTCGGAGCTCCAGACTCATAATGATGTTAGGTGTGTCTTGTCTCTACGGGGTTTTTCAGCTCTGTATAATTTTACAGACTAGCTCAGAGAACCCCTGGGCTAGAGGGGATTATTTGGATTCCTGTTTTACAGCTGAAGAAAGTGAAGAGAAGCAAAGAGTTTCCCACTGAGAAACAGAGAGAGCCTGTTTGCCCGGCTCAGGCTTCAGGGTCTCTGAGTTCAAACGCCTACTCAGAACACTGCAACAGGGAAACAAGACAGCCTTCCAAATCTAGCATGAAATGCTGGATTTTGTTATTCTCTCTGTATAACGCACTAGATAGAGCATATTTGTGTGGGTGGGGATGGCAGCGACAGAAAAAATGTGATCAAATGGCAGCTATATCCAGGATAGTCTTATTCCACATAATTGGATATGACTTAAGAAATATAGTCATTCCTTCCTGCCACAAACATCAGTTAAACCCTTGATGCCAGATACATCTAAATCCTTCCATTTTATTGTGTGTTTGATAATAGCTTATCCTCACAATTTTAAAAAGAAATCATTTGGGTACAGTTGAACCACATACCAAAATTCCTCTTAGAAGATGTAACTTTTGGTATAGAAAGCAAAAGCATTTGGTTCACTAAAAAGAGCAATGTCTCCTGTGCAAGTAAGTTTATAAAAATTTCCAGGTATATATGGACATTTTATTTCATGTGCAGAAAAGCCCCCTCATGGTGATCCACAAATCCTGCTGGAGGCAGTGAGAGGTGGGTAAAAAGCCAGGGTAACCCATTTCTAGTCTTGATGATTAATAAAAATGCGTGTGTGCTAAGTCATTTCAGTTGTGTCCTACTCTTTGTGACCCTATGGACTGCAGCCCACCAGGTTCCTCTGTCCATGGGATTCTCCAGGCAAGAACATTGGAGTGGGGTGCCATTTCCTTCTCCAGGGGATCTTCCTGATCCAGGGATCAAACCCATGTCTCCTGCATCGGCAGACGAGTTATTTACCACTCATGCCACCAGGGAAGCCCTAAGTCATCTGTACCCAAAGTTCATTATTAAATCATACAGGTATTTTAAGAATCAAATGAGATGTTGGGGGACTTCCTCAGTGGTCCAGTGGCTAAGACTGCATGATCCTAATGCAGGGGACTCAGGTTCAATACCTGGTCAGGGAACTAGATCCCACATGCCACAACTAAAGATCTTGCATGCCACAACTAAGACCTGGTTCAGTGAAATAAACAGAATGAGTTGTGAATGGTCTTTCAGAAGCAGGTAAAGGAGTCTGCACATTTAAGTGCTAGGTATGCTTACAGATATGAATATAGATGGCACAAATATATTTCATCTAATCCAACACTCTTATTTTACAACTGAGAATGTAAGGAGTTAGAGAGGGTTAGTGACTTGTCCAAGAGCACTGAGCCAAGAGTCAAGATGAAAACTCAAGTCCTTGACACTTAGCCAAACTGAAGGTCTTACTTTAGGATCCCTGAGAAGCAGGCTCTGGGACAAGGATTCTAGTGGAAGTGGTTTACTTGGGAAGTCATTCCAGGGACCACTGGCTGGGCAATGGGGAAGGAGATAGGGACAGGAAGGAACCAGTCAAGCAGGTTTCCATCACAGACAACTGGAGTGTCATCCTGCTGGGGGAACTCAAGGAATCAGCACAGATCTTGCAGCTATCTGGGAGATAAGAAGACTGGGGTTGTATCCCATCAGTCACTGGGTGATAGCTGCTGGGGAGACTCTGAGCTCCCCCCTCATTCTTAGGATGCATCTCTGACTGGCATCTTGGTGGCTCCCTAGTCTGATGTACCAGAGACTGGTACAACTCCCCCTACCACTATATTCCATTGCAATGTAAATCCACGGGGACAAGTTCTCTGTCAGTCTGTTTTGTTCATTGTTGAACCCCCAGTCTTAAATAAATCAGTAATGACACACTATGGCTATTCATTAAACATTGATTGAATGAATGAAAAACATCCCTGACCATGTTTCTCCTTAAATGCTCCTCCAGTGAGGAGGTACTCTGGATGAGTTAAGGCAGGCAGGTCCTTTATCGAGCCATTCTCTAATAGGAAGGTCTCCCTAACATCAGCTTCCTATGTAACACTTCTCTGGGGATAAATATAATTCCCTATTCCACTCAAAAGTCCTCTAAATATTTTGGATAGCTGTGTGTGCCTGATTTCTACAGCTGTCTCTTATAACAAAGTCTTTAAAACTTTTTTATAGTGAGACGGACATAGGTTAGAAGAAACCTCTGCCACTTTCAAGAGGAGTGAGCATGGGCAAGATTCTTCTTTCAAGAAATATGACATTAATAAATCTACATTTCAAGGATGATGTGAAATTTAACTGAAACCATGTAGGTAAAACCCTACTGTCTGATTCCCTCTTCCCACAGTTCCACACCCTCCTCTAGAACAGATATGACTGCCCTAAAGAAATCTCCCATGCCTTCCATGTCTCCCAATCATCATTAGTTGGCACATCCTCCAAAGAGGGGCAGAAGACAGGAAAGATGGAAACCCCTCTACCAATTTTACTACTTTTCAGCTGCTATTTTAAATTCCTACATGAGGAAGGAAACGGAAGCTGTTAACCAACAAGATGGTTATAGAGGATGTGTATTTGCCTTGTCCAAACTCTCTTCAATCTTTAATTCTACAAATACAGAAGTGGTAGTTTAGCAAATGGATGAAATTAGAGGAGAATCCTAAAATTCAAGCTTGAGGAAATATCAGAAAATCAGCCTGTAAAAGTAGCAAAAGTGCTGGACTGGAGGTTGAAGAGTTGCTTTCAACTCCTGACTCAACCACAAACCAGCTGAAGGATCTGAACACCACCACTCCCCCGCTTTTTTTTTAAATCTCTTGGATTCAGTTTTCTCATCTAATTTGGGCTAAAATACAATCCCTTAATAAATAAACTGTGGCAATCTAGACAATGGAATATTATTCAGCATTGAAAAAGAGCTATCAAGCCATGGAGGACACTTAAATGCATAACTTAAGGGAAAGAAGCCAACCTGAAAAGTTTACATAATACAGTACTGTTTCATCCTAATTACAGAATATTCTGGAAAAGGTGAAACTATGCAGAGAGTAAAAAGATCAGTAGTTGCAGGGTTGGGTGAGGGAAGGATAAATAGGCAGAACACAGAGGGGTTTGGGGGCAATGCTTCTTTGTGATGCTATAATGGTAGATATGGTTCATTATATACTTGCCAAAATCCTTAGAGCATGTAACATCAAGACTGACCTCTAATGTGAAAGCAGAAACAAGCCCACTTTCTGTGTGTTAAATAATAACAGTACCATGTGTCTTATCACTCAAGGTCCACGTGCAGGCTCTGCCATTAAACGAGGGAACTGAGCAGCACTGTGATGTGGCCACCAAAGCGGGGATCTGAACCTGGATCTGCTGACCACAAGCTTGGGGTTCTTTCCTTTTCACCATATTGCCTAACTCCCAGATCTCAAATCCTCTACAAACCTCTTGGAAGGGCATGTGTACCTATCTAGTGTCCAGAATACAGAGGACCTTCTCTGCAAAATCCTTGCACTCGTTTTGTGCTGTCTACAGTTTATGCAGGTTACAGGAAGGCAGCAAAATAGAACGGGCTTTCAAGTCATTTATTAGCTGCATAACCTCAAGCAAGTTCACTTCTCCAAGTCTCAGATTACTCATTTAGAAAATGGAACTGATGATAGCATTTCCTCTCCAGGAATGTTGTAAGGATTGCGGAGGGCAGTGCAAGTCACGCATTCAGCAATTGCCTGCCATAAAGAAGGTTCTGTTACTCTTTCATGGGGTATGTTTTACAGGTGGTGAGAGGTACCACCACCTGGTGGCTAAAAGTGTGGCTTCAAATCCCAGCTCTGCCATATACTAGCTGTTTATCCTGGGCAAGTTGCTTACCCCCTCTGTGCTTCAGTATCTACCTGTCAAAGGGGGTGAGTGCAGTAGCACCTCCCTTGAATGACTTGGTGAGAAGACCCTGAGCTAACGCTCTGACGACGCCTGGATCTGCAAGCAGCACGCAGGAAGCGCTGGTCCATGCTAGCTATTGAGATCACCTTCCCTCTCTTCCCTTCAGTAAATCTCAACTCCATGGTTGTGACCAATTGCAAGAGCACTTTGAAATATATTCCTCTTTGTTTCAAATGCACACCAAAGGAGCCAGCTCTCAGGATGGTCCCCCCACTTCTGACTTGGGGTTGCGTTCCATCTGCCCTGATCAGAGTGCTGAATTCTCCTTCCCTATCTGTATGAACTGCCAGCCCCTGGAGGCCTCTTTGGAGAAAACGGTCCACTAGCAAGGGCTCTGGAATAGGCAGCACAGGTTGGCAAAGCTAGCTGGAGCTGCCGATTCCCTTAGAGTCGGAGTTACGGTTTAGGGACCCCTGGCCTCCTGCATGGGAGTGGAGGAGGGTACTCCCTTGCTGACAGTAGAACCTTCTTCAAGGCTCCGTCAAGAGACCTGCTGAAGCCGGCTGTAAGGTATTGCAGAGGGACAACAGTTCTGAGGCCCTGAATCTCGGGTTCCCATTCTCCAGCTGAGCCCCCACAGCTGCCCCCGTGGCTCCACAGGCTCCCGGCTCTGAGTCCCCGCCCGGGCGCATGGTTCCCGCTCTGCGTGTTCGCTCGGCACATCAGATAATGCTGGAAACGTCACTCCTTCAGCCGCTCAGATGCTGCACATACCTTACAAACATGTGTCTTTTCACTGTCAAAGAATGCAGGGTGGAATGTTTTGACCAGAAGCTTGAAAGGAAGCCCCTAGTCAACAATGCCAATTAAAAAAAAAAAGAAACATTCTTACCGAGATAGGGGCTAAAAGGAAGCATCCCTTCAGGTGGCCGCTGTGGTTATCAGAAGGTGTGTTTCATACTCACCTGGCACTCTGGTTGGCAGCATCTAGAACTGGTACCACAAATCCCTAAAGTTACCAGGTGCTATGGAGAAGGAAATGGCAACCCATTCCAGTATTCTTGCCTGGGAAATCCCACAGATAGAGGAGTCTACAATCCATGGGGTCGCAAAAGTTAGACACAACTTAGCAACTAAATCACCACTCCCAGCAGGGGTTAAGCAAAGCCATCTTCCTGAGACATCTGTTTGATCTGATGAAAGCTAAAATTAAAACCTTACTTTTATATTAAGAATATAAGATCTATTTAATATAAACAACATAATTAATCACAATTCAGAAGTTTGAGAGAATTTTTCTGGACCAAAAAACAGGACCTGGTAGCAATTGTGTTCATTCCCCTCTGCCATAAAGGATGTTTCCCTGGGAAAGTTTTACCCTTGTCAGGCCTCAGTCGTGGTGTGAAATGCAAGAGAGAAGACAGCTTCAGACACAGAGGATGGAGCACCGGGTGTACAGTCCTGAGACCAGTGTGCAGGCCAAGACTCTGTCACCTCCTCACTGCGCAACCTCATGGTCAGACAGGGATGTGAAGCCTTGTCCCGTCTGCCTCCCAAGGCTGCTTTGACAATCCAAGGAGACAATGCGTGTGAAAGAGCTTTGGAAGCTAAGTGTCTCACAAATGTAAGTTATTATGATTCAGCCTTGTTGTTTTTGGAAAGCTTGTTTCATTTTATATATCACATGTATCCTCCACCCCACCCCCTTCCCCCACAGGCAGATTGAAAAACAGGAATCTCTGAGCTGACAGAAAGAAAGGAAGTCAGCAGACCTGCTCCTCTCACCCAGTTTTGCATCGAGGCCATGGGAGAGGCACGCTCCCATGCAAGGCTGGCAGCCTCGGGCGTCACCCCGTTTGGAGGGGCAGGCAGACCGAGCGTGGCATTCACCGCTGTCTGAATTTCATTACGCAGGTCTCCAGACAAGCCGAGGGGAAAAGTGCAGAGGAGCGGGTCAGCGTCTGAAATGTGAGAGGGGCAGCGCCTCTGAAGTGTATAGGAACTGGAGGAAACCTAATTCTGGCTCTGAGGGGAGAAGGAGCGTTGCCTCCTGAGACCCTCACTGACAGCGGTCAGCAGAGCCTGGGGCAGGGCGGGGCTTGCCTGCTGACCCACTTGCAGAAGGGCCTGGACTCTGCTCCGCCCCACTTCAGAGTGAAGCTGCAGCGGTCACACTGGGCCATCCGTCTGGGTGTCCACAGCGACCGGAGCCTGCACTCGGGTCCCAGGGAGTCCATGGAAGTGCGGGTGCCTTGGGAGAACTGCTGGGGGTGGAGCAGGCAGTAGGAACCCAAACTAGAGTTAGGAGTTGGAGAGAATGGGGCTGGAAAAGCAACCAAAGAGCCAAAGCTACTGTTCATTGAGCATTTATACGTCCCTAATACGCCACTTGTTGTTCAGTGTTTTTGGGTTGCTCAGTCCTGTGCAGCTCTTTGCGACCCCATGGACTGCAGCACCCCAGGCTTCCCTGTCCTTCACTATTTCCCAGAGTTTGCTCAAACTCATGCTACTCAATACTCACAATAACTCTATAGGTACATTCCCATTTTTATGCACAAAGAAACCGAGGTTCAATGAGTTAAGGGACTTTGCCAAGGGTACATAGTCAGTTAGTACCTAAGCCAGAGTTTGAATCCGGATTTGTGCAACTCCATGTTTCTTGATTCTGAACTCTGTTATACTTCTCTCTAAATGGGAAGTGCAGCCATGGTTGGAAATTGAATGCAGATGGATTAAAGTACAAGCTTGATGGAAACAAGGGAGCAAGGTGTACATGTTTTATACATTGATGACTTGATTTTCTAAGCTGGCAGAACATGAATATATACATTTGTAATCTAAGAGTTGGCCACCTTTCCCAAGTAGGTAATTCATGGCCTGACTTCTTATTTTCTATGGGCCTGGGTGAGAATGGGACTATAACCACTATTGGAAGCAAATGCCAAACAAGCCAGCAGGGACATAGGAAAGAGGGCATGATGAAGGGGAACAGGGGTCCTGTCACTGATGAAGTTTGCCCTTGGTGCTTTTATCAGTTATCTGTTGCCATAATAATGCTGCATAACAAACAAGCCCAACATTAAGTGCCTTAAAACCACAAGTGGACTTCCCTGGTAGCCCAGTGGTTAAGACTCTGCACTTCCACTGTAGGGGGCATGGGTCCAATCCTTGGTCAGATAAACTGAGATCCCACCTGCCTGTGAGGCATGGCCAACAACAACAAAAAAACCAACAGCAAAAAAAACCCCACAACCATTTATTATTTCTAATTCATTTAGAGACTGGCAAAGTCACTCTGCTTATATGGGAATGGGCTCAGATGGTGTCAGCTGGGCTTGCTCATGTGCCTTCCACAGGGTGGAAGGTCTTCTGGGGCTGGCTGATCTAGGATGAGTTGGCTCTACCCCACGCAGGATCTCATCACCCAGCAGGCTAGTTCAGGATCATTCTTGTGGTAAACAAGAGGAGCAAGAGAAAGGAGACATGTGCAAGACCTCAGACACGCCATCTCTTCTGCCACATCCTACTGGCAAGACAGTCAAAAGGCAGACCCCAGATTCAAGGGTGGGGGAAACAGATTCCATCTCCTGGTGGCTGACAGAGCCACACTGCAAAGTGTTTAGAGAAACTGCAGACATTTTTTGCAGTCAGTCTCCCACAGGATTCAACCCCACTCCCAAAAGCAGAGAAAGGCAGTAACATTTTCTAATATCCTGAATCATGCCCACTTCCTTGCCATTTCTCCACTAAATGCCATTTCTGTGCCCAAGCCTTCTGTGTCTTATTGACTAGGAAGATACAATGGCTCTAGAATTGAGCAGATAAAAGAATGCCTTTTGGGGGGATGGGGGGGATACTAAAAATCAGACTGCTTGTCCATTGATTTCATCTCTATAGCTTTTATAACTAAGAAGGCTGCATTAGAAAATAAACTTTCTCAGTGAGCCATCCCAACCTAGCCATACGTGTGTGGGAATGCTGTCAAATTCCAGGAAACCGATGTTCATTTAAGAAGATGAATTTTACTAGTACTTCTACCGCACTGCTAATCCTATGTTTGTGATCTGAATTTAGGACAGTAAACTCCAGCAACTTATTTCCTACAATGTGGCTGAGATCATAGGTTCCCCAGAGGTACACCTTTGAAATCTTTACATATGAAAAAATTGGCCTGAGAGTTGACATTTTTATGCTAAGAACTGGCTGTTACAATGTATTGGAATCAGAAGATTTGGCTGGTGATGAATTCAAAGGCGCATCCTGCTTAGGCACCTGGCTGTGAGACTGCCTGGAGCTGAATTCCAGCACCGTCAGGGATGGGGCTTTCCTGGTGGCATATATACTTCGTAACCTTAAACATATTACTTAAACTCTCAATATCTCCATTTCCCTGTCTATAGAATGGAGATAATACAAGTGCCAACATCAGAAGGATGATGTAATCAAATAAGATGTTGAGAACCGGGAAATGAAATCACTATCTCAAAAAGCGGTCCACACCCCCACCTCTATCGCAGCACTATTTCCAACAGCCAAGACCTGGAGACAAGTTAAGGGTTCATCAACAAATGAACTGATAAAGAAGTTGTGGTATTTGTATACAGTGGAATATTATTCAGCCATAAAAAGAAGGAAACCCTGCCATTTGTGACAATAGAGACAGACCTTCAGATTGTTATGCTACATGAAATAAGTTGCAGAAAGACAAATACTGTATGATCTCACTTATATACAGAACCTGAAAAAAAACAACAGCAACAACTCATAGATACAGAGAACAGACTGTTGGCTGCCAGAGGCAGGGGGCTAGGGGAGGGGAAATGAGTGAAGGTGGCCAAAAGGTATAAACTTCTAGTTCAGTTCAGTTCAGTCGCTCAGTCGTGTCTGACTCCTTGTGACCCCATGAACTGCAGCACACCAGGCCTCCCTGTCCATCACCAACTCCCAGAGTCCACCCAAACCCATGTCCATTGAGTCAGTGATGCCATCCAACCATCTCATCCTCTGTTGTCCCCTTCTCCTCCTGCCCTCAATATTTCCCAGCATCAGGATCTTCACAAATGAGTCATCACAAATGAGTCAGCTCTTCACATCAGGTGGCCAAAGTATTGGAGTTTCAGCTTCAGCATCGGTCCTTCCAATGAACACCCAGGACTGGTTAGGATGGACTGGTTGGATCTGCTTGCAGTCCAAGAGACTCTCAAGAGTCTTCTCCAACACCACAGTTCAAAAGCATCAATTCTTCTGCGCTTGGCTCTCTTTAATGTCCAACTCTCACATCCATACATGACCACTGGAAAAACCATAGCCTTGACTAGATGGACCTTTGTGGGCAAAGTAATGTCTCTGCTTTTTAATATGCTATCTAGCTTGGTCATAACTTTCCTTCCAAGGAGTAAGCATCTTTTAATTTCATGGCTGCAATCACCATCTGCAGTGATTTTGGAGCCCCCAAAAATAAAGTCAGCCACTGTTTCCCCATCTAGTTATAAGAGACCAATTCCTTGAGATATAATGTACAGCACAATGACTATAGTTAACCATACTGTATATCTGAAAGTTGCTAAGAGAATAAATCTTAACAGTTCTCAACATGAGAAAAACAACTTTAAACTATATACAGATATCAGATCATTATGCTTTATACCTTGGAGTAATGTTATATGCCAATTAAATGTCAATAAAACTGGAAAGGAAAAAAAAGATATTGAGAACAGTGCCTCCACCGAGTCCCCCCCCCGCCACTATTTACCTATCATCATTGACTCTGACTCTTGCCGCCTGAAGAACCATAGCCTCTTTGGCCTGAATACCATCATCTATAAAATGGGAGCGATATTACCTGTCAAACCTACAGGACTTACCTTACTGGATTCTTCAGCTTCAGACTTCAGATAGGCTTATCTGAGAGCCCCTGGGAAACAAGGCTTGTCTCAGGCTGACCCACAAAGACGGCACCTGTAAGAGTGAGAGAGGAATTTAGTCCTTCTTCTTCCAGTTTTATTTCCTCACCCATCTCCCTAATTCAGTGTCGGCAGTACCCTTCCATGTTCATGCTAGGTGCTAACGCAGCTCATTTGCTTTGCTCCAGGGAAGCTGGTGGAAGTGCATGGAGGGGGACCATTTCCCGCTGTATCAGGCACCCCCTGAAAAGACAGAACGTTTGCCCCGATTGACCTGTGGCCACTCTGCTCCTGAGCAGGAAAGAAAAAGCCAAGTTGTACACAGCTTGCTCTGCCCTCATCTCTTTGACCCTGGACCTGGGGAGACTAAGAAACAGCTTCTTCTCTTGTCCTCAGGACAAGGCAAGGGTGTGAGGCCCTCCAAATACAGCAATACGCGTTCTAGTTTGAGGCCTGGGAAGCAATAATGAGCCTAATTGCCCAAACTAGGAATTTTGATTCAGCTGTGACTCGTCCCTGATAAGCCCCCTACCGAGTCCTAGCAGCCCTAAATAATGGGCATTACTCACAGCAGCGCAGTCTCCCCCTCTGCCACTGCTCTTTGCTTAGTTCTGGTCTCATCGTGAGTCACTTGGAATATGGCAAATGTTTCCTCTCTCCTCCATCCTCTTCCTCAGTGCCTGAGAAGGCTCGCTAATGACTTAGCCATTTTTCAGTGGTTCCCTGGCCCCTACAGGGTAATCAAAACCTTGCGCTTAAGACCTTTAAAATTTCAGCTAAGGCTTTCTTCCAATCCCTGTGCCACATCACTTTCCCACACACAAGACTTGGAGCAACCAAACTGAACCCCTCCCCACGCTCTCTTCTGTGAAATGCCTCTTCCTCCTCTCTCTTCTAACCAAGCTCAGCCCCTGAATAGCCTTGTAAATGTCGCCTTCTCCAGGAAGCTTCCCCAGCTCTCCCAAGCAGACTAGTTGAACTCCACAGCAGTCTGCACCTACTTCCAGCAGCACACTCACGATATCACAGTGTAATTGTGTGTCTATATAGGCTATCCAGATCTTAATCCCCTAGAGCAGGAAAAGTTCCATTAAATTCCAACAATTCTATTACCTGTGGAAGTCCAAAGCCTTTCATATGGCCTTTGTAATTCCCAGGGGGTCTATATTTTCCTTATCCCCCTTCTGCAGCTCCTACTTCTACCCCGGCTGCCTCTAGTCAGCGTAATGTTGACCTAGGCCTGACCAAGCTCATCATATAGGCCTATACAGATCGTGCTCTGCTCAAGGGCATCAAACTAAGGGGACAGGGAGGAAAACCCACCTATCCTGAAGGTATACTACACTGCCTACTTCAGCATCCACCTAGGAGAGGTTTGGTTCACTAATTTGTGAAAATGTACAGCATGGAATATTGGTGGTCCCGGGCTTTTTCTAGATTTCCAAACCTCTCCTTATAACAAGGGTTTGTGATTCAGATGAGCACTTGAATCTGGGATGTGGGGGGAGTGAGGGTAGGGGTAGATGGGGGAGATGGAGGTCATGGCCTTCCTATTCTCTTTTAAAAATCAATTTATTTAGTTTAATTGGCGGTTAATTACTTTACAAAATTGTGGGGTTTGCCATATGTCAACATGAATCAACCACGGGTTACATGTATCCCCCCATCCTGAAACCCCCTCTCTCCTCCCTCCCCACCCCATCCCTCTGGGTTGTCCCAGAGCATCGGCTTTGCGTGCCCTGCTTCATGCCTCGAACTTGCTCTGGTCATCTATTTCACATATGGTCATATACATGTTTCAATGCTGTTCTCGCAAATCCCAACTTTGCCTTCTCCCACATAGTCCAAAAGTCTGTTCTTTACATCTGTATCTCTTTTGCTGTCTTGCATATAGGGTTGTTGTTGCCGTCTTTCTAAATTCCATATATATGTGCTAATATACTGTATTGATGTTTTTCTTTCTGACTTCACTCTGTATAATAGGCTCCAGTTTCATCTATCTCATTAGAACTGACTCAAGGCATTTCTATTCTTAAACTGTGGTTTAGTATCCTCTTTACCAGAGAAATTTTGGTGCCATTTCTTCTTACATAATCCCCAATTTCACATCAGCTCACAGTATTCTTTCATCCCTCCATCTCCCTTCCTCCTCCTATTTCCTTTCTTCTTCTTCCTCCTCAACTTCTTCTCCCTCTCACTTTCCCTCCCCCTCCCTCCCTTCTCTCACTTTTCCATGAACAGTATAACCATTTTATTTTGTTACTTTTCTGCCAACACACAAAGTTTCATCAATAATTTATTAAGACATTTTTGTAAACAAAGAATGTCAACTGAGATCTACTGTTAAGATAATATACATGTCATCTTATTACGCGTACATCTGTTTCCCTTCCCCCATTTGCCTTAAGAGTTGAGGCTGTAGTTCCACGGGGCCCATTATAGAAGCTATCCAGTCACTGTCCAATAAAGGAAGAACTGAAATCACATGGGACTGATCAAGACCAGGCTCAGGTTCTCACTCTGCCACTTATTAGCTGAGGACTGTAGACAGTTATCCTCTTAGAGCCTCAGCTCCTTCATCTATAAAAAAGCATCAGGACTAGGGTGAGGCAAGTGAAGAATGTTTGCATGGCAAAATGTGTACTCATGGAAAAGCTTAAGGATCGTGAGAGTGCCTCCTTAAATGTATACCCTGGGAAATGGACTTGCCACACCCTAGTCCCAATCCAGATCTAGAAAATAGGGATCGTAATGGTATCTATCGCATGATAATAAAGATCGCAGTAGAGAGTATTTGAAATGAAGCATTGCAATACTAAGCATGTCATCTAGCATATTTCTTAGTAATGGGTTGGCCGAAAAGTTTGTTAGTTTTTCCCATAACCTTATATGGAAAAATCTGAACGAACTTTTTTGCCAGTCCAATATTAGGAGGAGTTTTACCTTAACAAGTGTAGCCTTATTATCATTTCAAGCTGTATTATATGAAATTGCCCAGGAGCATCATTGTTTAATAGAAGTTATTCAAAAATTAATGTGCAGAGTCATAATAATTAGAAAATATCTTTAATAATTTTCCACTTTGTAAAAAAATGTTTTTGTACATTTTCCTATGGATTGGAGTGTACAGAAACACATCTTCATGTCTCACCTGAAATCATCCTTAATGTAGAGTTGTCATGGGAGAGGCAGCTTCATTGTTCTATCTTGAAGTATCTGCCCAGAGGAATTTAGGGTTACACTTCATATTTGAAACCACTGTTGATTTATATTCTTAGCTGCTCAACCCAGTGGCCTGTCTCTCCCAATTGACATCAAAGATGATTCTCTTTGTACCTCAGTTTCACTGCTCTGAGGACGAGCACCTATCAACATGGGTATTTTGACATTCCCAGGTTGGATGTCTGCTCCAGGTGCCCTGGACCACTGGTGTGAGACTTCTCATTGCATGTCTCCGCTGGATTTCAAATATCTATCCCATTTGATTGACATGTTAGGTTCTTTTAAAGGTCTCTTTTTAAAAAATTCTCTGGACATTGAATTAGTGTTGACTTTAGAGAGCGTTAAGTCAGGTATAATTTGTTACATATACCCACTGGGGAAAATATAATTTTGAAATATACTGAACACACCTATAAAATTATGACAAACTTTTGAAAATAAAAATGCCTGAACTGAACTCGGAGAAATCTTCGGAATGAAGTGGCCCAGTACTCCCTCTGGGAAGAAACCAAAAAGCTGAGGCCCTCCTCCACTCGAGGCTTCCCGCAGTGAAAGTTTTATGTTATGCAGCTCATATTTGAAGTAAGACCATCCTCAAATACCCTTCAAACTGGGTGAAACTCCATCCAGCTGTTTTAACACAACGTGATGCCAAAGAAACAGACAGGAACTTAACCACGTTTATGGAGCTGATGGTGATGATGGACGTGTGAAAATGTCAGCGTGGCTTGGAGATGCTGAGCAGCAGCAGACAGAACCTGGCACCGAGCGAGGCTTCCATAAATGCTATTATCTGTCAAGTGAAAGATGGAGCACAAAAGCGTCCACACCCCATCGTTATATCTATGAGAAACAAATGAAAAAACATATGCTAGAAAGGACAAGAAAGTGTCAATAATAGCTGTGTTTGGACAGCCAGGAATTCTTACCCTTTCTTCTTTTCAATACTTTCTTATTTTTCTTTAATGAACATGTATTGTTTATCACGGAAATAGCATAGACTGTCATTAAGTTTTGAAAAATATTTTGGGGAAGCTCTATTTTGCCTCCTCTCAGCCTTTACAAATCAAATACTTTCCAGACCTCTGAAATGTTCTGAAAGGACGTGAGAAAGACTTTATGGAAACTGACAAGGAGTCGGTCCTCCGCAAGAAGGCGAACCGTTCCTTTCCTCTTTTTCCTCCTCTCTCCAAGTAGAGCTGGTCAATGATTTGCAGCTGTAAGAGCTGCCACTTTGTTTCTTTAATGATTTTTTTCTGCAAATCTCTCCATTGCCAAAGCTGCCTGGGCAAATTAAAAATACATAAACATTTAGAAGTCGGTTGTAATTTTTTAAGCAAAACAGTGAATTTTTCCCAAAAGCAATTACCCCGTGTAGGTCAACTTTTCTTTTTAGTTCCTTTTTTGATACCGGTAGATTTAGTAGCCAGAAAACTGCTGTAGTCTCTTTGTAGAATCCAAGCAACATAAAGGCATTGACCTCAGTTAAACTCCTGACCAGCCCAGCTAGTGAATAAAGTAAACAAAAATCCCACAACTAAAGCTTGATTTTATGCCCCAGCTGTGGGACAGGATGTGGATATTTTAAAACAAACAAACCAACAGCAAAATGCAACCACCAGTCACTAACTCCCAAACATCAGGGTGTGGCTCCCATCACCCAAAGCAGCTCAAGTCCTCCCCAAAGAGCTCCTGCAATAAATCTTTGACGAAGCACGACTCAAGAGTTCCTGGACTGTTAGAGCCGAACCCGAGTTCGCGCAACATTAAAGTTCTGACTCAGGTGTTGGGTGTGGAGGGACTCAGCGTAGGTTTGCTGCAGCAGCTGACGGTGCTAAGTGTGCTGGAGAGAAAGAAAAAAGGAGGAGAGTTAAAATAAGTGAGCACTCCCCACTGCTCAGACCCTCTAACCTACTTTATTTCATTTCGTCTGCATAAAAACAGAGGAGGCACTGGCACCCCACTCCAGTCCTCTTGCCTGGAGAATCCCGTGGACGGAGGAGCCTCAGGGGCTGCAGTCCACGGGGTCGCTAGGAGCTGGACACGACTGAGCGACTTCACTTTCAATTTTCCCTTTCATGCATTGGAGAAGGAAATGACAACCCACTCCAGTGTTCTTGCCTGGAGAATCCCAGGGACGGGGGAGCCTGGTGGGCTGCCGTCTGTGGGGCTGCACAGAGTCGGACACGACTGAAGCGACTCAGCAGCAGCTGCATAACAAAACTATGAGATGAAGATTATTGTACCCATTTTACAGATGGGGAGACTGAGGCCCAAAGAAGCAAAGTGACTTGAGAAGCATCATCCAGTAAGACAAGGGCAGAGCCAGGAATAAAACACAATTGCCCAATAAAGATGGAATGGGAATTCCCTGATGCAGAGAATGCATTCTAGGAATCTCCCTAGATAAGGAATTCTCAGACCTATTCCTTAGTCAAAAGTTCAACCTGTGACTAAGAGGGTTTCTGAGTAGTTTAAGGAAAAGTGACGGAGCTCTTCTTAGATGCTACTTTGCTCATGCCGTGCCTGTGTCAGCCAGAGTGATCGTATCCCCTTGGTGACCAGGCCTTAGGAAAGGGAGAGGACAATCCCATCTGGTCTCCGAATCCTGTTACCCGATAGCACAGGAGCCAGGCTTTTCTGGTCTAATCCTAAAACAGCCACAGCTCCCTTGGCAGGCTTTATTCTAGCCCACAGGCTAGAAGAGAATGAGTAAATATTTCAGAACCAGCTTTTCATAAAAGAACAGGGAGCGGCCTAGGAGAGGATTTCCCCAAATCTAGCCTGTCCCTGGTTGGACAATAGTCAATCTATGTCCAGTGGACTGTGCCAGTTCATGGTAAAAGGCCGATTTACTGAAAATTGTATCTAGTTCTAACCCCATGCTAAAATCAGGAGAAAATGCTTTTTGAAAAAAATATACCTTGAGTTGTTTTGTTTTTTTCACAGTAGTAGTTTAATTTTCTAACAGTAGAATTTAAGGCACTCAAGTCATCTGTCTACTCTAAAGCATGATGTCTTTTTTTTTTTAGCGCACTAGGTCTTCATTGTTTCGCAAGGACTTTCTCCAGTTGCGGCGTGTGGGCTCCTCACTGCGATGGCTTCTTTTATTATGGAGCACGGGCTCTGGGGCGCTTGTGCTTCAGTAGTTGTGGCATGTGGGCTGAGCTGCCCTGTGGCATGTGGGAGCTTAGTTCCCCCACTGGGGATCAAACCATGTCCCCTGCGTGGCAAGGCAGATTCTTAACCACTGGGTCACCAGGGAAGTCCCAATTCTCATGTCTTACTCAACAACTACAAAATCTTGCCTCTGCAACACTGGCAGGATTTTAGACTGGGCAATAATTAACTGGGGGAGAAGGGGATTGGTTTGCATTCCTCTGCAGTAAGGAGAGATTTAGTACTTCACAAGGAGAAAGAGCTGAGGTGAAATCGGTGTAGAATTGCATCTCTCCTCAGCAGGTCTGGGTTCCCACCAATAAACTATTGGTCATCTACAGACAGGCTTCTGCTTCATATAAAAATGACCCCCTCAGTTTTGCTCTGATTTCCTCTTGGTCATAATTACCTGCTATTTAATATTCTCATTACCACGACACAGAACTCTAGAGGACACAGCAAATATAAAAATCACCACTAAACCTACCACCAACCAGTAACAGTTTCGAGGATTCTTTTCCTCTTGCAAGCCGTTTTCTCTCTGTAGGAGCCTTATTCAGCTATCAATAAATACTTCTTGAGCAACTGCTCCTAGGAGTCGAACGCGCCCTTCTTTGCCATCGTTGTCGCCCAGGTAAACACAGTCTTTTGCCCTGTTTTCGCTGAATGATACCAGCAGCTTGCATCTCTAGCATCAGAAAAGAAAAATGCAAGAAACGACTCAAAGCTCCCTCTTTGAAGCCTCAGGCGAGGTCCTGGGAGGGTTTGGGGACAGCCTCACTGTGGGGAGCACCCTGGGGTCCCGAGTCTGGTCGTTTCTCACTCATTTGTGCCCAGGGGAGGGGGCTGCCTTGGCTGCTCCCAGAGCGCTGGCGGTCACTTACCTCTAGGCAGGCGTATCAGGCCCCATCACCCATGGGCCCCTGACGGGAAGCTCCTCCCTGAGGGGGAGACCTTCCGCTCCACACCGCCTGTACCTTCTGACCTCTGCTGGCCGGAGGCTTGGGCGACCTCAGGCCGTGGACGCTGTGTCCCCAGGAAAGGGCACCGAACCGCTAGTCACTCTGCTCCGCCCCTCAGGCCCTGAGAAGGAAAAGGATGGCAGCCCCCAGCTGGTCACTCCTGCCCTCTGCGACGGTCAGCCTGGCCCTTCACTCCCTCCACGCCCCCTGTGCCTCCCACACCGGAATATAAGCACAGAAGCCACCGGATCTTGGGGTCCGATCAGCAGTGTGTCTCCTCCTCCTGCCCCTCCCTTCCCCTGCCTCTCCCTCCCCCACTCGGGGCCCTGAGCTGCTCTCCTCTCTAATCATCAGCTTCTTCACCCAAACCACACAAGGGAACTTGAGCCAATAGAAAATGAGGTGGCATTGGGTCCAGCTGACTTCTGAGAGGCCTCCTCATTGTACAGACGGGCTTACTGAATATGAAGGTCCCTAAGGAAATGGGGGTGTTCACCTCCTTCCCATTTGTTACGCACCACAGCTCCCATCACCTTCCTTGTACATGCGGACTAAAAAACAAAATAGAAACAATAACAGCAGTCAAAACTTCTTGATGATGACAATGAGCCAGGTCCTTTATGCTGTGCTAGGTCCTTTAGTTATTATCCCCATTTTATATATGAGGAAAGGTAGGCTCAGAGAGGTTATGTGACCTAGCAAGGTCACATAAACTATTAAGTGGCAGAGGGAGGATTGGGACCAGAGAAGCGTTCCTAATCATTCTTCCCCAGTGGCTCAGCAGTTAAGAATTCACCTGCAATGCAGGAGCCGCAGGGGACACGGGTTCAATCCCTGGGTCAGGAACAACCCCTGGAGGAGGGCGTGGCAACACACTCCGGTATTCTTGCCTGGAGAATCCCCATGGACAGAGGAGCCTGGAGGGCTACGGTCCATGGGGTCACAAAAAGTTGGACACGACTGAAGCGACTTGGCATGCACGCATGCAGAGTTCCTAATCACCATCCCAAACTACCTCCCATGCCATTTATTCATACCTACTATGTGCCAGGGGCTTCCCAGGTGGCTCAGCGGTAAAGAATCTGCCTGCCAATGCAGGAGATGCAGGTTCGATCCCTGGGTTGGGAAGATCCCCTGGAGGAGGAAGCAGCAACCCACTCCAGTATTCTTGCCTGGAGAACCCCATGGACAGAGGAGCCTGGTGGGCTACAGTTCGTGGGATTGCAGACGCAGACATGACCGAGCACACAGCACACATCACAACTTTGCTGTAAAGGTTTAGCAAGTGGGGCACATGGTGTGTTAGAAGAAAATTTAGCAATATTTCATCCAGTGCCCCTCATTTACAAGGCAGGCATGATATGATGGTCTTGCTGCCTGCCAGCTTGCCACTTAAACACTTTGAGTCATCTTGACCATTCATAAAATGAGGACAATAATTAAGTATCTAAAGAACATGCTTCCCAACACTCCTCCCTTCTCTCCCTTCCTACTTCCCATAGAACAACAACAACAAAAAAGCCATTTTCTCTGCAGAGGTACTCTCTATGCAAATCTCAGGGATATTTGCATTAAAAGTAAGTGTAAAATTTTGGAAATTTGGACATAGTGTGAACATACTGGGTGGTAGCAATGGAAAAAACTGTTTTTTCACTCACATCTAACCCTACATATGCATCAGTTTGGCCTGAAAAGTAGCTCTGATAAGAGCACAAAGAAGAGGATATCAAGCCTGGCATCAACAAACCTGCCTTTGAGATTGAGCTTTGTCAACTGCTGGCTCTTCAATGCTGGGCAATTCTGAGCCTCAGTTTTCCTATCTGTAAAAAGGGGAGCAGTAACACCAAACTTCTAGAGCTGCTGGGAGGATAAATAAAATAAAGGACAGGAAAGCACTTTGAAATCCCTGGATATCCACAGAGACATAAGATGTTATTGTGGATTGTAATAATTAAAATTGGAATTGTTGCTGTTAACAGAAAGATTAACAGTGCTGTCAATTTGTGTTTATTTTCCGGTGAAAAGCACTTCCTAGATGGCATCCAGCTTTGGTCTGTGGTCAGAGAGTTTACTAGTGAATATTTGTGCACGGGTGGCAAGTGGCGTCCCCAGATGTGTCTGAGCCAACAGTGATGCCACAAGGCCATCATTCCAGACTTGTCCCTTCTCTCTGAAACACTTTGTCCTGTTTGCAGAACAGGCCCGCACTCAGCACATTGGAAGAATGGTGAGGAAGCCAGTGGCTAGAGCAGAGTGCGCAGGGGCAAAGGTGGTGAGCAACAGGCTCAGAGAAGCAGTGAGAGACAGGACCTGGGAGATCATGGAGAGGGGAACCCCTGGAAAGCTGTGAGCGGAGACGGGTGTGATCTAACTCAGGTTCTACTGGATCATTTGGGGGCCAGAGTAGAAGCAGGGAGGCCGGTAAGGAGACTTTAACTCTGATGAGGAGCCTGGTGGCTTGGACCAGGGAGTTAGTGGCAGATCTGGTGAGTGTTGGCTGGCTGCTGGACATGAGAAAGGACATGTAGGAGAGTGTGATGTCCAGGAGGATCCAAGATTTGGGCTTGAGCACCTGGAAAGAAGATAGTGCAGCAGGTATTGGGGAGACCAGGAGTTCTGCTTTAAGCAATACTCTTTATTTAGTTATTGGCTGCTCTGGGTCTTCGTTCCTACACACAGACTTTCTCTAGTTGCAGTGAGCCAGGCTACTCTCCAGTTGCGGGGCAAGGGCTTCTCACTGCGGTGGCTTCTCTTGCAGAGCACAGGGTCTAGGGCATGAAGGTTTCAGGAATTGTGGCACAGGGCTTAGCTTCCCTGAAGCGTTTGGAATCTTCTCAGACCAGGAATCGAACCCATGTCCCCTGCATTGGCAACTGGATTCTTAATCACTGGGCCACCAAGGAACTCCAGGAAATATTTTAATCAATTATAAATAGTCATTTTATTAAGTCATTTGTCTATATGGGAGTTTTTGAAAAGGCATACATATCTGTAACACATATTGTACTTTTCAAAGCAGTTTCTTGTCCCTCATCTCATCTGATCCCAAAGTAGTCTTGTGAGGTTGCTGCTACTTTCCCCACTGAGTCAGTTAGGATTTGAGCAGAGAAGTGAAATCACTCTGGTTTGATATAGAATAAGGGGTTTATCATAGAAATTAGACCTTCTGCAATGGGGAAGCTGCTGGGGAAGAGTCTGCGTCAGATGTTGTGCCTACAGCTGATACCAGAAGTCGGGAAGGAAAGCTGAACAGGAAGCCATGGAAAGTGAGGACACACTGGAATCTGAATGGAAAACAGGGACTCTTGAACATGAACCAGAGCCTGTGTCCAATCTCCTACCACCTCCAACCTCAATGACACTTCAGCACAGTGAAGGGGAAGCTGTGCCCTTCATGGACAACTGCACACACTCTGGCCCCAAACTTGAAAATGCTGCAGGACGATGTAATGGGAGCTGAAGGCGCTGTGGGTCCAGGTGCGGTGCCACACCAGTGAGCTGAGCTAACAGATCCGCAACGATGCTTGTGTGTGTGTGCGCGCACATGAGCACACGCTGTCACGGTGCCTGCTACATACCCTAAAAATGGTTCCCACTTCACTGTCACCTTCCAAAATAGCACAGATTTCTCGTGTAGCCAATTTGAAACGGGATCCATACAGGGAAGGAAATTCTGGGGAAAATGATTTCAACTTAGCTGACGTGGTTTAAAGCCACCACACCCACTTTACAGATGAAGAAAGTCAAGACCCAGAGAAATGAACTGACTTGCCCAAAGCCTTGCAGAACGTCCGTAGCAGAGGTTTAATCTGAAGCCAGCTTTGCTGGCCCTCAGCCCATGGGCTTTGTTCACATTTTGGAACTTGCCGCGTGCTAGACACTGAGCCACGGCACCCCGTGCTCACCCCACTCTAGAGAGTACCCCAGTTCCTAGATGAACACAGCAAGGCTCAAGTTGGTGAGGTGAATGACCCAGCGTAACATCACCCTGGAAGGGGAAAGCTGAGATCCAAATGCAAGTTAACCAGACCTTAAGCGCCACGTTCTCAGCCCCCTAGTGAGTGATCTTCCGCCACCAGCCCCGTGTCCCACCTCGTTTCCCAGGGTGAAGTATCAGAAGATGTCTCCCACCAAGAGAGGTCCTGGCACCCTGCTTTCTCCTCCGTGGTGCTGTCCTGCGCCAGCTCCCTCCCACCCCGGGGACAGTGCAAGCACGTGGTGGGAAATGCCTTGGTTGGTCCAGGTAGGAGCTGCACTGAAGGGAACACATATTCCGAGCCCAACAGGGCCAAAGCAGCAGACTGCAGGCTTGGATGGGGAAGCAGTCCACCATCCCTCAGCCACAGGAACCAGGAGCATAAAATTCCAGTGAGTGCCTCTTGGGTGCTGAGAAATTTCCTGTGATTCCAAAGAGGGCAGGAAATAGATCTGGGTGAAGACAGGGGAAGGTCTATGGCTTTAGAAATGAAACCTAAGATTTATGGCCTTAAAAGTATCAAAGAACTCGACATTCATTTACTTCTCTTGATAACAGAAATAATAATAGTAATATAATAGCTATTATTATGTATTACAGTTAACTGCTTATTTTTGTGCCAGGCACTCTTCTAAGCATTTTACACAAATTAACCCACTTAATCCTCACAATAGCATATACGATAGGAAGTACTATTGTCCCCATTGTATAGATTGGGAAACTGAGGCATGGAAAAAGTTATAACTTGTCAGGGAGCCAGGATGTCTGCCACCAGAGCCTAATCATTCAACATTTGTACTATACTAAATTGCCTCTCAACAAACCTGTGAGTGATGGAGACAGAAAGGAGGGTGGCAGGATTATGGTTTCATTTTGCACATGAGGAAACTGAGGCTTGGAGGGTTGAATAAGGTGCCTAAAACCTCCCCGACAAACCCAAATTTGAAGCCAGAGCTGTTGAACTGCAAAGTTCATGCTCTTTCCACTCTGACACTCAGTCCTATTCAGTTAGTGGCACATTTAGGATTTGAAACCAAGTCTTTGAATGTCTAACTCAAACCCAGCACCAGTTGCTTACAATTTGCTAGACAGACTTACTGCTTTGAATACTCAAGTGTGCAATTTGGCTTCCAAAGTCAGTCTGGAGGCCAAAAGCCATCTACTTGGTGAACAGAAGGGTCCTCTCACATTTTCAGTCAGGAAAGGACCAATATTGACTTTCCCACCTTGGAAATGTTGCCTCGCGCCTTAGAAACAGAAGAACAAAAATAATCTGAGTTTTAGGGGTTGGGAGACCCTAGCCCGAGCCTATGGCCATAACTGTGATGTATGAAGTTATGATCATAATTTCAAGGTTCAGTCCCTTGGAGGCATAATAGCATAATCATTCCCCATAATTCGACAAAACTCACTTACCCCGCACAGGCTTACTAGGCATCCCCTGCATATACACACCAAGGAGTGGGATGTACAGAAGGAGGCTCACACATAGTCCCTGCCTTCAGTGACTTTACTGAGTCACTGGGCAAACTCCAATTCCTTCCCCATCCCCTCCCACCACATACCTAAATAACATCAAGAAACGTGATCACAGGAACCAGTGGAAGCTAGTAGGAAATGGCTGATAAAAAATTCTTTCACCATTCACTCAATTAATAAGTAAATATGCATTGAGTTTCCTCCTATTTGTCAGGTCCTATGCAAGGCACTTTGAACGTGAATGGTAGGTACTAGTATCTTTATTTTACAGATAAAAGGAAACACATGGAAGAAGGATGATTTGCTCAAGATCAGCCTGTGAGGTAGTGTTCATAATTCTAGAACCCAGATCATCTGAATCCAGTTCACAGTTCTTTTAATTCCATCACACTAGAAGGAGTTATACGAGCCTGGAGTAAAAGCCAGGAGCAAAGCAAGCCAAGAAACAGGAGTGAGATGGGCAAATCAATGGGAAGGTCTTTACAGGTTTTTTTTACCTATTCATGGAAAGCAGAAATGGCTAAGGCAGCTAGCTGTCCAGAAAGCATGGTGTATCCACTCCACCATGGCGCCGCACTGCTAGAAGTGACTGCCAAGCCAAGCCTCTGTTCACCCTTGTGTGACTGTGGGACTTGTTCTCACTGATGGGATGAGAACAAGAGTCCTCTATGTCACCTTGGGTCAGTGTGTTTAAGAAGGGGTTGTTTCTTCTCTATTCCACCTCCTCTCATCCACTGGTAGAAAGCAGCGGGTCCCATCACTGGCCCTCCCAGACCTCCCTGCTGGGAGAAGAGCAGCTTGCTGAAAAGAAGCTCACATTTGGGCTGAAAGTGAGCAAGAAATGGTTTTCTGTTCTATCGGTCCAGCATACTTGGGGGTTTACTTGTTATAACATCTAGCATTACCCTAACTAAATATGGCAGCTGAGTGCTAGGGTTTGAGCTGTTGTAGAACCTTATTCACCCTATATTTCATGCAGGCAATAAATCAATAAGGTGCATCTAGTTTAGCCAGCCTTTCTGAGGACAAGAATGGCCTTTGGCCGGAGGTGCAACCCTCGCTGGACTGAGTCCCTCAGGGCTGACTCAGTCAGCCTCACTGCTCCTGCTTCCCAGGTCTAGCGCAGCTCCTGGCTCGTAGGACACAGTCAGTGCTCTCTCTGTGAGTAGATCACCTCTCAGGTCCTCACAATCAGAACAGAGTGAGCGGTCACGAAACTGAAACTAGAAACCATTAGAAACTAGAGAGCGTTTCTAAAATGTCTAGAAAAGAATCTGATTGAAGCTTTGAGCCTCTCTCAGCCAGACACAACTGACAAATACCACAGCAGATGCAATAAGGAAATATCTTGGACTTGAACAACATTACACGTATACCAACACTAAAGAAGAAATCTCTCAATAAAAAACCCTTGTGAAGAACCTTGCCCCACCCTCCACCTCGGTTACCCCAGGGAAGGTTTCTTGAGTCATGAACTGGAATATTCCAATCCTTCCCCTAATGCATACCCATCTTTATATTCCCAGAGGATTTTCCTGCTTAGGAAGTTTTATGGGGAGAGCCTTGAAATACCCTAGGGGAGAGTGTATGGTAAACGTTTTAACAGGGTACAGTACCCATAATATGATAGCTGATACAGAAGGAAACCCAGCTAGTAGCTGTGATGTTAGGAAATGCAATTTTCTCTTTTATCTGGGGACAAGGTTTTCCCCGGATTCCAGAACCTATAGCAATCTGGCCTCGTAGATGGTCGTCGATTTGAAACCTCAATATGAAAGGATCTTTTCCTACTCATTAGGGAGGGAGTAGGAAACCAGCACATCTGGGACCACTCAGCAACTGGACTAGCTCCCTTTAACTAAGTTGCAGCAGAATTCACATTCATTGGCTAAAAAAAACATGTATTTATTTGAAGGTCCACAGGCTGATGGACACTAGGGATAAAAGTCTGTATTAGACGACCAAAGCTCGGTAACTATTACTCCTTTATCAGGGGTATTAACTTCATGACAACTTCAAAAAGCAGGCATCATCACTACCACCTTACAGACTTACTGGCTGAGGCATGCCAGCAAGGCAGGAAACAGCAAGGTCTGGCTCCAAGTCCAAGTCCAAGTCTAGATGATACTAAAACCCACCGTATGTTACAGATGCCCCTTGGGTTAGACCCCTCCTGACTCCAGATCCAGTGAGCTTCCCACCGCATCACTGCTATCTAGAGGAAAGGGAGAGACATCCTTGCCTTAAATTCCTCACAGAGATTTTGCTTTGCTGAAGAGAAAAGGCCAGAATACCTAAAACTTACATGGTCAGGAGACACCACAAGTTCAAGATCTCTTAGGAAGCCCCCTGGCCCCTCGCTTTGGTGCCTGATTAATTCAGCTGCCAACACCACCAAAGGCAATAGCGTAGATTTCTCCTCTCTTGCCTCAGTTCTAATGAGCTCAGTCCTAACTGTTGTTCTGTAACTTTCTTTTATGATGAGGTGTCTGAAATAGAACACTCTCAGCAGTTTAGAGCCCAAAACTGATTTTAACACGTTATGGTACACCTGGGGGTTGAAACCCCATGGAAGCAGGTCAAACACAGGCACTGAGCTTGCTGTAGATTTCAGCTAGCTGAACTGGACACAGAAAGCTAACTCTGCATTCCAACCTGTTGTACCTCTAAGCCCAGTTAGTCGATTTCCCCAAGCCCCAGGGCTGGGGAGTTATCAAGCCCATTCTGGCCAGAAACCAAGAACAGTCTCTCGAGTTCAGACCAAAATTGTTCTCTAGAACCCCTGACATGCCTGTGTCAGCTGCCTCCTTTCCTATGTTTGCTCTGAATTCCCTTCTCTCCAGGCCAGACATGCTTGCTCTTCACCCAAACCCTCTTCAAGAGGTTTTTCTTCTTTTTCCATCTTTGTTCTGTAGTATAATTCTTTTTAAAGTTTTTCACATCCCTTGGGCATTTAAAATTGCCTGTTCATCACAAAGGACTTCCCTGATGGCTCAGTGATAAAGAATCCGCCTACAGAGCAAGATTCAGACCCTGGGTTGGGAAGATCCCCTGGAGGAGGAAATGGCAACCCACTCCAGTATTCTTGCCTGGAGAATCCTATGGACAGAGGAGCCTGGTGGGGCTACAGTCCATGGGGTCACAAGAGTTGGCCATGCCTGAGAGACTGAGCAGGCATGCACACATTCATCACAAAAGTATGATGAGATGCATCATCCAGAATCCTACCGCTTTTTCCCATCCCTAGTTTATCTCCAGACACAATAGCTAAAGAGTTTATAGAATCATATCACAGATGCATTTTTGGCAGTTATTATATTCCTTTATGTCTGGGGATGACAAATGGGTCTCCTTTCTTGCCCTGAATCTGGTCAGTCTGCCTGGAGTAGAAGCTGGAGAGGCTCCTAGGCTCAGCAGGTAAGTGTGCTGGGAGCAAGTAGTGATTCTGGTTCAAGTTGGGGGGACAGCGTGGAAGCACATAGACGCGTCTGCGTCACTGTATTGTTCACACTTGTGGCAGACTGTCTGCAAATGCAGCCTCCACCAGTTCTTCCAGCCCTGGACAGGCAGTAGGTCAAGTCTGTTTCCCCTCCTCTTGAATCTGGGCTGGCTTTTTTAAATCAGTTTTGATTAATAGAATGCAATGCAAAAGACACTGACTTTCAGCACCTAAGAGGCCTTGCAGCCTCTGTTCACCCTCTTGGGATCCAGCCACCATGTAAAGAAGTTCAGATGAAAGACCCCACAGAGAGAGAGAAAGAGGAAGGGAGGCCCAGTCAGCCACAGATGTTCCAGTCCCTCAGGAAGGCACCAGGCATGAAAATGAAGCCACCCTGGACATCAGCCCATGCCAAGGCTCCCAGCTGAATGCAGCCACACAAGTGACCTGGTCAGGACCACATGTGCCAAAAAAACTGTCCTATGGAGTCCAGCCAATGCACAGAATCATGAGAAAGAATGAAATATTGTGGTTTAAGCCACAATTTGGGGGTATTTTGTTACACAGCAGTAGATTACGCATACAATGCTTTCATCTTAATAGCTGATTTTCCTAATTTCCATTTTAGACCACCAAGTCCCCTTTCACATAACATTTTCCTTGACCTTTCTCTATGCAAATGGAAACTGCAGTTCTCAATTTTGTGTCTTCTCTGACCCCCTACTTCTTTTTATTTAATTATTTATGTATTTTATTTTTGGCTACACTAGGTCTTCATTGCTATGTATAGGCTTTCTCTAGTTGTCGTGAGTTGGAGCTATGCTCTAGTTGTGATGCACAGGCTTCTCCTTGTGGTAGCTTCTCTTTTTGTGGATTAGGGGCTCTAGGAATGAAGGTTCAGTATTTGCAGCACTCAGGGTTAGTTGCCCTGTGGAATGAGGAATCTTCCTGGACCAGGGATCGAAACTGTGTCCCTGAATTGGCAGGCAGATTTTTAAGCACTGGGCCATCCAGGAAGCCCCCACTTTACTTCTCATTGTACTTGTGTGCAAAGCCATCTGCCCTGCTGGACTGGACTGCTGGAGGCCACTGGGTTTCATTCATATTTAAATCACCAGCTCTCTAAGAAAGGGCCTGGCATAGTGAGGCAAGCTCAATAAATGTTTGCTAAATGAATGAACTAAATGAAGGAACTGATCATGGCACCGAATCTTACTTCTGCCCATAACACTGCCTCCTCTCCCTCCACGTACTCGTTTGTCCCCCTCACTTCACCAAATCTCTTATCAGCAAAGACTTCCTCTAACACTGCATCCCAACAGCAACTTCCTCCATCTCTCTATAGCCTTTTATTCTCTTGTATAGCACATATAACTCTCTGAGTGTGTATTCCTATTTGTATGTCTCTCTCTATTAGAATGTAAGCTTGTGATGTCGGAGACTTTGTCTTACTTACCGCTATGCTCCAGTTTATAGTATAAGGCTTAACATCTAGGAGGTGCTCAATTAGTAACTGTTGATTGAATAAATAAATGAATGTAAGAATCAAAACAAGAGCAATAAAGTTTAGTAGTTTCCTCACCCTTAATTCAGGCTGCCCTACATTTTAGTTTGGTGGGTATGAATAGTGGGCTTTCCTGGTGGCTGGGTGGTAAAGAATCCTCCTGCAGGGGATGCAGGAGACACAGGTTAGATCCCTGGATCAGGAAGATCCCCTGGGGGAAGAAATAGTCTACTCCACTATTCTTGCCTGGAAAATCCCAGGGACAGAGGAGCCTGGCAGGCTATAGTCCAAAGGATCGCAAAGACTTGGACATGACTTAGCAACCAGACAAGAACAAATCAAGGTGCGATTAGTACACACCAGTATCCAGGGCACACAGAAAACCACCCGTCCCAGCAAGTGTGTGGTTAGGTGTGGCTGCAGGAGCAGATCTGGCCCCTCGGCTCTGAGGGGCTGAGACACGGCCGAGAACGTGTGTGGAGGGTGTGCTGTCCACCAGCGCCTGCCCTTCCCCAGCTGAAATGATGGCGACTCCGGATCACAGGAGCCTGGGCTTGCTGAGCTGCTGTATGCAGAGCAGCTGTTCTGGAGAGCTGCCCAGAACCACGGGGAACTTTGTATGAGTCAGAAATTAACTTGTGCTAAGTTACTGAGATTTTAAAGTGGGCTGTTACTGCGACGGA
This sequence comes from Antilocapra americana, assembly GCA_007570785.1. Lineage (NCBI taxonomy): Eukaryota > Metazoa > Chordata > Mammalia > Artiodactyla > Antilocapridae > Antilocapra > Antilocapra americana. Next base: position 1,460,117 of record ML661344.1, on the reverse strand, counting down.
GGCTAGCCCATCCTGGTCCCCCCAAAGACTGCTTGGGTCAAAATCCTTTACATCTGAAAAATAGATGAGACACATGTATGGGAAAGAAGGAAAGAATGAAGTGTTTCCATCACCCAAATGCTTATCTACAATAAGAGTTACAAAACTGTCCACCGTGAGCCAAGTGTGGTGCCAGGTCCTAAGCTGGGCCCTGAGGAACCAGGATGAGTCTGGGTCAATCCCTCTCCACACAGAGCTCACAGACCAGTGGGAGAGACAGGCATGTTATTAAAATGTAATGGGATGCTGCAAGGTTAGAGTCCTATTATGTGCCGGGTGTTCAGAGCACACACAGAGTAGTACGCTTCATCTCACCAGTTCCTATGTTAAGGTCCCTCCCGGCTCAGCCAAACAGGCGCCACTTCCAGAACACACACAGGAGCCAGACCAGCTCAGACTGTCTCTGGCAGTTAAAGAGGGCAGACAAGGCAAGGGGCAACGTTTCCTTCCTTCCTGTGGTGCCTGCTCTTGGTTTCTGTAGTTGGGCTCCTCCTTCCTGGTGTGGAAGGCCTCCCCTGGCTCTGCAGGTCCTCCTCTGGGCCTGTCCTGCAAAATCTGAGCCCTAAGGATTGTACTAGACAGGATTCTTCAGAGAGAGAGAACTAGACGTGTTTTATTTATTAATCATAAGGGCTTGGTTCACACAGTGATAGTGGCTGAGAAGCTCCAAGATGGTCAGTCAAGAGGTTGGAGATGCAGGATTTCCCATGATGTGGTCCAAGTCCAAGTCCAAAGGCCTGAGAATCAGGAGAGACAATGGAGCAAATTCCAGTCTGAAAGCCTGCAAACTGGAGACCCAAGAAGAGAGATGTTTCAGTTGGAGTCTAAAGAAAGGAAACGACTGATGTCCCAGTTCAAGCCAATAAAACAGCAGCAGTCCCCTCTTACTCAGCCTTTTTGTTCTCTATAGATTCTTATTTCATTGGATGAGGCCACCCACATCAGGGAAGGCATCTGCTTTGCACAGTTTAGTGGTTCAAATGTTAATCCTTATCCAGAAACAGCCTCACAGATACATCTAGAACAACATCCGACCAAATGTCTGGTCACCCTGTGGCCCAGTCAACTTGACACATAACATGAACCATCACACATGGTAACACTTGTCCTGCCTGATTTCCTATTGATTCACAGCCAGTTCAGCTTTGGAAGCAAGAAAGGCAGGAAGGGAATCCAACAGACCAAAGCAGATTGATGATGGACCTATTTCTCATTCATTAAATGGCTAGTGCTAGCCAGACATTCTCTCTAGAGCCAGAACTCTCCAACAAGGGAGAATCAGCCCCATCTACAGATAAGAAACCTCAAGATCAGAGAGATGAAGTTCCCTGAGAGGAAGTCATTTTCTCTGCTGGTGGCTCTCAGAGGGATCTGTACAGCACAGCTTCCGCTTCTAATTACTGCCCTGTAACCTTAAGCTCCTGGCTTTTGTACCTGAGCTATTCTGCCTGCTCCTGGGCCTTCCAATTATTGTTTCTTTCCTATGGTTTTGTCATAGAAAAGCAAAAAAAAAAAAGTCCCAACTGCCTGTCATTTAATAAAAATATTAATTTTTAAAACTACTTACTTTTGGCTGCACTGGCTCTTTGTTGCTGTTGGCAGGCTTTCTCCAGTTGCAGTGAGCTGGGGCTACTCTTCATTGCTGTGAGCAGGCTCCTCACTGTAGTGGCTTTTCTTTTCGTGGAGCACAGACTTCAGGTGTGTGGGTTCCAGTAGCTGTGGTGCACAGGCTTAGTTGCTCCTTGGCAAATGGGATATTCCTGGACCAGGGATCGAACCCATGTCTCCCACATTGGCAGGTAGATTCTTAACCACTGGACCACCAGGAAAGCCCTCAAAATATTACTTTTAACTCAAAGGATATGGTCATGACAGCAGGAAAGAAGCGGGGCAGGAATCAGTTCAGGGTAAGGCTCTGACAATCCCATGTCCCTTATCTTTTCCTACCACCTCATCTTGCTACAAATGGCAACACACTCCAGTATCCTTGCCTGGGAAATCCCATGGACAGAGGAGCCTGGGGCTTCAGTCCACAGGGTCACAAAGAGTCAGACATGACTTAGCGACTTAACAACAGCAAGAATATCTTGCTACTTCTGCAAAGTCATTAAGGAACTCCCCTCTGGCTGAAGAGTACCAAAGAAAAACAATTCAGAAGCTGGTGCTCTGATGGCAGGGTGTCCTGTGGGTCTATTGCCCTTGAGCTTGGAGATATCTATCATTTCTCTGCCTGGGTTGGTTTCTTTAGGTCAAGGAGGCTGCTACTTCAAAATGGTCCCTTGCCCTTTATTCATTGGTCAGCTCATGCGTGTGATCCAACTGCATCCCCAATCAGGAGCATCTAAGCAGGAGGTGGTGAAGTCAGTCAGCTGGACGGCAGGTGCCGAGGCTCAGGAAGAGTCCGAAGGACTGCTGTCCTTGCAGCTCTCGCTGACAGGTGCCCTAGGGGAGAACAAGGAGTAAAACCAAAACCATCAGCCAGTGTCTTAGCTTGTTCGGGTGGCTGCAGTAAGTACCGTAGACTGAGTGGCTTATCATCATCCATCCATCATGTGCTCAGTCACGTCCAATTCTTTGTGACCCCATGGACTGTAGCCCACCAGGTTCCTCTGTCCATGGTATTTTCCAGGCAAGAATACCAGGAGTGACTTGCCATTTCCTCCTCCAGGAGATCTTCCCGACCCAGGGATTGAACCTTATAGAAACAGAATTTTGTTTCTCAGAGTTCTAGAGGATGGAATGTCCAAGATCATGGTGCTGGCATATTCGGTGTCTGGTGAGAGCCCATTTCTTGGTTCCTAGATGGCCATCTTCTCACTAAGTCCTCATACGGCTGAAGGAAAGGAAAGGACTCTGTGAAGTCTCTTTATCAAGGGCACTAATCCCATTCAGGAGAGCTCTGCCCTCATGACCTAACTACTTCCCAAAGGCCCCACCTCCAAATACTATCACATCAGGGATTAAGTTTGAACACATGAATTTGGAGGGGACAGAAATACTTAATCTATAGCTACCAAGAAACAGAAAACTTCTAAGAAACAAAGTATCTCTAATCCTTATCTTTTGCTGAGACATTTTTAGGCCCAAGAACTAGGATATTTCATTGGTTACAAAATTCAGCTTTACTAAAGAGCAAGGTAAACAAGCAGGTCCAAGAATTTCTAAGGGCTAGCCAAAGCAGCTCTGCATGTATTTACATGAGTATAAAGTAGATCTTACAATTAGAGCTGGGTCAAGACTTGAACCAAAATTATCCTTTCTCCAAAATCCACAAAAATACCAAAGTAGGCTTGATTTTATACAATGCCACCTGCATAAATTTAAAATAAGAGGATGCTTATTCCTCCCATATGAGATACAAGCTCCTGAGAACCTTTTGAAGACAATGCTTTCACCAGTGACTTTTTACTCGTCTTTTTTTGGCTCCAAACAAACCAAAAATAAATATTCCTGCTTCCACCGGGAGCAGTAGCTCACTATGGTATAGGGTTTCAATGCAGGGTCAGAGAGCATGTGTGGGCTGGAAAAGCCCTCAGATGACATGGATACTTCATGGGGAGATAAACAGTGTGGGTTTCTACACTACAGGGATCCTAATAGGGGGTGCCTAGTCAAGCTATGTTCAGGCTGGTCTTCATGGGACAGATCTCATTTTAGTCCTTTGTTTATTTCTAACTTAAATTTAAACAATTTTTCATTAATAGGACAATTAAAAATAAACTCTAATCTCCTTGGATCACTCCATGTTTCCTTTACATAGTTGCCAGAAAATTAGACACAGCTGGGGGCTGCCTTTTCAGGAGGATATGGATTTGAATCAGAGAGATCCAGTCTCCAACACTACTTCTTCTCCAGGAAGGTCACTAAACCCCTTGACTCAGTTTCACCCACCTCTTGAGCCTCAGTTTCCTTATTCTCAGAACCAGATGATCCTATCTGACTTCAGGATTTGGAAGTCAGATAATATTTTGTAGCATACAATAGATAATATTTTCCAGTCTGCTGCCTCTCACTGAATGTTAAGCTTACAAATGTATTTCTAAGAATTGGCCTAGTGTGTGTATTTGTCATTGAAACAGCTATTGAGTATCTATTGTGATAATGTGTTACAATTTGCTCTGCCATTTCCCCAATGGTGGTAATGTGAATTGTCTCCAGTCTTCTTTTCTTATGGGCTTCCCTGGTGGCTCAGATGGTTTAAAATCTGCCTGCAATGCAGGAGACCTGGGTTTAATTCCTGGGCCGAGAAGATTCCCTGGAGAAGGAACTGGCAACCCACTCCAATATTCTTGCCTGGAGAATCCCCATGGATAGAGGATCCTGGCAGGCTACAGTCCATGGGGTCCCAAAGCATTGGGCATGACTGAGCAGTTTATGAATTGGACTGCTATGAACATCTTTACACAGATGATTTTTTCCTCTGCTTAAGTTATTTCCTTGGAGCAAATTCCTAGAGGTAGAATTACTGGATTGAAGAGTAGAATCTGCTTTGTAGCCCTTGATATTTATTGCCAGATGGGTTCTCATTGTCTAAGAAAGCTTTCAGCTGGGAGAGCCCAGCATATGTGGTAGATATCATGGGTGGTTTCTGTCTGCCTCCACTGCTCCTGTCTAAAGCCCTACTCAGAGAAGCCATTCTCAGACTCTCATCCTGCAACTGGTACAGACTGGTAGACAACAAGGACTCAACTGAGAAGGAAGATAAAGACCTGAAATATGTAGGAATGCAGGGCTGGGAAATTGAAGGATGATAAAGCTCCCTGCATTTAAGGATTAGGATCTGACTTGGCCAAGCACTGTGGTCTAGAGAGGAAGGATGCTAGAAAAAAACTCTTGAAGTAAGTTAATATTTGTTGTACATCTATGAGCCCTTCCCCAACATGTGTCAACATTTATGTGGTATCTGAACCTACCCACCTATTCACTCTGTAATGTAAGGAAGGCAAGGGGGTCAAAGCCTGGTCCTGCCCATCAGGGACTTCTCCCAGCTAAGACGCTAGAAGAAGACCCTCATAAGAATCTGGGAAAGCCAAACGAGGGTATGAGCAGAGCCTCAAACCAGAGGCAGACAACATGCTGAGGCACAGAACAAGGAATCAAGAACTTCCCTGAGATGAGCAAATGAAACGGTCCAGAGCAAGAGTAACTGGAGTACCCGTGGCGTGAAGGAGGACTCTGTGCAGGGAGGGAGGGTAATATGAGCCAGGACAGTTTCCTAAAAGTTTTTTTAACTGTGTTGTTCAAATCTTAAGTATCTTTGCCAATGTTATTTTCTGCTTCATCTATCAATAACCAAGAACACTGTATTAAAATAGTGAAGAATTTGTGACTAACTCTCTATAGATCTAAATATTTATATGTATGTAATGTACAGTTTTGAACCTATCCTATTGCATGCGTGCATGCTCAGTTGCTCAGTCATGTCTGACTCTTTGCAGCCCTCCAGGCTCCTCCTCTGTCCAAGCAATTTTCCAAGCAAGAATACTGAAGTGGGTTGCTTTTTCCTTCTCCAGGGATCTTCCCAACCTAGGGAATATGTTTTCTACAGTGACCTTCCTGATAAGCTGAACCTCTCAGCATTGTGCTGTGATTCTCTTTATCTTTCTTAAAGGTTTTTTCCTCAAAGTCAATATTCTTTTGCATTGATTTGATTATAGCTGCTTTTATCAGTTAACATTTTCCTCTGTATTTTTTCTAGCCTTTAACTTTAAATTTCTCTGTATTCATATATTATATTTGAAATTATGTAAATTCATTTTTATATAGGCTGAGTCTGTGCTTTAACAGGAGAGTTTAATCCACTTACATATATTGTGATCACTGACTGATTTGAATTATTTCCACCCTCTTGTTTCTGTCTTTTCTATCCTTACTGTCTTTACTTGTTTATACCCACTCATTATATTCTGTTTTATACCCACTCATTATATTCTGTTTTATACCCACTCATTATATTCTTTGGACTGACTGTGTTCTTCCTCTTCTTCATCCTACTTTTCTCTGTACTTGTTTGGAAATTAAATGCTCCAAGTCTATTCTTTTCAACAAAATACAAACAATATCTTTATTTTTTTTCTCAGAAAATACCACAACCTTAGAAAGCCTTAAATCTGATCATTTACAACACACTATTTTTGTCCATGTTTAAGTTCTTGGCTTTTTGCCCCAGAGACTAGATAATATCATTATTTCAGTTTTCTTAGTTTTATCTACCAATTTACCAAAATCTCCACTAATCATATATCCTTGCACATTTCGGCCATTTTTCTCAATCGGTATCTGCTGTTAGTAAACTTTCTCAGTGTTAGTTTTTCTGAAAATTTCTATATTTTACTCTTATTCTCGATTGATAATTTTCCTGAGTATGGAATTGTGGGTCATTTTATTTTAGCACATTGAAGATATTAATTCACCATTTCTGGCTTCCATATTTTCTCTAGAGAAACACAAATCAGAACTACACTGAGGTACTGTCTCAGTCAGAATGGTCAGCATTTAAAAGTCTACAAATGACAAATGCTGGAGCGGAGATGGAGAAAAGAGAGCCCTCTTACACCACTGGTGAGAATGTAAGCTGGTGCAGCCACTATGGAAAACAGTATGGAGGTTCCTCAAGAAATTGAAAATGGAGTTGCCATATGACCCTGCAATCCCACTCCTGGGTACATATCCAGAGAAAACTATAATTTGAAAAGATACATGCACCCCTGTGTTCACTGCAACACCGTTTACAATAACCAAGATACCAAAGCAACCTAAATGTTCATTGAGAGATGAATGGATAAAGAAGGTACAGTACATATATACAATGAAATCATTCTCAGTCATAAAAACGAATGAAATAATGCCATTCGCAGCCACATGGAGGGACCTAGTGATGATCATACTAAGTGAAGTAAGTCAGAAAGATAAATATCATATGAGGTAACTCATATGTGGAATCTAAAAAATGACAGAAGTAAGCCTATCTACAAAACAGAAAGAAGCTCACAGACGTAGAGGATAGACTTGTGGTCATCAAGGGGAATGGGTCCGGGAGGGACGGGTTGGGAGTTTGGGATTAGCAGATGCAAACTACTATACATAGAATAAGCAAGCAACAAGGTCCTACTGAATAGCACAGGCAACTGTATTCAGTATCCTGTGATAAACCACAATGGAAAAGAACATAAAAAAGGATGTGTACTTAATACTCTGCACAGGCATATATCGGAAAAGAATCTTAAAAAGTTTTGGTCTATACATATATATATATATATATATATATAATTGATTCACTTTGCTGCACAACTGAAACTAGCATACCATTGTCAATCAACTATACTTCAACAAATTAAAATAAAAAGAAAAGTAATGTACATATACAAAAAGCTGAATCACTTCGCTATACAACAGAAATTAAGCAACATTGCAAATCAACTATGCTGTCATTGCTGTTTAGTCACTAAGTCATGTCTGACTCTTTGAGACCCCATGGATTGTAGCCCTCGGGGCGCCTCTGTCCAGGGGATTTCCCAGGCAAGAATACTCGAGTGGGTTGCCGTTTCCCTCTCCGAGGGATCTTCCTGACTCGGGGATTGAACCCATGTCTCCGGCTTGGCAGGCAGATTCTTTATGACTGACCCACCTGGGAAGCCCTGCAAATCAACTTCAGGGCTTCAATTTAAAGAAAAAACTAGAGACACCAGAGTGCTTGTTGTTTCTCTGCGTCATGTGAAGACAGGAGGGTGGCTGTCCGCAAGCCATGGGGAGAGCTCTCGCCACAACTCAGCCACGTTGGCACCCTGAGCTTAGACTTCCCGACTCCGGAACTGAGGAAAAAATGTTCCGCTGTTTAAGTCACCCAGTCTGTTTATTTTGTTATGGTAGTTTGAGGAGATGCCACATAAAAATGAGATAATACTGTAAAATATATGTACTTTTTTCTCTAGAGAGGTCAGTCATCAGACACATTGCTGATCTTCTGAGAGGAGTCTTTCTTTCTTTCTGACTTTTCTTCTCTTTCTTCCTACCTCCAAATATCTTTTTAAAAATTTTCTGGAATTTACTGTTAGTGTGTGTGTGTGTGTGTAATCTGTTAGCCTTTGGGGTTAGAGAATTGGTTTCTGTTATCTGCCTTATTCTTTGGAAAACAGACTCTGATTAAAAAAAAAAAAAACACTAGCATTCAGAAAGCATTTTGGAGATGGCTCCCAGGATCGAGGTCTGTGAAATAAAGGAGTAGGGTTGGAACAGGATGAAGGTGGGTTGTCATGCAGTCACAAAAATAGCACCATTAGCCCACCCTTTGGGGAAATCTGGCACTTGGATGGTCCCAAAGCGGGCCAGTGTGGCCGAGCCTGTATAATTCGCAGCAGTGACTCGTTGGACGGAGGCCGCCCCCAAGATGGGTGTGCGGCATTGGGCAAAGGGACTCTCTTCAGCTGTGCCTCTGTGCATTGCCAGCACCCTAGTAGCTGGTCCTCGTGGAGGCAGGGAGCAGCACCGGCAGGTGTACCGGAGCCTCCACCGCAGCCCGCCCCTCGTGACCTGCGGACCTGTTTGTTGGAGTGTGTCCGGGAAGGAGATCCTTCAGGACTCCAGTGGGCTCTTCTGAAAAAACCTAAGATTCAGGTTAATAGTATGAACTACTGCACTGACCACCACAGGACAGAACGGACACTCAGCACCTTCATCCTCTACTATCCCGACCCCCCATCCTCAAGGAGTGCTTCTGAAGGTTTAGATAACTTACCTGGTGGGGCGAGCCAGCCTCTCATTTCTGAGGTCACCCTGGCCTTCTCAGGCAATAACTATTGCACTGATCTCCCCATCAAAATTAGATAAAGTATCGAGAAACACTCAGATGAATCTCTTGGGTACCAACCAGAGTCCTCCCTGCCCCTACCATGTAAGAGCAGCTCTACCTCTTCCTGATTGTTGTTGTGGCTCAGTTGCTTAGTCACGTCTGACTCTTTGTGCCCCATAGACTGCAGCACACCAGGCTTCCCTGTCCTTCATTATCTTCCAGAGTTTACTCAAATTCATGTCCACTGAGTCAGTGATGCCACCCAACCATCTCATCCTCTGTCACCCTCTTCTCCTCCTGCCCTCAAACTTTCCCAGCGTCAGGGTCTCTTCCAATGAGTTGTCCCTTCTCATCAGGTGGCCAAAATACTGGATTTCCTTTAGGATTGACTGGTTTGATCTCCTTGCAGTCCAAGGAACTCTCGAGAGTCTTCTCCGGTACCTCAATTCGAAAGCATCAGTTCTTCTGTACTCAGCTTTTTTTTAATGGTCTGACCTCTTCCTTATAATCAGTATCAATTTCCCCCCTCCAGGAGCCTGAAGGGATGAGAGAGCAACAGGTAGCTGAAAAGTTAATGGAATTCTTTCTGGAAGCATTTCCTTTTCTGTAAGGAAACTTATGGAGAGCCCAGAGTCATGGGGATGAAGCACAAATTCCCCAAGTGGGTAACTAGGAATGACGGCAAGGAGGCTACTCCTGTAGAAACCCTGTGGCTTCCAGATCCATGTATTCAACCTGCTGGGAACGCCACATCATCTCCACAGCTTTCTACAGATCAGGCTCGCTCTTCGGTCTTGATGGTCATTATGACAGGGGCAACTACCTTGATTCTGACAGTCAATGCTGAAATCTCACCTCCATTTGGGGGACCATGTCTTCTCTGTTATCAGGAGCTCAATTCTCCTGTCATGAGCTCTGGTCTACAGGGAACAGCCATCACTGAGCTTCTGGGTGATGCTGATCTTCCTCTGGTCAGTGTGTTCCTTTTCGCTTTGGCAAGTGGGGTGTCTTCTGGGCCCACCTGTGCAATAGATTCCTTTGGTAGATTTCCAGCCTTATATAGTTAATCCATTCTAATCTGCACACCTCTCTGAGCCATGTTATCTCTGCTTCCAACATCTTCCACGGCAACTATGGTATTTCAGCTTCTTTAACTGTGGGTTATAAGCACCTCCAAACATTTAAGAGTCACACTGAAACTGTGTTCAGCACCGTCTCCCAGGATCCTAATCAGGGAGAGAACTGCCATATGTTTAAACTTTTCCAGTTTTATGGTCCGTACCCACCTCGATTCAGCACTCTCAGAATCCAGGTCTGTGCACACTCTCCCAGCTTCTGTTGGTACATGTTGTTTTGTTGGAACATTTTATTTTGTTCTGTCCTGCCGCTCCTCTGGGTTACAGTCCTTTCTTCCTTTACCAGGCCTACCACTTCCCTAGCCGGAATATGTTATCATGAATCCTATTTTTTTCTAGTGACCAAAGGGAGGCAAATAGGGGTGTTGTGCGTTAGCTTGTGAGGCAAAGGCCTCTGCATTGTCTTTAAGAGAAGGGGAGGCACTAGTCTTTAGTGGGGAGTGGTAGGCTATTCCTGGAGACTCAGAAGATTCCAAGCACTCTAGAGACATAAGATATTCAAATTACATAAAGCCATACATCCTCCTGCCACATCTCAGGGTCCTATTCCTTTTCGATTATGGCTCCACATTTGTGGAGTAACCCTGCCTGAGCCCAACTCTTATGATTAAATCCTGGGTCAGCTCAGATCTCTCTGTTCCAGACTCCAGGAGACTGGGGGTCTCCACATATGTTGCTGAATATTTGCCCTCACTATCTCATTATCTGTCTCCAAAATATCAATAGCTCCCTGCCACACTCATCCAATTCCTTTCTCCTTGTAGCATATTACCTCTGTTTTACCCAAACACCTAACCCACCGCTGTATGGAAATACACTTGCATACCTTCCCAGTTCACCACAGGGAAGATTTTAGCCATTTCACTGCTACTTGTGCCAGGAATCATCTTCCACCACCAGTGATTACATTGTCACTGCCAGCAACCACTGCAAAAGTTGTATATTAACATCTGCATCCTTAGACACTTCGGGAACCAACTACTGCAGGTCAGATTTCCTGGGAAGTGGATCCTGGGGTGGACATTGACATATGGGAAACTTTGGGGAGAATATTCTCAGAATAAACACCTTGAAGGACATGAAGGGACTGTGTGAACAGAGGGAGAAGGTAGGGTATTGAAGCCCTCACAGCAGTTCTCAGCTAATCCCAGGCAGACAACTGCAACTTGGACAGAATACTCCTGAATCTAGGTGAGGAGGCTGACTTGATTCCTATGCATTCACCCCTCACTGGAGGCTGACTGCCCTCAGGAAGGTGGGTGGGGGTGACCTTGGATGAGAGCAATTGTTCACAAAAGTTTCAGGTGAAGGAGAAGAACAGAAATGCTTGAGGACATGATATGGTCAAGGAAAGAGTTCCTTAAATGAAAAAAGATGTCAGCACTTTAAGGCTAAAAGATAGGAACTATAGGAAAGGGGATTTTTCTGCCATGGGGAGGGGGAGGTCTGTGACCCGGTGGTGCGTGGGATGCAGGGAAGATTATAAAGGAGAGGAGAAGGAACTCTCCTCCCTTTGCTGAGAAGTGATGACACTGTGAGAGAAGCTGCCCTGAAAGCTACAGACCATTTGGGAAAATAGTTCCATGTACGAGGGCAGATGTGTGTATTTAAAAGCTACTCATTAAACAATCGTGAGAATGGAGAGGTATGCCTGAAACTCACACAGATGGGGAGAGCTTGAAGGGAACCAGACCTGGAAGCGAATCTGGGCTTGGAGAAAATTTTCAATTAAAAAAATCTGTTGACCTTATTGAATCAGTATTTCCCAAATTTCTATGACCGTGGAAGTTTCTGATGTGTCTCAGAACACGCCTCAAAATACAGCTAGGAAATGTTGAACCAAGTAATAACTTGAAGATTTTGATTAGTCTTCTAACAGCCGATTCATCATCAGGGAATGAATGAGAGGAAATTCATTCCAAGAGAAATGGAATGAAAATTAAGAAGGGCCGCACTTTCTTATTCAATAATATTTCAATTTGGAAAACACTTACAGAGCATCTACCATCCAGTGGGTGTCCCCGGTGGCTCAGAAGGTTAAGAATCTGCCTGCAGTGCAGGAGACCCAGGATCGACCCCTAAGTCAGGAAGATCCCCTGGAGAAGGAGAATGGCAACCCACTGCAGGATTCTTGCCTGGAGAATCGCATAGACAGGGAAGCCTGGCGGGCTACAGTCCATGGGGTCACGAAGAGCTGGACACGACTGAGCGACGAAGTGCACCCACCACACATACCCTGTCCACCAGACGCTGTTCTGGGCCCTCGGGACACAGAGAAGACCAAGGTAAAGGCCCAGCTCTCAAAGAGCTGGCAGCCTGGGAGGGGACTCAGGTCTTACGTAGATGTTATACTGAGAATATGGCCCTTGTGGGGGAGACCCTTGGTGGTCAGCCAGGAGCCCGTGCTCATCCAGACACGGCCCGGACACCTTTTCTTCATGAGAATGGCCATGAGGAAGGAGGAAGACAGGAGCTGGGCCTGGGTGAGGAGACTTGAGGAGGGACCAGGAAGGGCAAGGGGAGGCCAGGACTTGGGATAAGGACCTACCCGGTCTGCCTCTGCCATTATCTGATCATGTAATCTCGGGCCAGCCCCATCTTTTACTATTCCGGAGCCTCTGTCTCATTCGCAAAGTAGGGACAGTAATAGCCCATATCTCACCGGGTCTCTGCAACGATCAAATAGGAAAGAAGGGATGTGAAAAAATTACGTAAACTGTAAGGCATTCCACAAAGAGGGATCTTATGACTTACTTATTCCTTCACAAAGTGCATTTCAAAGAAAGCTAAACAAACTCCCCCAAACTTTCCACTCTCAGGGCTATTTTTATTTTGTGATTTTCCAAGCCTCAAAATGAAATTGAAAAAAAAAAAAAAACCTTCAGCGGCTGCTTTTTATATGGTAGTTTATAAGAGTCAGGATGAAATAGAAATCATGATAGCACAAGGCCCCACGTTTACATTCTCAGAGGGAGGCCATGGGCTGGGAGCGCCGAGGACTTTCCGGAGGGCAGCTGAAATCACCAACGCCAGCCTGGCTGTAACTAGCCTGTGTCGTTTTAAGTGGTCTAATCAGCCCTGCTTTTCACAAACACAAATAAATAAAAACTGACATTACATCGGGCAACAATATGGCATGCCCTGTGCAATGAGAACCAGCTGAGTTTATGCGCCCCACGGTTTACGGAGAAGGCAGCCGTGCCCCGTGTTCTGGGGACAGATGGCTATGTGGCTTCTTAACACACATGTTCCAGGACAGCAGTTCCCAACCCCTTGGGGGGACGCAGACTTCTTTCAGATGATTCTAGAGATTCATATGTTGCAGCAGTGATGTCAATAGACTGGCGAAATCCTGGCTCCCACGTATACATAGGCAGGATATTCAAGTGTGCCTGCATTTACAGAGGCTTTGTTCTTTAGGTATTTTCTCAATTAACAGATACTAAAAGCATAACTGTGCCAGGAGGGCGAAGCCTTTCATGTTAACAAAGGTCCTCTCTCTCAAAAGGGTTGGATCCCATTGTTCTAATGTGACAGAAGCCCCAGAATTCATTAAAATCCAATTGCAGAATGCTATGGTGCCTGGAGAAAAGGAACCACAGGGGTCTGAGAAAAGACAGAAGCCAAGGCTCCTTCCAGGAACTCCAAAGCCTCGACCTGCTCTTGGAGGCGCTGCCATCCCTCTTACCCAGCATCTGGTCCTCCAGCCTCGCCTGCCTCTAGAGGGGGCTCCTCACTAGTGGAAGTGAGCTTTCCAAAGTGGAAATCTCAACCTGATGCTCCCCAACTCCAGGAACCTGCCACTGCCCTGGGCACAAAATCCGAACTCCTTCCAGAGGCAGGACCCATCCCCTTGGCTCTCAGACCTCATCTCCTGCCCCTCCCCCTCACTCAACATTCCAGCCCCTAGGTTTCCTGCCTTACTTAAAAAACAACCCCACAGGGCCATCCCTGGCAGTCTGGTGGTTAAGGTTCTCCCCTTCTACCGCAGGGGGCGTGGGTTCAATCCCGGGTCCAGGAACCAAGATCCTGCACACCATATAGTGTGGCCAAAAAATGAAAATAAAAATAAAAACAACCCCACCATCACAGCCACACACAGGCTCCACGCCCACCCTGGCCTCTGCAGTTACATACATTTACACCCTCAGACACTCCCTCCCTCCTTACATTTGCCTGAATAACTTCTTAGGCATCATTTACTTTGGGAAGGTTTGCTAGAATCTTCCCCCAGAGACAGGTCTGAGTTAGTTAGCCCTACTATGGATTCAGCGTCTGCAGTGTGTCCTGGGAACACGGAATGTGCCTGGATTGTTAGCCATCAGTCCAGCACCAGACCTGAAGCTTCATGAGTTTTGTTGCCTAGCGTGTCCTGGTGGCAGAAGGTCAATAAATGGCTCTGAATGAATGTGTGCAGATGTGCAATGAACCTCTTTCCCCTTGTGGGATTGGAGAATCATGTTTCTGACAGCAGACTCATGCAGCCCCTGCCCCATCACCCTGCACAGGCACCCACTAATTCCCCAAGCCAGATGGGCCTGGGCACAGGTACTAGCTCTTGTTTGAGAGCAGAGCAAAGTCCCACAGAAGGTTCTGGTGTTGGTTACAAACTGTTGGGGAGACAGATGCTTGGGGGAGAAACGAAGAAAAAAATTGACTCAGTGGAAAAAACGGAAGACAGAGACAGCTAAAGGATACAGGACCCTCCCTCTCTTTCCCTCCCGCCTTCCCTCCCTCTCTGTCATCCCAGTATTTTACTGATCAGAAAACTATTGGTATTTTCTCTTGAAGTCATAGGATTCTGCTAAGGGCAAAGGTTCCAGAGAGGATACTATGTGGCCTAGATTCACCAACCAAGAGAGGGGCAGGTCTCAAAGGAGAACCCAGGTCTCCCAAGGCCAAGTTGCCTCTCCTTTTCAGAACACTGTGGTGCTTAGGCCGTGTGCACCCTTCTCGGGAGAAATTGTGCCAAATTCCAGAAGTAGCTAGCGTATGTGCCCTTCAGCCAGAGCCTGCCTCAGTAAATACATACTGCTGCTTGGCTTGCAAGCAAATATTTACTCAAAACCCATATAGCATGGCACGTAAGTCCCTGACAGCCCTGGGCAGTTTCTATCTCACTTGTCATTTATTTTTAATTTGTTTTTTAGTGCATATATTTTCTGCATTAGACCTGGAATAAACAGAGTTCAGAGGACTGGTGAACTAAAAACTGATTTTATTTTAAAAACCCTGGTCTCTGCCTGTCACCTCTAGATTCCAATTTCTGACAAGTCCATGAGAGCAAAAATCAGTCGAGCTTGAATGGAGTCACTGCTCCATTCAAGGGGAGTCTTTAAGACAAGGCGTGATGTCTTCCTTTAGTCAGTGGCCTGAAGAGTTAGTGAGACACATGTGGTTCTCAGCCAGTGCCTCAGGTCAAGCCTCGCAACACCTGGATTCTGGTCCTGACCTTGCCTCCAACTAGCTGGTGACCTTAAGCAGGTCACTTAACCTCTCTGAACTTCGATTTCCTCTTCTGCGTAACATGACTAATGATATCGTTCTACCCAATTCACTATACTGACAACAGACCAACTGCAGATCAAGCCCAATATCTCTCCACCAAGCAAAGACCTACTAGGAGCCTGGCTGTCCTAGGAATTGAGAAGACAGCAGTAAACAAAGTGAAAACCTGCCTGTGGAGCTTGCATTCCAGTGGGGAGCAGGCAGATGATAAATACAGCATATCAGGTCTGATGCTAAGTTCTAAGGGGGAAAAGTTGTCATGATAGGGAAACAAGAGGATGACAGAGGTTCGTTTCAGTTCAGTCACTCAGTCGTGTCCGACTCTTTGCGATCCCATGGACTGCAGCACGCCAGGCTCCCCTGTCCTTCACCATCTCCCGGATCTTGTTCAAACTCAGGTCCTGGAGTCGGTGATGCCATCCAAACATCTCATCCTCTGTCGATGACAGAGGTGGGTCGCCTTTTTCTAGAGGGTAGTCATTAAGAGGATCTCTGATAATATGAGTCCTCGAGGAGGTGAAGAAGAGCACCTTCCTTCGCAGAAGAGTGGGAACAAGGCTCCAGGTGGCAAAGCTTGGGGTAGGCGTTCAAGCAGGACGAGCAGGGTGGCTGAAGCAGAGTGAGAGACAGGAGACAAGATCACAGAGGAAGGATAGGGTTGCCCAAATTTAGTGTATGTAAGCATTCCCAGAGGCGCCAGGGAAGGTGTTCCAGAGATGTTCCTGTGTAATAAACACTAGCTTAGAGTCAATCATGTGTGAAGGGTTCTCTAGACCATAGTAAACACCACTGCAACCCAACTCAAGAACACAGAACACCCTCTGGTTGCCCGTGAACATGTTCCCCTTTATACCAGCTCAACTTATGCGAATCACATGGTATAAATATGCCTGGCTTTCAACCCTCCTTGAGGTCAAGCCACTGTGTTTTAGAAGATTTCTCTGCAGGCCTGGACATCGGTGTGGACGTTGTTAGATGTAGACATGAGGGACCGGGAAGCCCAGCCGCTGCTGCCTGTATTCATGAGGCTGACTGTAGTTTGCTATGTGGGGCCTGGCAGAGGTTCTCAGCCTTGGGCCCTTGCCTGCTAGACTCTTGCCTACTCTTTTCCAAGAATCAGAGAAATACAAGTGTGTTGGGTCTGGATCTTGATCGCAGCCTGGGAACAGTTGGAACCACCAGGCTGGAGTAGGCCGGAGCCATCAGCAGGCCCATGTGGGCCAGGGGTAGGGTGGGCACTGTAGGAAGGATGCGGTGAGGTGGTCCAGGGCTGCACTGTGACTTAAGCCTGGCCCAGAGAGCACTGAGTAAGGCTTGAAGAGAAGGGAGGGGGCATCATTAAGCGCCTAGTGTTTTCTAGGCAGGGGGTTCAGGTCTTTCCACGCACAGTAACAGGAAATCCTTGCTAACCTGCAGAGCAGAATTACTTTCTATAGAAGAGGAAATGGGTCCGGAGAAGCTGAATACACCGCCGAAGGCCACACAGCTATTAAGAGGTAATTGGAGGGATTAGAATTCACTGATCCAAAGACTGGCCTCTTTCCATGACACCACGCAATGGTTGTTTTGAAATGAGTTACATTATCATGAGCAGCTCAATACAGTCCTTTTGAGGTGGGTGGTTGAGATAAGTCACCCCTCCTGTCATCTCAGGAGTCTGAAGAGATAGTGGAAGGGCAGAGGCCATGCTCCCAAAGGGCTCCACTGACGTGATGCCCACCTCCTCATCATCAGGGCCCTCATGCTTGTGGTCCCCTCAGCCAAGGCAGGGCCTCTGACACTGGGCACCCTGTCTCCCTTTGCATGACCTGGCACTCAGCTACACAGACCTACCTTGGTGGCCCTAGGCCAGGCTGCCTAAGTCAGAGATGTCAGCGCTGATCTATGTGCATCCCCAAGTCTGAAACACTGACTTGTTTTATAACTGTCTGCCTCTGCTTCCTTCTTCCTTCTTGGGCTTATTGGCACTCACTCTCATTCGCGGGCACCCTTGTTCACGAAATGTCATCTGCAAATATGGGAATCTCTGCACCATGCCCACATTGTTGATATCTCTGGAGTTGTTTATAAAAATATCCCTGGCATTCCCGACTCGACGCGATTCCACGTCATGCTCCATCTGCAGGCAAACTTTACCAGCCCGATAAGGAGTACTTCATTTGTCCTTTAGGGAAGCTATGACTCACATCACTGGCTTTCCTTCTCCTAGAGCTTGTGTTGTCCATAAAAAGGGCCGTTATAAAGGCCATGGGGAAGACTAACCCCAGCCCTGGATTTTAAACTTTTTCTCTAGGATACAGTTGAATCAGTGATAACTTGTGACCAATAAGTTTGAAAAGGAACTAGTTAGCTTAACCGGAGGATGGTTATCACAGAAATTTGTCTATTCATCTTGGGACTGGCTGGTTTAGGTAGGATCTGGCTAGAAATATCATGGGCTGGGTTGGAAATTGTAGCTCAGGGGTTGATTTAATATATTTTTCTGACTGATTAGCTCAAATTGTTATAGCACTAGGCTTTAGAAGAAAGACCTTGATCTTTATCTCACTGAAAGCAAGTCAGCATCTGCAGGGTTTGAATTCTGGCTCCCTGAGTGCCTGCATACTCCTGCAGTCTATGTTCTGCATGAGGAGCTGGCCTAGGGGACAAGAGGGGCCGGCTGCCACCTCCACTTGCCAAGCCAAGCACTCTGGGATGGCCATGTGTCTGACTTTTCCAAGTGTAAATAGAAGACATCCTTCAGGCAAGCCCTGGCCTTGTCTGGCTCTCCCCCTTGCTGGCTATGGCCACGCACAAGTTCCTTACCTTTGCTTTTTGCCTTGACTTTCTCATCTGTAGAATGGGGCTATAGCACTACCAGCCTTAGAGGGCTTTTGTTTGGGTGAGCTGGGACAACACATGAGTTGCGCTTGGCGTTTGTCTCACACTTGTATTCAGCACATGTTATTGTTATTATTAAGTAGCAGTAGCTTTATTTGCCAAATAAAAGAGAATTTTGAGAAAAAAGAGTTGGCAAAGAACAGACCATGGGGGCCTTCCTCCATTTAGGGGCATCAGAAGGAACCAGGAGAGAGGAGGGCTGCAAACATTAAGCAAGAGTGAGTTGAAGGTGGAACCAGGTGAGTGTCAAGTGCTTCTGAGAGACTAAGCTGGAAGAGGCTGAGAAAGTCCCCTGAGTCTGACAGTTAGAGGTCATCCCTGGTCTTCGAATGAGAGGTATCAGACCAGCAGTGGGAGATAAAACTAGGTTCCTGGGGGCTAAGGCATCAGTGAGTGATGAGTAGAAACTGCAGCTCTGGCTTATTCATCAGGAATTAAGTGGTGAAGGGTCAGAGACAAATATGTCGGTTGCTCTAGGGGGATGCAGGGGAGACAACTCTCTCAGACTTTCTTGCAGGAGATAGGCATCCTCTTCAAAGGGCCTCAGGGAATGCGTGTGGCCCCTCGCCACACCTGCAACCTATATCACTGCCCTGTGAGGTGAGGGGCACAACGACCGGATCCCTGAAACACAGCAGCATCACAGGACCAATCCCAACCCCGTGAGGATTAAAACTAAACAGAGCACATACTGGATATAAAGCTCTTGGCTCAGCATTCAGCGTGTAAGAAATATATGATATAGTTACTATTATGTCTTTATTACTCACATCACCATTCTCATCCACTTTCAATGTTTCGACAAGTGAATTCATCAAACATTTAATGAATGTGTGCCAAGCAGTAGGCTAGATATTGCGGTTACAGAGATGAAGAAAACACTGTCCCTGAAGTTAAAAGTCTACCAGGAGAGAAAGCCGCACAAACAAGGAGCTAAATTAAAAGGTGACAAGCTCGCTGACAGAGCTGGTGTCAAGCACTCTGTGAGCACTGAGGGAAGAGCGATTTACCATCACAGGGTGGGGATGGGAGCCAAGGCAAGTCTGCGGGCAGCTTCGGAGAGGAAGGGACGTCTCAGAGCATCTGGACCGCGGGGATGGATGACCCAGAGAGAGAAGCTGGGTGGACAGAACATACACGTGGGCAAGAACCTGGTGTGCGCGGCCTGCAGTTGGCAATTGCCACAGGCCGTCATCGAAAGCAAGAGGGCCGTGTCTCGTCAGATCTTGGTTTTAGAAAGAAAGCCCTGACCTCTTAAACAGCGTTTTGCACGCAGTAGGGGCTCAGCAAACATCTGATGGGCAAATAGTTGAATGGAGGAAGGAAAGAATGAAGAGCTTGAAACATTTTTCCCAGGTCAGCATAGAGACACCGCAAGTGAATGTCACAGTCCCCCGGGGTTGTGTAAACATGTATGTTTACGTACCTATTAGAATCCACTGTGGGACAAACTTTGCCTTACAGAACATTAGCACTGGAAGAATCCATGATGAGGACTCATTCCTGTTCAAGTCAACCAGCCCAAAAGCTGAGGCCTTCGAGAGGGAAGTTGCCTGTGGAAGGGCTTGCTCAGGGCCCGCCCACAGCTGTGGCCGCTGCAGCGTGGCTCTCCTTGAGTCCAGCGGCCTGAGTTTCTGATTTGATCAGGGGCTCTATTCAGGACCTCTACCTTCTGCTGAGCACATCCTTCACATTCCTACCTCCATGCTTTGCTTACGTGTCAGTACCCCTGCCTGAATGTCCCAGCCTGTATTCTTTCCAAAGAGCATCCATCCTTCCAGGCTCTTTTCCTCCAGGAAGCCTCCCCTGACTATCCTGGCATGAAGTGATCTTCCCTAACCCCTATAATAGTTCTTGAATACTTCTCTGTGCTGAGAATTACGCTGGGCAATTTATACCCTTTGCTACACTTAATCCTAACAGCAACCCTATGAAATTATGGGTCATTGTTATTACCCATTTTCAGAAAAGGAAGCTGTGAAATGAGTGAAGTCGCTCAGTCGTGTCCGACTCTTTGCGACCCCATGGACTGTAGCCTGCCAGGCTCCTCAATCCATGGGATTTTCCAGGAAGAGTACTGGAGTGGATTGCTATTTCTTTCTCCAGGGGATCTTCCCGATCCAGGGATTGAACCTGGATCCAGGGTCTCTCGCACTGCAGGCAGACTCTTTACAGTCTGAGCCACTGGGGAAGTCAAAGGAAGCTGAGGTACCATCAAGATACTAAAAGCCAACAATATACCAGACAGTCAACTAAATACTTTCCATGGATTACCTAGATTATCCACAAACAACTCCATAAGTGGCACTGTGACTATAATCTCCACTTGGCCGATGAGAAAACAGGCTCAGAGAGCTGAACTTGCCCAAGTTCCCACAGAGATGAGAGGCTGGTTCTAGAATCAAACCCAGCATTCTGTCCCTGGAGCCCCACTGGCTTCCCAGTGAGGTGAGGACTTGCCCAGGGTCATCCCAGCACCGGAAGAGCCAGTGCCAGCTGACAGGAAGCCCACACTCCGTACCCTGTGCTGGACAGTCCTCTGTCACTCCGATTGTCCAGGCAGATCACCCATGCGGCTCTTGCCACTGTTATTCAATGGCACGTTTTTTCCCTTGTTTTACTTATCTAACTGGATTGCAAGCCCTCTGCATAGAGATATGTGTTTGTGACCTCCACATCCCTTGGGACCCCAACAGAGTGCCACCAGCTCATGTGTGTTTGTGATCAGTTAGTAAAACAACTCACTGGTGAAAGTCATTGATGGGTGGAAGTCACCTTGCATTTTCCCAAAGACAGAGAGGTTTGTAGAAGCCAGTGGCCCAAATGTATTACCAAAGTGGCAACTGCAGATTCCATTTACCTTCCAAACTTTATAAAGGAGATCTCAGGAAAAAACGCTGATCTCATTGTCAGGTGCTCAATTAAAGAGACGTTGAAGTTGGTATTTCTCCTGGAGGTGTGTGGCCTTCTTTGAATGCCATTCTTCCAGGGAGAACCACCAGCTGCCCTGTAGATACTTCTGATCAACTGGGCCATAACAACACAGTGTATCTTAACACTGAGGAGTATTCTTGTTAGGTCTTTTGGTCCCCTAGACTCTTGCAATTACAATTTAAATAACCTAAATCCCATTGAATTTATACTGGACCTGATTTCTTTATGCGAATTTCCTCCCTTGCTAACTTAAGGACCTACTCCCGGAGAATAGACTGCAAAGTTTTGAAACAACTTTCTACACACACGCGCGCACACACAGACACTCGCTGCGTTGTGCTCAGTCACTCAGTCGTGTCCAACTCTGGGCGACCCGGTGGACTGCAGCCCTCCAGGCCCCTCTGTCCATGGGGATTTTCCAGGCAAGAATACTGGAGTGGGTTGCCATGCCCTCCTCCAGGAGATCTTCCCAACAGAGGGATCGAACCCAGGTCTCCCCCACTGAAGGCAGATTCCTTACCAGCTGAGTCACCAGTGAATATATATATATTTTTTTACCTCCCACGCTGTATATACCCACATTCTGTATAAAGAGGTTCCATGTATTCTGTAGATTTCCTCCCCCAAGGCCCAACTTTCATCCACTGTGTTGTCGCCCCCTACTGGTAACAAGTAGAGGGTGACTCACTCTGTTCAGTTAGGGCTGAAAGCTTCCAGCCATGAGAGCACCCACAGGCCTTTGCAGCTCAGAATGTTTTGTTTTCAATAATAAATCTGCCAGCCAGAGGTAGACATGTTACACCCATCTAAATAAAAAGCTTTCCCCAATTCTCAGAACTCTCCAGAACTGATTTTACAATTAACACCGACTCTTTTTTTTCAAACCCGTATCTACAAGCTCATTCTCTCAGGGCTGCTCCTGAGGAATTCTACTTTGTTCACCTTTTTCCCTCTACACCTAGCACAGGTCTTGAGACATAGTAAGTACTCAATAAAAGTTCATGAAAAACCATGTACGGGTGGTTCGCTGATGTTCCAGTGGTTGGGAATCTGCCTGCAAAGCAGGAGACACGTGTTCGGAAAGATCCCACATGCCGGGTAGCAACTAAGCCCGCAAGCAGCCCCTACTGAAGCCTGTGCGCCCAGAGCCCATGCTCCCCAACAGGAAAAGCCACTGCAATGAGAAGCCCGTGCACAAACTAAAGAGTAGCCCCTGCTCTCCATACTACAGAAAGTCCAAGCACAGCAATGAAGACTCAGTGCAGCCATAAATAAATAAATAAGTCTAAAAAATCTCTCTATATATGTATGCACAATATTGGAAGCCTGAGAGGATGGGAGATAGGGAGTGGGAAAGAAGAAGGAAAGACACTTTCTACAAGCCCCTCAGCTCATGGCAAACTACAGAGAGCCACACTGGGTTCACAGAATCATTTCGTTAACAAGGACTTCAGAACTTTCACCAGCAGATTCCAAAATCAGGATAAAAACCTTTTTCCTTTCTCCCTTTCTCCTGTAGCTGAACAGACAAAAGCCTGGTGCTGTTTAAACTGTGGTCATTAGACTCTCAGACTCAAAGGCTGTACTTTTCACTTTTTTCCTTGAGGTTCTCAGTAATTACAGGGCAGCTGAGGTATCTTCCCTTTTCTGGAAGGGAGGATAAAGAGACTAGTCCTGCACAGCTGTGGTGAACATCTGAAGGTTGGGCCATCGGTATCAATCCCACTTTCTATTAGGAAACGCCTCTGGGGGCAGCCTGGGAGAGGCAGGGCCTTACCTCCTGCTAATCTCCTGGCAGCTATGGTCAAGGCATGGAAGCCTAGATCAGACAGTCGAACACCCTTGTCCTGGGCTTGGACTCCTGAATGGATGGTGGAAAATGGAAGGTCATTAAAATTTGCTTATTGTAGTAGTTATGGAGGTGGGCAGAAGGGCATCCATGCCTGGGCTGCCCGTCTCTGCACCAGGAAGCCTTGTCTTGGCTACAGCTCTCTCTAGGAAACAGGCTGACTTCCTGGCCCTCTGGAGCTGTTCCTGTTCTAGCCTGTTCAAAGAATGGTCCTCCAGACTTTCTGGAGCTCCTATAAGCCCACACAGTCTTCCAACCAACCCTGTTTTGACTCAGTGAAACCAGAGTCAATTTCTGTTATTTGCATCTGAAAAAAATTTAGTACAATAGGAATCAAAGTTAAAAGAGAAAGAAGCAGAAACTGAAAGAGAAAAGGGAAGAAAGGAGGGAAGGAGGGAGAGAAGGAAGGAGAATCCTCTCCTGGTTGGCAAATGGGTGTCTAGCGCCTGCTCAATGCATAACAGGCGCTGAGTGAACATTCAAGGCAAGTCCATTTATAAACATCAACACAGCTTAAGATGTTTGTTTGGGAGTCTCCTTACCTGATCTTCATCTCAGCTCTAGGGGTCTGCTAGGGCTCAGGCAAGCCTGACTTTTCATCTCTGTTGAAAAGCAGAGACGTTACGCTGCCAACAAAGGTCCAAGTCAAGACTATGGTCTTCCCAGTGGTCACAGTACGGTTGTGAGAACTGGACGATGAAGAAGACAGCCCACCAAAGAACTGATGCCTTCAAACTATGGTGCTGGAGAAAACCCCTGAGAGTCCCTTGGACAGCAAGGAGATCAAACCTGTCAATTTTAAGGGAGATCAACCCTGAATACTGGTTGGAAGGACTGATTCTGAAGTTGAAACTCCAGTATTTTGATCATCTGATACAAACAGCTGACTCATTGAAAATGTGCCTGATGCTGGGAAAGATTGAGGGCAAAAGGAGAAGAGGGCATCAGAGAATGAGATGGCCGAATGGCATCACCAATAATGGAATTTGGGCAAACTTAGGGAGATGGCGAGGCACAGAGAGGCCTGGCGTGTGGCAATCCATGGGGTCCCAAAGAGTCGGACACGAATGGGAGATTAAACAACAAGAATGACAATACCCACGTATAGAAGCATATGGAATTGTCAATATTTAACCATTTTGACCTACAGAAATGATCATTCCAAAGTGTTCAATGGAATACTTAGGATTAAATAAAGTTATTCACAGAAAGTGCTTTCCACAATGCCTCATACAAGGTAAGATCAGTAAATCCGTCCCCAACTTAAATTCTAGCAGCAGAATTTTTTTAAATTTCACACGCTTAAGACATTGGAAGTAAACTTCAACAATTCTTAGAAAGAAAAGAGAAAGGTAATGAATCAACAGACATAGGAAGAATGCAAATGATTATTCAGTTAGCATTATTTGTCAAGCTACTGCTCTGGGCCAGTGACTCTGCGAGCTACTGGGGATCCAGAGGAGAGCTGGACAGGCAGAGAGGCCTGGGAGAGAAACATCAGCCATGTATTCAGCACTGTTTCCTGCAAACATGGCAAAAAGTCTCTTACTTCTATTCTCTCATTTCAGTCTCACAGAACCACAAGGTGGGGATTAGCTCTGGATGTAAACGAATGAACTAGGCTGTTCAGTTCAGTTCAGTTCAGTCGCTCAGTCATGTCTGACTCTTTGCAACCCCATGAACTGCAGCACTCCAGGCCTCCCTGTCCATCACCAACTCCCGGAGTCCACCCAAACCCATGTCCATCGAGTCAGTGATGCCATCCAGCCATCTCATCCTCTATCGTCCCCTTCTCCTCCAGCCCCCAATCCTTCCCAGCATCAGGGTCTTTTCCAATGAGCCAGCTCTTCGCATCAGGTGGCCAAAGTATTGGAGTTTCAGCTTCAACATCAGTCCTTCCAATGAACACCTAGGACTGATCTTTAGGCATCGGTCTGGCAGCATTTTCTGGAGACCTGTGGGAAGCACTGTGGCCCTGGGTATCCTTTTGCCTCTCCCACTTGAGCTGTTTTAGAACTTTCAAGTCCCCTCTTCATCTCCACCACAATGGAGGGCCAAGTCCTCCAATCAAAGTTTTCTTATAGTTGTACCAAATGACTGAGGTGTGGAGAAGCTACCGCGCCGGGCTGCCCTGCCATTGCCGGCTACACTTGCAGGTCACCTCTTCCGCCTTTGCTGTGGCCTTTCTCACATGGGTGCAGCTGTGGATTCACTAATTTAGTGGGAAAATACTGAGTGTCAGCTATGGCGAGGCACTGCCTGAGGTCTGGCAGCACCTCAGGGCAGCGGCCCCCAAACTTTGTGGCACCAAGGACCAGTCTTGGGGAAGGCAATTTTTCCATGGCCTGGGGGTGGAGGGCTGGTTTCGGGATGATTTGAGTACCTTACTCTTACTGTGCGCTGTATTTCTAACCTAACGCCGCCACTAGTCTGACAGGAGGTACCGGTCTGCAGCCCACAGGCTGGGAACCCCGGCCCTAGGGTACAGATGCTGCCGTTGCCCACCTATATCCCCTCAGGCCTTCCCATCTCAGTTGGCAGCCCCACAGACACTCAACATTTGCATCCTTTTGCCATAGGCTTTTTTCTTTGTTGGTTGCTTTTTAACGGAGGAAAGCTGCTCTGCATGTTACAAGGCAGGACAGACAAGTCCTGGAGCCCACCCTTCGACAGGCCAGCACTCACTGGCGAATGGTGACAGTTGGGGTATAAAGACTCCAGTTCCCCGGGGCCGCTGGGGCAGGAACTCAAAGGCAGGTGTTCTACACGGGCTCCCAGAGGCCCCAGTCGGCTCAGGCTGCAGTTTTCCACAGTGGTAAGGTGATTGAAAACACACTCCTCCTTCATTTTCTTTCCTTCCCTATCTCACTGCCCCCGACCCCATCCACCCTAAATAAACTGTCTACGCTTTCCTGGTCTTGGAGCTGGCCTCTGCCAGGTGTACACACAGCTCACACCCCGCTCTCGGGGACACATTCAGACAGCGGTCACTTGCCGTGCCTTCAAATCTCTCCTCTCTGATTATTTAGTCAACAGTTACTAAGTGAAGCTCGCGACTTCTTAGGGACACACGTTATGAATAAATACTAATATCCTATGAAAAAGTACTATTTACAGATACAACTTAATTGCTAGTTCTTGTCGACTGGCTGAAGCAGAATCAACCTTGAGGAAAACGTGGACAAAAATTCCCACCCTTCAGTATCCTGGTTCTGTCTCCAGTTTTCTTTGCTGACTTCCCGAAGTGGACTCGTTAAGGAGCCACTTTAGATGAATTTTAAATTTAGGTGATAGAATGAGTCATACATTCCCAGTAAAGAGCACGAACCACGCATTCATTCTGTGGTTTGTAGAACTTCATCAGAGTGTGACCAACTGTGAGTTTCACAAAAATTCCAGAGATTGGCTGGGGCTAACAAAGAGTACTTTTTATTCCCACTGATAGAAGCTATCTCCCTTAGGGAGAACAGGGGCTTCCTGGTGGCTCAGACAGTAAAAAATCTGCCTGCAATGCAAGAAACCCAAGTTTGATCCCTGGGTTGGGAAGATCCCCTAGAGAAGGAATCCCATGGACAGAGGAGCCTGGTGGGCTACAAAAGAGTTGGACACGACTGAATGACTAACACTTTCGCTTTTCACTTTCAGGGGTAGCAGGACCAATTTATTTATTTTAAATTAATTTTTATTGGAGTATAGTTGCTTTACAAAGTTGTGTTAATTCCTACTGCACAGCAAAATGAATGAGCCTTACATGTACATATATCCCCTCCCATTTGGATTTCCTTCCCATTCAGCTCACCGTAGCGCATTAAGTAGGATTCCCTGTCCCATACAGTTTGTACTTATTATCTATTTTATATTATCAATAGTGTATATGTGTCAGGACCAGTTTTTACTTTGCCAAGTTAGCCCAGTCACATCTTAGAACTCCGTATAGATAAGCATCCTGGCTGGCCACTGTCTGGCCTACCCTTTCATCCACCCCCATCCACCCCCACTGTCTGCACTGTCTTCCCTTCGGCACCCTTGTGCTGAGCTGCGCTGTGCTTAGTCACTCAGTCGTGTCCAGCTCTTTGAGATCCCTTTGGCGCCCTTACCTCTCAGCATTAAGAGCCCATTTGGCAAAACTTTGGTGGCTCCAGGGCCAGAAGCTAAGGTGAACCCTACTTCATGTCACCGAGACTTAGGACACGGCTTCTGCAGCTGCCTTCCTCTCCACCCTGTCCATACTCCTTCCACACCCTGGGAGGAGCTATCCTCCTGCCAGAGCAATCTGGAAGTCACAGGAATGGAGGGAACCCCAGGATGTGAACAGTCTTGCTGGGGCTGCAGTGCACGTAGGCTCATGGGAGCCCTGGCCTGCAGCAGGCTCTTGAGGACTTCCTGAGTGTTCCTGATTGACAACTGAGAGAAGTGGGTGAAACATTAACTCAGTTTGACCTGACAGTTTTCTATGGAGCACCTACTATGCCCCTACCACCGTATGAAACCCCATGCAGGAGAAGGATGCTGAAGATGCCCAAGGTGCGGTCTAAGTGCTAGAGGGAATTTGTAGGTGTCTTACCAAGGAAATGATTAAAATGCATTAAACAACTAATTTTAAATGAATTAAATTAGTTCACTCAATGACAGCCTAAATCTGATGGCTGTAGTACAATCCACTGGTCCAATGTTTGGAGCAGGAGGAGCAACAAGGTTACGAGAAGAAAAAACATATTACGCACCTACTACGTACTATATGATTTACATTCAGTTTCTCAGTTAACCATCCAACCAGCTTATGACGTAGACGTTATCATGATTACTATTCTTATGATCATTATTTCCAGTTCACAAATGAGGAAACCAGAGACTCAAAAAGAATAATTTGGTTCCACAGTTATGGAGGGGGCAGAGCTGGGATTTCAGTCCATGTCTGTCAACTTCTAGGTCTTGTGTTCTTCAATATTAGATGCAGTCGAAAGCTAGACTGAGTTCCTGTGGATGAATGTAGCCTTTAAGGGAGATGAAGGATTTGAACTGGATGTGAGAGCTGGGCTGCATTTGGATGGGCTGAGAGAAGGAGGGGAGTCACTTTGAGCATGGGAAACAATATGGAGGTGATGTGTCCTGGGGTGTTTAGCATCTAGAATAGAGTCTG
Source organism: Antilocapra americana (assembly GCA_007570785.1). Taxonomy (NCBI): domain Eukaryota; kingdom Metazoa; phylum Chordata; class Mammalia; order Artiodactyla; family Antilocapridae; genus Antilocapra; species Antilocapra americana. The sequence goes on along the minus strand of ML661344.1, from coordinate 1,431,843 downwards.
TTATGTGGAAAGCTGTAGGGTGAATGGATGGATAGATGGAGAGGTAAGTAGGTGAGTGAGTGGATAGGTGGGTGAGTGGATGGACACATGGGTCAGAAGGTGGGCAGTGAAAGGAAGGGAAGGGTGGAAAGGTGAGCGGATGTGCAGGTGAAGGGATGGATGGATGGATGACATTACATACAAGACATGATAGTCCCTTAGAAAACATGAGTACAGAGATCAGAATGATTTTTAATATGCAGATGAAGATTTCAACTTGAAAACCAATGTTGTCTCTCAAAGGGTCAGCTCAGAGTCTATAAACATATTACCAAGAGGGTTTCATGTGTCTTAAGAATTAAGAGTTAAGACCAAAGGTAGTTAAGGTAGATAAGATCAAAGACCTTAATTTCAATTTGTATTTCCCTATTTCCTAGTTGTGTGACTTTGGTAAAGTTTCTTAACTTCTCCGGGCCTTGGTTTCTTCATCTATATAGTAAGAATTAATACCTTATGGCATTCTTCAAAGGGATAAATGAACCAGTCCATGTAAAGCTTTTAACATAGTGCCTGGCATTCAATAAAAGGTAAGGAAAATTTCAAAATAGGTAAATACGAGGGGGCTGATTAACCTGGGGCTTTTTGGTGTGGCCAGGAGCCTGCCTAACAAGCAAGACCTATTATTTATCAAAATCATTTTCAGAGAGACCGAAGTGGTCTAAATTGAAGCATGCTAATTAAAACTTCTAAACAAACATATGACAGTCCGGAGACCAGACTCTGGAACCATCAAGCTTCTCAAATTTGAAAGATAGCCCAACAGCACAGGGGCTTCAAACCCAGAGACTTCAGAGATAGAGTCATTTTGAAATCTGAGCACAGCTGTTGTTTACTCAATGAAAACCCAGAGGATTAGGAATGGGAAAGAATCACATCTATTCACAAGGTCCCCGTAGGTTGCGGTCATTGCAACCAGAGTTGACCGCAGTGCAGGGGCGCACGCGGATTTTCTCAGAGCACAGGGTGCGGACAGTGGCTGAGCCCCGGGCCCCCTGCAGTCCCCCTGGCGTGAGGTCGGAACAGCGGCCCCCACGGTGTCAAACGGCCTCAGTGCTGGGAGGGCTGCTGCCCTGGCTTCCCACCCCCACTGGGGGACCGGAGTCTCAGGGGAGAGCAGTCCCTGTGCTGGGGGAGGCACGATGCGGCTGACGTGTGCTCGCTTCTCTCACCTCCTCATGCCCTCTGTCTTGGTCTCTGAGGCGCAGGTGGGCGCTTAAACCTCACCCTCGTGTGCGAGGATGTCCTGCTCTTGAACGAATGTAACTTATCCCTGGGGGCGGGGAGCTAGGTCAGGCTCAACCCGTGTCTGCTTCCTGGCACTCTCACCCCTCCCTCCAGGCCTTTCTTCTCTCCTAGCCCCAGGCTTCCTTCGCTGAACTCTAATTGTCCTTTCTCCCTCCCCAAACTGAGCTTCCTTAAAGATGGAGACACGTCCTTCCTTGCTCATCACTACCTCCTCAACTGGCACATAAGTCTTTGATGACATAAGAGGAAGGAAAGATGGAGGGGAAAGAGTCAGTTGATTTCTCAATGACCTTTAAGAAAGGATTATCTAGAAAAACAGGGATCAACTGGTGTTCAGCAGCCTGGGTGCACTGCGTGTGTCCCAAATACAGCAAGGAGCGCACAGCAGCCACTCGATAACTGCTTGTTACCTCACCCTGCCGGTAAAGATCATTAGAATGCCTAGGTCTCCACGTAAGACCAAGACCTCAGATTCCCCAAAAAGATGGTTTTGCAATCAGCCATCGTGATCCTCCTTTTGGAAGCGCCTCTGCATCAGCCTGTGGAGAGACAAGTAATGCAAGATGTTGCAGCTGGGTCCCATGGAGGGTCTGGAGCCAAACCCACAGACACGCATCCTCAAGCTCCCTAACAAAAGTGGCCTGAACTGGGTGTCAGGAGCTGGGGTCTCTGGAACCACAGAGGTCAGAAAGACAGGAAGAAGAACAAGTGGCAGGGGGTGGGTCTCTATGAGGCAGGAGAGGAAGCCTGAAAGGACTTCCCCCAGCAGGGTCTGTAAGGGCTCCTGACAGTACCGGAGCTGGCTGGGCCCAAAGCCTGCAAAGGTCAAAGCGAAAGTCAGGCAATGCTGGGGTAATGCTGGCCACTCCAGCCGGTGTGAGGTGATAGCTCAGTGGAGTCTTGCTTTGCATTGCTCGAAGAGTTAGTGATGTTGAGCCTCTTTTCAAGTGTTTTTTGGCCATCTGTATGCCTTCTTTCTAGGTGTGCCTTGAGAAACAAACTGGGCCAAATAATTTGGGGAAACAAGTGAGCAAAACAGAGTTCTTCAAGTTTTCTTACTTTCAGGACTTCTTGCCTGCTCATATGCCTTATGACTCTAGGAGAAACTGATATAAGTAGTGGTTCCCAAATTTATTTATGCACAGGATATATGTCAAAGACTAGGATTCTGTAATGTATACCTCAGGAAATGCTTCTTTGGGAAACCACTTGTCACCCCTTGCTTTCAAGCCCAAGACTCCAGGAAGAGTTTTTTTAATTTATTTTTAATTGGAGGGTAACTGCTTTACAGCGTTCTGTTGGTTTCTGCCGTACAACCACGTGAATCAGCCATAAGTATACGTATGCCCCTCCCTCTTGAGACTTTCTCCCACCCATCCCCCATCCCACTCCTCTAGGTCATCACAGCCTACTAGGCTGAGCTTCCTGGGCTATACAGCAACTTCCCACCAGCTAGCTATTTGGCATATGGTAATGTGTATATTCCAATGCTACTCTCTCAGTTCGGCCAACCCTCCTTCCCCGCTGTGTCCACATGTCCATTCTCTATGTCTTCATCTCATGCCTGTCCTGCAAGTGGGTTCATCTGTACCATTTTTTCTAGAGTTTTTAACAATGGAAATGGGCAAGAAGCTAGGTTCTTGGCTTCAGAGCTAGGCTCTCCCTTCAGAGCAAGACTTACACAAGAGAAATTAGCAGCTCTTCAGACTAAAGAGTGTGTAAAGTGTAGTGGTTGGAATAACACGACCCTAGGTTTGAGTCCTTGCTCCACAATTCCCTAAGACTTTAAGTCAGTCATCCTCTCTGAACCTTGGTTTCCTAATCTGTAAAATGGGGATAGTAATCTATTCCTATTTTATAGGGTTATAGTAAGAAATAAATGAGTGGAATGCATGTAGAGGATGTGATATGTTGTCTACTACATAGTTAAATGCGCAATAGATGCTTTTATTATTACAATGATACAAAAATGTCACAACATTTCATAGGCACCCCATTTTTTACTCTGGTTTTTTATTTTAAGCGAGAGGAGAAGGAGACAGGGAGAGAGAGAGAGAGAGGGAAAGTGCAAACATTCTGACTTGGAAGGGATCTTACGCTTTGAAGCTGACAAGTATAATTTGTCTTGAGACTGCCAAGCTCTTGGGTTGAGCCTTCATATTAGAAAAAAGAAAAAAGAGACAAGTGAGATTAATCTGGGGCCTTCATTACTTACTCCATCTGGCCTGGCTTGGCACAGCCCCTTCCCTCTACAAACCGATTCTTCCTTCAAAAGCCTCAGCAAAGTGGCCTCTAATGGGTTCTGACATGGCAGGGATGGCACTCACACAGCAGGGAGATAAGGGCCCCAGCATCAGGGCCAAAACACTTCCAGCGCTATGGCCCAGATGCTCTACCACAAAAGAAAGAAATGAACTGAAAGGGAGCCAAGGCCTCTGGGCCCGGGTGGATCTCAGGATTCCCAGGAGCACCTGGTTCCCTACTGCGGCGAGCAGCAGAAGCAAGGCTCGCCTGGATAGGACCAGTGATGTGGATTATCTGACTGGGCACATTCCAGTGTCCAGGGGTACTTATTAATCTGACTTTACTGTCACACTGGGGATAGGTAGGTGCTTGGGGGGAAGTAAAGAAGCTTGGTGTTTTTAGGCATCTGCCAGTAAAAACCTGCTGAGGAGGGCTTCTCGCCTTTTCTTCCGGCGCACATGGCCACCCCATGGTGATGCTACTGGGAGGCAGAGGAGGAGAGAGAAGAGGAACTGATATTCACTGACCACTGACTATGCTCCAGGCAGTCCCCACACTGCTGGCTCCATCACCCGCACAAGCCTGAGGAGATATTACTACTGTCTCCTTGAGAGAAGGTGACGTATGTGACCTGTGTCACCCAATAAGTGAACAGGGGACGGTCTACCTGTGGGTCCATGTTGGTAGCTGGGCTGTTTCACTCCTTCAGTAGCAGCCTCTGGAATTGAGAGAAATCAGAAGGGAGAATCTTCCGCAGCCTCAAGAGGTACCGACTCTGTGACCTCAGACTCTGGAACATAAAGGCAGCCTTTGAGCCACCCTGAGAAAGATGGATTCTTGAACAGGGGAACCAAACCAGATCAGTGGATCCATCAGGGATTGATTATCTTGAATAGGGAGACTGCCAATTAGTGAACAAAGACTCTGCTTCTGAGCTGCTTTCAAAGGCTCAGGAACTTTGGCTCCTGGGGCACGAGGTGTTGAGGCCAAGCTTGGTGGCTCCCAGGGCCTCAGAGAAGTGTTTGGGAGGCTCGGTGAGTCAGAGACTGTGCAACACTGCCATCTCCTGGGAGCAAAGTCCATCTGCCTGGCCAGGCAGACATCCAGCTCAGAATACCTGACTAAATTACACGTTAGTTTCTCTGCTTCCCCAGGGAGGCTTCTGTGGTCACATTACAAATCTGGACTGCCAGTGTTTATTTATTAGTTCACAAAGCCCACAGAGATGGAAAGTATGGGCTTCCAAGTCAAACGCCGGCCCATGTGTTTCATTTTTTTTTTTAATTCAACAAATCTTTTAGTGAGTGAAAGTTGCTCAGTCTTGTCTGACTCTTTGTGACCCCATGGAATTCTCCAGGCCAGAATACTGGAGTGGGTAGCCATTCCCTTCTCCAGGGGATCTTCCCAACCCAGGGATTGAACCCAGGTCTCCCACATTGCAGGTAGATTCTTTACCAGCTGAGCCACCAGGGAAGTCAAACAAATATTTAGAATCCCTAATTTGTGCCAAGCATTGTGGTCAGCCCTGAATACATAATCAGTGTATCAGGGCAAATGATCCCTAACTTCATGAATTTGATAATTTACCAGAGAGGTTGAGCTATAAACAAGGAATTGTCCTATTGTAACTGAGGAATTTATGCATTATTACTGTGATGAGTGTTTAGAAGGAAAAGCACAAGATGCTGTAGGACTACACAGTGTGGAAAGGGAGAGGAGGACTCTGGCCTGTTCAGTTAGTCAGGAAAGCCTTGTCTAAGGACATGATCTATATGCAGACGCCCGAAGGATCTGTAGAAATTAGCCAGCAAAGTGATTTGGGAGAACATTTGTGAAGGCCCTGACACAGGAAGAAGCTTGGTGCATTTGAGGAACTAGAAGCTCTGTACTGATGGGCCAACAAGAGAGAGAAAAAGTGGTGTGAAGTGAGGTTGCAGAAATAGGCAGCAACCAAATCACATAGGGCCTTAGAATGTCATGTGAAGGATTTGGCCTTATATTGGCCAAATCTCTTTCTGTTACATATGACAAAGACTAACGCAAATTAGTTTAAGCTGAAAAGGCAACTTTTTGGTTCATATATTCGGAAAGCCTGGCATTAAAGCTTCAGGTATGGCTGGATCCAGGAATTCAAACAGTATTATCAAGACTTTCTTTTCAATGAGTTAATTATCTTTGCTTGTTTCTACATTTCTTGCTAGTTGGTCTGATTTTCTCCTGCAGTGATATATTCTGTCAAAGTGAAAGTGAAGTCGCTCAGTCATGTCCGACTCTATTGTGACCCCGTGGACTGTAGCCTACCAGGCTCCTCCGTCCATGGAATTTTCCAGGCAAGAGTACTGGAGTGGGGTGCCATTTCCTCCTCCAGGGGATCTTCCCAACCCAGGGATGGAACCTGGGTCTCCCACATTGTGGGCCGACACTTTACCATCTGAGCCACCAGGGAAGCCCATATTCTGTCAATCTGGTAGGAAAATAGTAACTGATATTCACCATACCTACCTCTTTATAACTTACAATCCAAAGGAAGAGAAAGTTACCTCTCCATCTCCATTTTGAAAAGGAAAACCAGGGGAAGACAGCCGGCTCAGCTTTGGTCAGACGCCGGAACCATTGGATTCATTAGACCCTATCACTATGTCCACGGGGAGGCAGAACAACGATCAGCCTAACCTGGGTCATATTTCTACCACTGTAGCTAGAATGAAGGTGGAGGGTGAAGAAAGGAGAAAGGGAGGCATCATGACTGATGGCCTTGGGGCTATGTGGAATATGGGAGGAGACTCCCCCGAGAAAAGTGGTACTGCTTATAGAAGAAAAATGGGGGGAAATGTGGGATATATAGAAACATTGACAAAACACCATCATAATTAACAAAAATCTGTAAGAAACCACTAATAGGCTGTATGCAAGTGAAAAACAAGGTAAGGTTTATTTCTTAAAAGACCACACTGGCTGTTATAAGACTGAAATAGAAATAAAGGGATAGAAGCAGAAAGGACTTCAGATTCTAGGCAAACTGAAACATCTCCCTACAACGTAGAAATTATCTAGAAATGCTCAACAAACCATAGCAAAGAGCCTTTTAAATGCAGAGTAGAACTTGTGAGAAAATCTTTAGGAAGCAAAGACAAGGAGGAAATTGAAGAATGGAACACTGAGTCGCTGAAGCTACTTTTCCTTGGAAGTTCTTCCAGTTTTACGTAACCAAGAAACTTACATTTTAACAGCCCTAAAAGGAGAGAGACTCTTAGGGCTAAATGAGATGGGCATTAGATCTGAGAACCTTCCTACCCCTGCCCACACCCCACATAAAGCTGGGGATTTCAGTAAATTGTGAAATACTGGACCAGGGGAAAAAAATGTACCCATCATCAAGGAGAGAGTGTAAGAAAGCATTTGTGTCTTGATCTGGCCTCTAGGTAGAAAAAGAGCCATCACCTTCAAGAACATATACATACGAGTCTCCTCATGGGTTTGGGGTTGAAATTCATTCTGTGTGCACGGTCCTGAAATCTTCAACTTTAAGGCAATTCCAAACACCTCAATCCCTGGGGAGTCCCTGAAAAACACACACACACACACTTTTCTAGAGATCCTTAATCTAGGATGCACTCAGAGAAAATGTCTGCTTAGTATGTGTTCACAGTCCCGTGCTGAGGGTTTCAGCCACCTTTTCCCCCTGTGATGACCACATGGACCTTTAGCTGACCAGCGGCCACCAGGGCCTTCCTGACCCCTTCCTGACCCCTTCCCCATCTGCTTCTGGCCTTCCTAGCTTCCGTCCTCTTGATTCCTCTTCCTACGTATGGCTGAACTGAACCCACCATAGCCTTGATATCTGCATCATTTCTCAGACTTGGGACTCCAGTCTCCTTCTCAAGCTAGCTTGGGGTTTCCTGTAGTTATGCTGCCCCCCAGAGACAATTTTTCTCCATCTTTTAGGCCCAGCCTGGCTTTGAGAGCCTATGTTCTGGCATGAGCCCACCTCCACTGTGCCCGTCTCAGTTGGCCCTGACCCTGCATTCCTGGGCCAGGACAGAGGGACAGGAGAAAAGGAGAAGAGAGCTAGGGCAGGCTGGTTGGTCTCCACCGCAGCCTGTGCCATCTCGGGGGCAGTGATGTGGCCTGTGGAGGCTGGGTACCTCCTAACACAGCCCGGGTGCCCTCTTGCTGACCAGGCCTGAGTTGGACAATAGGTGTGGGAGGCTCTCCTGACTGCACCCCAAATTGAGGAGTGCATGAGGGGGCTCCAGAAACCTGAATTTCTTCCCACACCATGGCCCGGGGCAGTGAGGCTGACAACACAGAATGATGGCACTGAGCTCTGAAAGTGTTTGTTACGCAGTCATGTCGACTCTTGGCAACCCCACGGACTGTATGGGGAGCAACCCCAGGCTCCTCTGTCCATTGACTTCTCCAGGCAAGAATACTGGAGTGGGTAGCCATTCCCTTCACCAGGGGATTTTCCTGACCCAGGGATTGAACCTGGGTCTCCTGCATTACAGGCAGATTCTTTACTGTCTGAGCCACCAGGAAGTCCTTCAAATAATTATCTGACTTAGAGAAACAGGTCCAACACAGCATCTTTGTGAAGGAAAAAAAGCCACCAGCAGTCCAGAAACACTAAGGGAGTGAGCTGGCAAATTCGCCCTGTGCTGCATACCCACCCACTGTCCTGAGAGAGAAAGGCAGGACCTGGACAGCCCTGACAGGCCAGGAGAATACCCATAGCCATGGTGCCCTTCCAAGCCAGCCCCTCAAGGTGTCATGGAGGGAGACAGTGGGCCCATGAGCTCACACATGGAGACGTGTTTTGCTAACAGCTCTAGGTGGAAGCTGACTCTGGCCCTGGGCTGTGAGCCCTGTGCAGGCACGCTGGACCCACCATTCCCATGGCTCTCCATGCACATATACCTTCCCCTAGTGCCCATCGTGGGGAATTGTCATTGTTGGTTTAATTACTTTGGTCTTGACTAGCACCCGGTCTCCAGTATAGTGCGGTGGCCGACACACAGCAAGGGCTCAATATAGCTATTAAAGGCATTAGGTCTTTGTGTGCTAAGTCGCTTCAGTTGTGTCTGACTCTTTGCAATCCTGTGGACTGTAGCCCCCCAGGCTCCTCTGTCCACGGAATTCTCCAGGCAAGAATACTGGAGGGGGTAGCCGTTCCCTGCTCCAGGGGATCTTCCCAGTCCAGGGATCAAACCCAGATCTCCTGTATTATAGGTAGATTCTTTACTGTCTGACCCACCAGGGAAGCCCTATAAAAGCTAGAGCTAATAATGAGTGCTCACCTTTAGGATTCTGATGAGGATTCAATGATATGGTGTATATAAAGTGATTAAATGGTATCTGGTACTGAAAAGGTGATCAAAATATGTAAGTAGTAGTGACTTACACAATTTGGGGAAATAAGCTGATTGCTATATGTCATGTTTACTACGAATCTACCTATTTGACAATCCTGTTGTGGAGTCAAATTCAGAGGACTCCTGTAGGTGAAGCTGCAAAGTGGCAGATGGAAAAAAAAAGTGGCAGATGGAAAAAGCCAGAGTGTAGAAAAAAGCTGGGACCGTGACCTTAAATTAGTGAAATCAAACTTTAATTCACTCCTGAGTTTAAAAAACATCAGCACCATTATTTCACTGATATATTTTGACCTATTTCCAAAATCAGTCATAATTCATCTCATTCAGCAGTAACTACTAATTTGCTCCATATTGGGCATCAATTGACAGATTGACTGGGCTATACTCAAATAGGCTTTCATATCCACAAATGTTAGTTAAGCATTTGTATATTCCTCAGAAGTAGCGAAGAAGTTTTCATTGACATTCCAACCACTGATAAACATTTCTTGTCCGGTGCATAGTATTGAGGTATCTGGGGCTCTATCTGGACTTAGTAGAAATAGTGCTGCAGTTAATTAGATGTACAATGTGTCTGTCATGGGCCTGGGAACATGAAACGATAGCATATGTCTATACTTGGAAAACTGACAAATGGATGCTCTCAGCAAAAATAATTTCAAGATTAAATTCATTCTCCTGCCCTTCTGACTCAGAATGGTATTTTTAGTGGGAGAAAATACAGCCTGCATTGTGACAGACTGTGTTTTCCAGAAGACAGCTACTGAGCTTCCAGCCACATGCAATGTGACCCTGGCGCTCCTCCAGGAAGAGGCCGGTGCGATGCCCCATCCCTAGAGTCTGGGCTGGTCTGAGTGGGCGGGTCATCGCCAGCTGGATGTAGCGGGAGGGAGGGACGTTGCCTGACCCCTGATGCTGGGTGGGAAGCAGACCCAGCTTCCGCCTGGCTCTTGTGACACCTGCTCTAGAGAATTTTCCTCTGGAAGCCAGCACGAGATTGTGAAGAAAGCAAGCCACTGATGCTGGGTGGGGAAGCAGACCCAGCTTCCGCCTGGCTCTTGTGACACCTGCTCTAGAGAATCTTCCTCTGGAAGCCAGCACGAGATTGCGAAGAAAGCAAGCCAAACAGAGGGGCGGTGTGCAGGCCAAGCGGCCGACATTCCCAGCTGAACCCACCTTCCAGTCTGGGAAGTTCTGGATGATTCCTGCCCCTAGCCCATGAGTCATTCCTAGTTGCTCCAGCCTTCCCGGGTGAGGGCTCAGACTTGGCAGAGCAGAGATAAACTCTCTCCTCTGTGCCCTGTCTGCTTTCCTGACCCCTAGACTCTGTGAGCATTTGCTGTTCCATCACCAAGTCACCTACAACTCTTTGCAACACTATGAACTGTAGTACACCAGGCTCCCCTGCTCTTCACTATCTCCCAGTGTTTGCTCAAATTCATGTCCATTGAGTCAGTGATGCTATCTGATCATCTCATCCTCTGGGGCCCCCTTCTCCTTTTGCCTTCAGCCTTTCCCAGCATCGGGGTCTTACCCAGTGAGTCAGCTCTTTGTATCACATGACCAAAGCAGTGGAGCTTCAGCTTCAGCAACAGTTCTTTCAATGAATATTCAGGGTCGATTTCCTTTCAGATTGACTGGTTTGATCTCCTTGCTGTCCATGCAAGTTTAACACCACTAGCTTTGGGGTGCTTTGTTACATAGCAACGGTAAACCAAAGAAAGCATCCCAAACACCAAGGGTGGGTGGAGAGGGTGGATCAGCTTTCTCTTTCATTGTGATTGTGAGACTCTGCACAGGACAGGAGAACGCTCAAAGTTCCCTTTTCTTTATCTGGAATAATAATAGCTCTCTATTAAAGTACAGAAATAAAGTCAGAAACCAATGGGGACTGAGCTTTTATGAGACAGAGTGTTTATGAAACAATGCTGTCATGAAAAGCGAATGACTGGTACTCTTGACTAGCCTTTCTGTCAGCTGGAGAGTGGCACTCTGAGTCACGAGAGGCATGCTCTGGGGAAAATAGTTATTACCCTTCACCCACAAATCCAACTTAATATATCTAGGTACAGTTTCCCATTTGGTAAAAACAGAGCCAAAGCCCTCAAAACTTCCCGCAGGACCAACAGACAGACATGAGACATACTCTCGCTGGCGGAACCTCCCTTCTTTTGGATGGTGGCATGCCAAGTTTGTGGGGCTGCTTCTTGCTTCTCAGAATGGACACGGAGGAGAGCCACTCAGTCCCCCAGAAGTACGCGCTGGGCGCCCTCCAGTGTGAGGCCGGGGCCAGCCGCCTGCTGTTCCCATCATGGCTTCCCTTCCAAGAACTTGCTGGGAGGTTGGAGGAGTTGGGTCTTGCACCTGTCTTTGTCGAGTCTACTCTTTGAAGAAAAATAACTCCTTTCTATTTTCAGGCTAAATTGGTATTAATAGAACCCTCCTTCAGTTACACCTGCAATTAACTTAAAAAAAAAAACAAATTTCTTTATTTGGCTGCGCCAGTTCTTTGTTGCTGCAGGCGGAATCTAGCTCCCGGATCAGGGACTGACTCCAGGCCCCTGCATTGGGAGCACAGCGTCTTATAAGTCCCCACAACTAACTTCTGTGGCACTGGAGATAAAATATCTTTAACATGTAAATCTGTGTGTGTGCTGTCGCTTCGGTCATGTCTCTTTGTGACCCCGTGACTGTAGCCTGCCAGGCTCCTCTGTCCTTTGGATTTTCCAGGCAGGAATACTGGAGTGAGTTGCCACTTCCTCTTCCAAAACATGTAAATCTAGTTTTATTCAAAGTGACCATGATATATTTCCCATCCCCTACCAGGGTCCACGCTGACCCTCTGGCCTGGGTACTTCTCACCTGCAGCCTATAAAGGTTTATGAGTTCTTGGTGAGCCAGTCACTAACTGTCAACGTTGGTCAACTCATCAACTTTGTAGCCCGCCAGGCTCCTCTATCCATGGGGTCCTTCAGACAAGAATACTGTTATGGGTAGCCATTCCCATCTCCAGGGGATCTTCCAGACCCAGGGATCGAACCTGGGTCTCCTGCATTGCAGGAAGATTCTCTATCATTTGGGCCAGACACTGGTGAAAAAGGCAGTCCCTGCCTTCTGGGGTTTCCAGGGCAGTAGGAGAAATGGAAGGTATACAGGCTATTAGCATAGGGTGTGGTGAGTTCCATGAAGAGGGTATTGCTGCCGGAAACTAGAACAAGCTCCCAAGCCCAGGAGAGACTTCTTGAAGAAGACAGTATTTAAATTGAGGCCTGAGGAAGGAGTAGGAGGTGGGGAGTATGGGGGAAGGCAGGGTGGCGGAGGAAGGTGATTCCGGCAGAGAAAAGCAGGTCTGAAGGCCTGGAGGCAAGACGGCAGAGCCTTTCCAGAGCCCAGCAGGGGGTTTCATCCCTGAGGCATCCAACATAAGGAAGAAGTCAAAAGCAGGGTTGGGGGTTGCTGGGGGTGGGGGGTAAGCGGCGGGCAGGTTTGCATGGTCTTGTAAGCCACTCGAGGGCACTGGGACTTCAGCATTTGAAAAACACTTAATGGTGATGAAAATACCGGACGAGAAGGGACAAGATGAAGGCAAGAGGCCACGAGGGGTCCTCTGCTGTAACCCAGGCAGGATACAATGACTGCGTATGATGGCTACTGTCTCTCACATGCATCTCCTCCTGCTGCGGGTTCAGAACATAAAATCATGAGGGATGTGTCTCTCATACACTATGTCTTCTGGAAGATTCTTAGACAGTAGGCCGGTTTCTGTCTGATAAGCCAACAGGAAAGGCAGCAGAAGCAGCGTGGATGAACCCTGGGGCCGCGGAGGCAGAGGGACCCAGGCTCCAGGGCAGGCCTCGCGGGCGCTGCCGTGAACGCGGCCTTCGCTGTCATTCTCCAGGAGGCAGGCCCCACCCCCTGAAAGCCTGGCCATTTCCCAGGCCTGAGGAACATCTCTGAGCAGGAACCTGCTTTTCTGAGATGAGAGCTAAATGTCAAGAGGGAGGGGAAAAGTGAAATTTCAGAATTGGGCCCCAGACAGTTCAAACCGCGTTTTCTCACTGCAATCCTCACCGTGCTCCAAAGGAGACGGGGCCGACTCACAGACCACATCAGGCCTGGCGCGGGGAAGCTGGGCTGTGCGCTGCTGGCCGGTTTCTCAGGGCTCGTCTCTGGGCGCTCCCAGGGGCACACGCGTTGGGGTGTCTCTCCGGAAGCCACAGAGAGACGAAGGGCGGCCCGTATCCCTGCCCACCCCCACTGCCCGTGGCCTGGCCACCTCCCTCTTTCCCCTTTGAGCCATCAGCTCCCAATGCTGAAGCCAAGTGGATTAGGGAAAGCAGCTAAATTATGATCAAGGATGAGGAGGAAATTCTTGAAACTGCTCCAGGGGCCACAGGCCTGGAACTGTCTGCAGCTGACTCAACAGATGGGGAGGCAGAAAAAGCTCATGCAAAGCAAGTAAGACTCGGGGTCAGTATTCCAGTTCTGCCACATGGTATCGGAAAACCTGGGGCAGATTACTTAAGCGTCTGTGGAGCTACGGTTGCCTCAGCTCTGAAGGGAGCACGAGCGTGTCTCACTTGGAGGGTTACTAGAGAGCGTCTAGCCCAGCATCTAGGCACTTGGAAACTTTGGTTCTAACAGCCTGTGTTGCCTACACAATCCCCGAGGCGCTTATCCTACACAGCCTTCTCTCTGTGTGGGACTTCATTCCTCCAGCCAGTCTCCAAGACAGCTGGAGGGCAGTAACTATGTGTCACACATCCCTTCCTTCCCAAGGCATCTCACGCTCAATGGGGCAGTGTGTGTTTCCTGGCTGACTGATACACCCACGTATCAAGATCCTGGGGGTGGGGCGGGGTGCTAGGCAACAATGCCAAAGCTAACAGAGTCTCTGGCACGCAAGGCATACAGTGAAATCTTTTAATAAGTAAAATATGGGGGAATTTGCATGGCTTTCTTCCACCTGTCAGAAGTAGTTCAGAAGTAATCAGTCAGTACCAGAGGCTGCCCTGCCTGGGGACATGCCACACCTCTCCAGTGGCGTGAGCTTGGACAACAGCTGAACCTCATCTGTAAAGTGGGAAAATTCAAAGTACTTACATCGTAGAGTTATTGGCAGCACTTACAGAGTATATGGAAAGCACTCAGCACAGTGCCTGGAGTAGGATTAATGTTCAGTAAGTACTCATCTCCATCTCATCATCATCAAAGCTCAGTTCCGTTTGCTGGGCTGGACACCCTTGTTTAATGGTAACACTGGAAATCTCACCCCAGGTAAAGGCCCTGCCGCCTGGGATGGGGATTCCGCCCTGGGTTGGGGAGGGGTGCAGAGCTGGGCTGCCTCTCTGGATCAGGGCATACAGCAAGGTGACCTTGTGAAAAGTGCCTTCCAAACCACAAAATGCATTTCAAATATTTTGGTTATAGTTTATGTTTTTCCTGTACTTTAAAATCTATATAGAATATTGCAGGCACAATCCTAGTTCCCACTTGTTGGACAACCTACTGTGAATGAGACACCCTGCCCCAGCTTTTCACAGATCCACTTGCTTATGTTCTTAGTGACCCTGCAAAGTTAGAACTATTGTTTCAAGCCCATTTTAAAGATAAGGAAGAATGATATTCAAAGGTCATTCAAGGTTTCAAGTGAGATTCAAACTCAGGGCTGTTCACTCCCAAAACTATGCTTTTAACTACTGAGTTACAATCAGGGGCTGAATGCAAATGTTCTAAGATGAATAAGATGCCAATGAGCTCAAGATTTCCAGCCAAATGCTGGTAATCCTGCTCTCAGATTCCGAGAGTTCTGCCTGTCCCCTCAATAGGCAGTGTGGCGTCTGCACCTCGGCCACAAGGCAGTGCTTCGCTATTTAAGATCTCCTGAACACTCTCTTCCTTCCCCTTGTTCCAAGTTAACCATGTCGAGCTTAATTTATCCACCACGGAAGGATTCAGGGTTTGGTTGACCCTGCTAAGATTTGAAATTACAGTTCTTGAGTCTAATTTTAAACGTAGCGCAGAGAACATTTTTTTTTCCTAGCTAGGACATCCAAACAAAATACAATACCACCCTCCCCCTCTTAAAAAAAAAAAAATCTGTTTTTTTTTCCTGAAATCAAAAGTGCATTTTGTAAGAAAAAAAGACACGAAGACATGGTACTTTATTTTGCTTTAATATCCCAAAATACTTGTGTGATTGGGACTATGCTGCAGAACGAGAGAAATCTGTAGACAAGTACGTCTCACTCTGAAGAAAGAGCTGATTGGACAGAAGGCACCAGAAACTGCATTTTGCTGGATGACATGTAAACATTAAATGAGGGAAAGGCTCACCAAGGAGAAAGGAATTCTCACTGTCGTATCATGGGGCAGATCCTAAGGATGGGTATTGGCCTCATAAACTGACGCTCGACCTCCATCTTCCAGTGTAGTGTAAACAGGAGCTGGTGCTAAGGAGACAAACACCCACACAGCAGCCGTGCACAAGGACACGAAAAGGAGCTGACAGCACCATAAGCCCCTGGGTTCTTTTTTCTCTCTTTCCCACATGGCTCCTACAGGCATATCAATTGGCAGAGCCTTGGAATAGTACCATTTGTCAACAACTGGTTAGTGGAAAAACCAAACCCTAAAAAGCCTGGGTGAATACATTTTGTCTCTGTCTGTGCTCTTCAATCAGATGACTCGGAGGGCCTGGGGTGGAGAGACGTACCACATCGGGCCCGTCTTCTTAAGTGATAACAGTGGGCGCAGTGCGCCCCGTCTTTTCCTGGAGCTGGGACACCTTCAGGGCAATGGAAATCAGGGGAGCCAACATGACCTGCGGGAGACACAAAGAGAAGAGTGTGCCACCACTGCTCTAGAGACAGGTCCAGAGCTCCAGCCCCAACTGGCCTCTGAGCTCCAAACCCTCATCTGTGCATTCTCATATCCCCAAGGCGCCTCAAAAGTCTAAAAACAAAGACGTGGCTCTATCCCAACAAAAGAAACCTAGTTCCAGCATTCCCCAGTTCAACAATGTGACACCACAGTCTACCATATGCAGCAAATAAACAATTAAGAGTTGTTCTTGACACCTCCTTCGCTCACATTCCCATTGTTGAACCCCAAGCATCCTAAGTGACTAACCTTCTATATCACCCAGTTCTCCCAATCCCAGTGCCATAGCTTTGGCTAAACCAAGTCCTACCTCTCACCTGGAACAACGGGGCCTCCACATCAGCTTCTGCATCCTCCAATTTGTTTCCCACACTCTACCCAAAACTATCTTTTCAAAACACAACAACATCACCACTCCCCCACCTACTTCTCACTTGAAAAAAAAAAAAGTGAAAGTCAGTTGCTCGGTCGTGTCCGACTCTTTGCGACCCTGAGGACTGCAGCCCACTGGGCTTCTCCGTCCATGGAATTCTGCAGGCAAGAGTACTGGAGTGGGTTGCCATTTCCTTCTCCAACTTCTCACTTGAGGGAAAAAAAATGAATTCTGCGGTTGCTTAGATAAATATTTTTAATATGAAAAAAGAAACTATGTATCTAGTTGAACTGCCCATTTTATAGATGAGGAAACGGATACCCAAAGAAGTGAAGGGAGTTGACCTGGTGACTCAAGGGCAGAGCCAAGAGTAGCTCATGTTCTATTGCCCTCTGCTGCTTTCCCTCATCTAATCTCCACCAACTCATTATACCTAGGAGAAAGTCAGAGAGCCCCTGCATAGGGCCACATACCACTTGCCACTCCCCTGGGGGCTCCAACAGCCCCAGTGACGTGTTGAGGCTGAGTACCAGCAGCTCCAGAGCAGGGGAAGGCAAGTCCCCACCTGGAAAGAAGGTACCCCTGGGTATGTGGGCACCCTACATCCTTCAGTGCCCTCCCATCTCCTAAGGACTAGTTTAGATGAAACATCTTTCATTAATTCTTTGTATCTACCATGTGTCAGGTATTAAGACACAGAAGCACAGCTTCCTTTCTTGCTGTTGCTCTATTATTCTGTGGGTCTACAAGGTAGATACCATCATCTTTGATTTTAGTTTTAGGGATGTCTCAACACCACAGGGATGTGGCAGTAACTGAAACTGGTGCCTGGCCACTGGGAAATCTGAGACCGTGAAGTATCCTTTCATCTCTCTTTTTGTAGTAAAAACAACTGTAAGAGCCACTTTTTATCAAAAGCTAATCCCATATGTCAGCCACAATATTCTGAACTTTGCATTCATCGTCTCCTTAAATCCCTATAACACCGAGGTAAGTAGCATTCTGCTGATTTACAGACAAAGAAACCAAAGCTCAGAACACTAAAACGACCTACCCGGGGACACACAGGTATTAAGTGGCAGGAACTGAGTTTAACACAAAGTCTCTCTAATTCCAAAATGGATGCTCCAGAGCACTATGCCGGGGGTTTTCAAATGAGTTTCACAGGGTTCTAATTAGGTGTTAGAAGGAAAAAGCTTTGTGGGAAAACAGGCGTGGCACTCAGAGCTTTAAGGCACAGTGTGTTTTGTGAGCTGCCAAGAACTGGCTAACCCACCTCCATACTTCCTAAGCTGGTTTTGGCTCTGGAACTCTGGCTGGGGACAAGGAACAAGGATGATGACTGTCCTCCAAGTCATTATCCCTGGCTGCCAGGGTCCCTCCTCACTCTGACAAACTCCTGGAGACACTCTGGGTGGGGCTGGGAACCCAAAACACAAGTTGCAAGTCCAAACACGCTCCCTTAAGACCTTTCTTTCTGGGTCATGAAACAGTCTCTCCCTCCTTAACCCCTACTCCAGCCTTCCCTACCCTCTACCCCAGCCCTCCCTACTCTGTACCCTGGACCAACTCTGGAATCAATGTGTGTTCTTCCAGGGAAGGTAGCGAGACCTAGCAAAGTGGTAAATAATCACCGACAGATCAGAGCACCAGACTGGGGCTGAAAGATCAGTTCGCTTGAATCTGCCACTTACCAGGCATGTGAACCTATTAACTATTGACCTTTCTGAGCCTCTGTTGCCTTATCTGTACTAGGGATATTAATAGAGAAGAATAAGAGATTTGAGAATGAAATGAGTATATCAATTTGGATAATGGCTTTAGAACAGAGCTTGACAGATATAAAATGCTCAGATAACTGTTAGCTATTTTTGTTTTCTGATGTACTGAGGGAGACAGGAAGGAAAGAGAGCCCTGTTGGACCATTTGAGAGATGAGCTGTGATGATGCAGGCACAATGGAACCACCATCCCTCCCTCCAACAGAAAGACCCAGCCAGGGCTTGGGGCTCGGGCATCACCTGGGGGTCCTGGTAGATCTTGGCGAGATCCTTCTCGTAGCTGTCGATGTACAGTCGGATGGTGGCGCCCGCGCTCCCAGTGCCGCTCAGTCGAAAGATGATGCGAGAACCGTCTGCAAAAATGAGCCGCAAGCCCTGGGAGAGATAACAGAGTTTGTTTGTTTATTTCTCACCCCTAGAAGGGATAGTGAAGGCTGGAAAATTTTGAGGGGTCCATTTGGAGGTCTAACTTCATCCATACTTGATCAATGGTAGGATCTTGAGAAACAGCCTCAGTTGAGCCCCATGAGTCTGACCTTGGTCAGCCTCTCACTGCATCCAGCCAGTGGGGCCTGGCTTATGCAGGAGGAGCATCTCCAGGTCAGGTGGGACCCCAGATCCTGGGGAGGCTGGCTGACACAACACCGGCCTTCTCATCCCACTTCCCTGTGATTTATGGGCTAACCATTCCAGTTTGAAGCTTAATAAATAAGTAAATAAATAAGCTGTGGTAGATGGAGAAGGTGGGACGGATTGAGAGAGTAGCATGGAAACATACACATTACCATATGCAAAACTAGACAGCCAGTGGGAATTCGCTGTATGATGCAGGGCGCTCAAACCTGGTGCTCTGTGACAAACTAAAGGGGTGGGATGGCAGGGGCTGGGGCGGGGGTGGGTAGGTTGGAGACAGATTTAAGAGGGAGCGGACATGTGTATACCTACGGCTGATTCACGTTAATGTACGGCAGAACCCAACACAACATTGCAATTATCCCCCAACTAAAGAATAAATAAATTTATATATATACATTAAAAAAACAAGCTGCTAGATATAGAGAGTCCATGTCCAGATCAGGAGGGAAACATAAGCAGGACGGGTGGAAACCAGAGCAGATGAAGTTTCAAGTGAACCAGAGGATGGGCTCTTTGCAAAATCCTGATAGAGAGCCTCAAATAGAGGTCAGAGGCTGGGTGCCCCCAAACGGTAGAGGCCGCCTAGTCCAACCTACCGAGCAGGACCCAGTGGTTGGTCTCCACCAGTGTCTGGTGGTTCAAAGCAGGGTCCACGTGGGTGCAATGCCAAGCCCAGTCTCTCTCCAGCCCTCTCTCTTCCCTCTCTGGCCACATCTCTTGTCCTCAACAATCTTGAATCAGGGGAAAAATGATGGGGACTCCTGAGGTAAGAAGGCTGGGTGAGACAGTTACTGGAAGACCCTCCAGGATCAATAAGTATGTCAGTTCTTCCACAGAAAGAAGTTTGCATGAAGCTGGTGATCAACCAAAAGGAAAGACGCTACCTCTCATCTACGATTCGGCACCCAGTCCCATCCAGCGTTCCACGGTGCCGCTCGGTAGTGAACACGGCAGTGAAAACCCCAGAGGGCCTTCCCAGTTAGTCGTGGGGAGGATACAGTTAATATCCGTTTACCATTTCGTGCTTTCTAGGCATATACCAGAGTTGGTCTCCTTCCCCACAGCCTCAGCCTGAAGCGTCTACGTTCTTTCTGTTTGATTGTAGATGCTGTATCTACCTCAGAAGATTTTCCCTCCTCCCTGGTTTTTCTGCTTATAGATCGTGGAGCTGCTGACTTCCTTAGAGCACAGAGAGCCGGGGCTGTGCCCACGCTGATGGCCCTCCCACGCACACCTCACTCCTAGTAGACGTGGGATACGGTGCAGAGTGAGGGATTACTTCTCCTAAAGGTCTGTTCTCTCTTTGAAGACTTCACCACAAAAACTTCTGCTCTGCTCTGCCATGCCCTGGGCCCCACCCTCCCCTTTCCTACACCCACCGCCACCCCAGGTCTCTCTTTTTCTAATTAGCTCAGACATCATTTATAATCATCCAGACTGGACCCAAAGTTCTCCCAGATGGTGAAAAGGCATAAGGTACAAAAAGCCAAGGGGCCAACACTTTGAGAAAGGGGTACTTCAGGGGCCGAGGGTCACTGTGGCCAGGCTCCGTTCACCCATCCACTACTTGCTCTCCAAAGAGAGACTTCAAATAAATCCTGCAGCCCAAGTCCTTCAAAGCATGCTGGATGCCTTGAGAAGGACCAGGCCAAAAATATGGATCAGAAAAACAAGCTAATTGGAAAGCTATTGCAGAGTCTTATCTCCCTCTTAATCATCTCTGTTTCTATCTTTTTTAAAAATCTTGTTTTTAATGTGGACCATTTTCAAAGTCTTTATTGAATTTGTAACCATACTGTTCCTGTATTATGTTTTTTGGCCACGAGGCTTGTGGGATCTCATTGACTCCGCACCCCTTGCATTGGAAGGGGAAGTCAACCGCTGGAGTACTGGGGAAGTCCCTCTGTTTCTAAACCCTGAGTCCATTCTGTGACAACAGCAACAGAACCCGAGGGGAGAGGAGCCTGGCCGGGCGTTTGGAGAAGGGCTGAGAAGCCCACACCCTGCGTGCCCAGCACCCAGTGAGGGAAGCCCTAACAACTCTGCCTGCACCGAGACATGGTCCGGGGTCTCCACTGTGATGCACACGGCCCCGTTAGGGTCAGCTGCCAGTCGTGTGCTACAGGTGATAACAGTGAATGTTTCCAAGTCTACAGATGGCGTGTCTGTTTTTTTCATTTTTTATAAATTAGAATATATCACAGAAACATCTACAAAGAGATCACTCTCAGCCATGCTGGCATTCTGCTACAGTCTCTTGAGAGAAAAGGAGGAGGTTGAGATCGAAGGCAGCAGCTCTCCATCATTTTAAGATTCTAGGGCTGTTTTCTGTGCACACATTCAACGTGACCTGTTACATAGAATTCTGGAGAATGTAAAAGTCCTTCTGGAGCCTAGACCAAGCATCCCAGAATGAGGGCATAGGGGTGAGCGTAGAATCGGGGGGAAAACCATTTTACCTACAAGTACCTGTGCAAATCATATGTGACTTGGCAGAGAGTCACTTGAGAAAACAGGCCAGCAAAAGACAAATGACCAAGAAGCCTTTTTCTTTTTTCTCTTGAGATTTCAGAGACCAAGCTCCAAGAACTCTCTCCCATGTACACATACATCTCTTCCTACCTGATTTCTTGAAATGCTTCCATCCACCGGATCGCTGTACTCAAAGTTATCAATTTTCTCCACGGTGTAAACTTTGTCACCCACTGGAAACTGTTTCCCCACGAAGGAGCGATCAGAAATCAGGGCCTCCAACTCCTTCATCATTTTGTTTGCACCCTCAGCTTCCACCTCTTCATAATCATACCTGGGAGAAATCACAAAGTTGAGGCTGACTTCACCTCACACCAACGGATATCAGCACTTTTTGCATCATTTGTTTGGCCCTCCCCCCAAACATCTAACTTCAGAAGAAGCTGGCAAAAATATGAGCATGTCATTCTTTGGGGATGGAGCCGGCCAGGGATGAAAGGAAGCATTTGGAGGGATTCAGGAAAGGGTTAGGGGCTTCTGAATGAGCAGAAAACTCCCATTTGGGCTTTTCTACAGAATAAAGCTCTTAGCAGCTTCAAAGGCTTTTGAGAGATGCAATCTAACATTTAATCACCACCTCCAGAGGCCGTAGAAACAAAAGCAGTGTTATCTCTACAGAAGGCACACAGGATTCAGGCACTGCTCTTCCAAACAGCTGGAGCTTCTTTGGGATCCACGCTGGAAGGCTCCCAGTCTGGGACCTGCCTGAGGCTGCTGAGATGTTGGCTAAGGAGAGTTTCAGCCTCCACAGGAGCTTCCACGAGTAAGGCCAAGCTTTCACTGACCAAATGAAGGAGGCAAGCCCTAACTCATTCTTTTTTTAAACCCTAACTCTGTATACCTGGAACACCTCCCTCTTCTCAGTGAGAGTGGATTCTGATCCTCAGTGTTCACCCTGACAGAGCAGCCTGGTGTGGATGCAAATGGGCCAAGAGAAAAATAAAAGCATATCACAAATGAAATGCTATAACTGCTATTTTCCCTCCAAGAATTGTTCTTGACTTCTTTCTTGTGAGGTTAAAGATTCTTACAGGTGGCTTTCCTTGTCCTGGTGGCATACACCCTCTTGAGAGAGTTATTTTTTAGAGGCTCAAGATAGCAGAGTCTATATTTATTTGCAATAGTGAAACAAATATATACATGCAAGATGACACCTCTGAGACATGAGAAATACCAGGGAATGAAGGCCAGCTATTCTGGCTCCAGGATTCTATGAATCAAGGACAGCAGTCCCCTTAATCCTGAAGTCAGCTCTTTACCCCAGTTAAAATGATCAACAGCACGAAATTACAACCAGGTGTTTGCGCTTTACATCTGTGACCTTTGGGTGTTTGAGGGAAATGTCCTATAAATCCTAGGCACAGAGGGCTATAATGGAAAGAATCTGGGCTCTGGAGTCAGACAGAAGGAGCTGTGGATTCAGCCTTTATTGGATACTAACTGTGCAACCATGGGCAAGTTGCCTCATTTCTCAGAATCTCGGTTGCCTGATCAATAACTGTTGCGAGGCTGATGTGAAACAAGGCATGCAAAGAGCACTTTTGTTAAATAAATGGAGGGTAGAATGGAATCTTAACTAACTATAGATTCAGGTTCTAAGGACTTTGTTTGTAATACTTGGTTAGGAGTTATTTAAGATTAATAAAAATATGCTGACAGTTTTTAGATGGCAGCTTCTAACTGATTCAAGAGTGACCCTCTCTTTGAACAAACTGTTCTAATTTTACTCCATTCTGTCTACTGTTCACTTCTTAACTCATTCATCTATTCAAAGCATATTTATACAATGTCACTATGAATTAGGTGTTTGGTGATACCACGGAGCACAAAAACAGACATGATCCTGCCTTCGTGATCCTCTGGGCTCTAGAGAGTTCATGACTGCTGTTCTGAATTACCAGAGTTTTCTGGTTCTTAGAAAGTAGAGATTCTTGCTGTATTTGTCAGGACTACTGTGTGGCAGATATTACTTATACCTTCCACCAAAGAGTAACTTGAGGGAGGAAGACAGCAATGAACTTGTCCAAAGTTGAAAAAAGTTTTCTGATTAAGGAGACCAAGTTGCTTAAGGGTGAATTCTTTCTCGACTATCCAAAGATCATGGACCATTGAATCTGTGATATAGTTTCTAAATTCTCTAGAAGGAAATGGTGGCCCACTCCAGTGTTCTTGCCGGGAGAATCCTAGGGACAGGGGAGCCTGGTGGGCTATGGGGTCGCACAGAGTCGGACACGACTGAAGCGACTGAGCAGCAGCGACAGCAGTCTCAACTCATCTGTTTTTATAAAGACGGCAACTCAAGTTCAGAGAAATTATATCTTTGCATTTCTTACAGATAAGTAATTTATCTAATATCCCTGCTCTCATATTTCTTTTCCATAATTAGAATAGTGAGATCCAGGGGGGGAAAATCTGTTATTTTTATACTTACTAGGGGAAAGGCAAATTGAAATTAGTGAAAAGCACACTGGAAAAAATGTTAATGCATCTTAAAAATAGAAATACGTATGGTAAAGAAGACTTACTAACTATTCTAAGTATTTTGTCCATTGCGAAGCCCCAGTGCCTAGCAGAAAGTAGGTACACAGTCAGTATTTGTTGAATCAATGAATGAAGCATTGACGACTACACAGCCTTTGGGGACCTATTTTAATGAGTCAGAAAAGTTGATTTAGACTAAGCATAATTGTCTCCACAATTTCAGAAAAAGTTTCCATATTTTCAGTATCTCAGAGTTTATAAAACACTTTCAGACTCATATTTCATTTAATCCATTCAATAGCTAGACTGCCATTTCCATTTCTACAAATGAGAAAACTGAGTACAGAAAGAGGTTAAATGACTTCCCAATCGACTAGGGGACAGAAATAAAATTCTAATCCATTCTTCTGAATCCAAACCCAATGCTATTATCATGCCCATCTGATAGGTACATTTAAAAGGCTGACAAAACATTCATTCTTTTGAAAAAGTTAACTAAAATTTTTAAGCCTTCTTCTTTATAGCTAACATAAAAGTTGATTTCATCTCAACCCCAACTGAATTGTTTTAAAAATCCCCAATAGATTTAAAGATTCCCAATAGATAGAAGTGAATGAACTGAGGTCTTATTAAAACACTTGAGACAGGAAAGAATTTGTATGCATGAGCTTTCTCTCTGCCCACTTCCCCACACTACCTCTGTTCCTGGCCAGGCTGCGGCTTACCTGGTGAAGAAATTCCGCCCATACTTTTGCCAGTGATCTTTAAGAATGTCCTCCACACTCTGTTTGCGGGTGGCTAGGATGGAGAGCCAGGCAAGGACAGCCCAGAGACCATCTTTCTCACGGATGTGGTCAGAGCCTGGTGGGGGACAGCAAACAGCTGTGAGAAGTGTGACTTCTCTACATTACTTGAGAATAAACTCAGTGGTAAGCACGATCCAACCAAAAGTCGTAAAACTTTATTGAGAAACCTGAATACACGGGAGGAACCACTTATTGAATAAAGCCACATACTACTGAAAACAAGCTGATGCTTTCCTAAGTAATTGAGAAGCTTAAGGCAGATGCCAACAGAAATGTCAGTGGGATAACTTGGCGGAACGTGATACATCAATTATGAAGTATGAATTTGAGGGGGAAAAAACCAAAAGAACATGACCATTGTGAATTTTTAATAGTTAAAATAATTAATTATTATTCATGCAACAAAAGAGAGGACCCAGAAAGAGACCCAAACACATATGAGACCTAAATAAATGATAAAAGTGTCACTTGAATGTTGTAAGAAAGAGGGGATTACTTTTTCAGTAGTTATTTGTATGACTAGTTAAACAGTTGGGAAAAAAATCAGTTTTTTCTCTATAAAATACCATGCCAAGAAGAATTCCAGACGAATTATACATTAAAACACCATGCCAAAAAGAATTCCAGATGAATTATACATTCAAATATAAAAGCTGAAAACCTTTAAATGCTAGGACATATATATATATATCCTATATATATGCACACACACACACATATTTACAATTGTTTTTAATCTTAGAGATGGCAAACACATATAAATTCAAAATTCACAAAGGAAAAAAGTTTCTCTATTCGTCTACTTAAAAATTAGCTTTTCTATCAGCAAAACTTCCATGGATAAAATCAAAAGGCCACCAACAAACTAAAAAATATTTAAAACATTTGCAAATAAAGTAGGTGTTCAAAACAATATAGGAAAAGCTCTTATATATTAATAAGGAAAAAGCAAAGCCTCCACAGAAAAATAGGCTACAAGAATATAAATAACCAATGCATCAAAAAAATGAATATAGATACCTGATTAATATAATATTTATATATATAATAATATTATTTTTAAGAAGACACATTTAAGTTAAAGCCACAATAAGACACTGCTACTTGTTTGACAAATGGCCACAGATTTAAAAATGAGAACACCTAACATTAGGGAAGGTATAAGGAAAATGGGATGCCAATATGCTGTTTCTGGGAGGGTTACAGTCCTTCTAGAGAGCAGTTTGGCAAAAAACATGAAAGCCTTAAATATGGGCCTGCTTGTGGATCCAGGAACTCCAGTTCTAGGACAGCTTTCTTTCTTTTTTTTTCCTGCTCTGCAGTGAAAATATCTTGAGTTCTAGGACATCTTTCTTTAACCAAAAGGGATTTAGTTAAACAGACAATGGCACATCTGCTTCTTGCTGAGGTCCTTGCTAAAATCTTGACAGAAAATAACAAAGTAGCGCATTTGGATGTACTTATATGCGTGGAGGGGCCTTGCCAGGTGGCACAGTGGTAAAGAATCCGCCTGCCAATGCAGGAAACACAAGAGATGTGGGTTCAATGCCTGGGTCAAGAAGAACTCCTGGAGGAGGAAATGGCAACCTGCTCCAGTATTCTTGCCTGGAGAATCCTATGGACAGAGGAGCCTGGTGGGCCACAGCCACGGGGTCGCAAGAGTCTGACATGACTGAGCAACTGACCACATACACACACACGCTTATGCATGAGCCCCTTTCCCAAGAACCTGATCTGGAACAGAACTCTTATTTTTTTGCCTTTAACGTCCTTATTCTAAAAAAACAAAAGAAGAAAGAAAATGATATTGAGCTCCACTTTCTGATTTCTGAATAGGATTCAGTACAGTTCCTCTAATGATGTTTTGCATATGATCATGCCTTGAACTCTTCGTGAGCCTCTCCATCCTTCCTGATTTCTCCCTGGGTCGTCTTCTCCTTAGAACTGCGACAGCGGCACAATGCTGGCAGTGAGGCATGAGGTAAGTTTGTTCCCCTCCTCTCTCCTCCTTTTAGACCCAGTCAAGTATCTTCTCCAATCTAGCTCCCAGCTTCCCTAGGCAGTTACCAGCTGCTTGCTCTCCTTATGTAGCCATTGCTTAAACATGTGGTACGGCACCACGCTTGCTCCTCAAGCCTCAGTAATTCATTTACGAGCATTTCACACCTCAGCCATGTATTTCTTGGAGGCATCTCTTATTTACCCTTACATGGAATATATTAAATAACAGATTGTGAAGGGAGCACATGAATTAATATCAATTAATTTATCTACTGCAACATCTTCTCTTTCTCTTTTTTTGGTTCATAAAAATACACATTTTCTTCCCCAAAAAGGAGTCTTTCTAAGACACCACTTTTAGAAACAGTGGTTCTCAAAACCTGTATGCTGGCAAAACTAGAGATATTAAGTAACACTTTTAGCACGTTATATAAGAAAGTTACAAATGTTTACCTAATTTTATTAGCTATGGACTTTTATTTGCCTCTACTGCTCTTTCAAGCAACAGAAAGTTAGCTCTCTGGCTTCTACAGCTTTTGCAGATGATGACATGCTTTGGCAACAGTTTACCCTCAGCAGTAAGATCCTGGCAGCTTCCCCTGTATATGAGAATTCATGACAGGAGTGTACAGCTTGGAATTATTTGCGAGCCCCTAGGTTTGTTTTTCTTTATTCTGTCCTTCCTTCCTCTTTGTTTTCTTTTTTCTATTTTGGGGGGAGGGGGAGACTAGACTGAAAGCATAGTGGGCAGTATTCCTTTGTGCTTTTTCTGTTCTAAGAATTAGCTTTTTCCTTTATGTAGACATGAAAATAAAATCTAAAAATCTTACCCAACTTTAACCAAGTTACTTGGAGATAACTAAATCACACACCTAATATTTTTAGACCAAATATCTGCCTTGTATAACATAAATAAATATTATCTTCCATTTACACAATCCCCACTCTCTTTTGAAAATTCTCATTAATCTCACTAATTACCTTGGATATATCAAAATGCTGGGTAACCCTGACTAATACTTAGGAAGTCTGAGTAAATTTCATTTTCTTTAGCGTTCTAATGAATGATGACAAGTTACTAGTGAAAAAAAGGCAATGGTGTGTAGATGTGTTTCTCAAGCTACTACTGTTTTTGCAGGTGTGGCAGTTTTGGGTCAGTGAAAAATGCTTTCTATTTTAGAAAACCCGAATCTGAAACTTACTTATAAGCTGCTTGAATTTGGACAAATCACTTAACTTTTCTGAGCCTCATTTCTGAGCCTCATACAGTTTCTTCAGCTTTGTAAAAGGAGGATAATGCCACCTTCCTCACACAATTTTAAGACTCTTCTGTGAGAGAGGATGAAAATATTTTATAAACTGTTAAGCACCAAGCAAAGCAGGCAAATTCCTTACTGTCTGAGCCACTAGGGAAGCCCGAGTACCACATAACAGTTGAAACCAATATAAGATACCACTATGAATAAGGGAAAAATAAACTTTTAGGGAAAATTAATACTCTCTACTATCTCATTAAGCTTTCAAAAATAATGTTCCATAACTATACACACTGGGGAATAAAACTGAATATAACCCAACATGCTCTTTTTTTCTGTGCAGTGGGATTAGTTTTTCTCTTCTTATCCAATTTTCCTATTATGAATACGAATTACTGGTATCATTTTTTTTAATTAAAAAAAAAAAAGAAGCCAAGCCCACTTAAGTATAAGGAAGGGGAAACTCTATCAGCAAGCACCACTAGTCCTAGATGCAAGTTTTGCTTCAGGTCTCTTCAAACTTGGTCCGGTTCAGGGACCAGCTAAGCCCATGGGGATTCCGCCCTTTCAGCATCTTCGAACACCTGTCACTTGACTTTGGCCTAATCAGCACCTTGTGATATGTATAAACTCTGCTCAGTCAGAGCATACTCTGGGTCCTAGCCAAGAAAAATGTCAACCTTTGCTGAGGGAGCCAAGTGCCAACAGTGTAGGGATGAGGTTTCATTTACCGGTACGGACACCTCAGGAGTGCCCAGGCTCCTGCTGTTGCCAGGCCACGGTCTGTGGATGGACCGTGACAGCTGAAAAAGAGCTCCACAGAGTTCTCTGGAAACCTGAGCATCTGCCTGTCTCTTTCTCTGACCATCTCTATTTCTCCTTCCATCTCCTAAACATGCTGTTTTCTCTGCCTGGAAATTTCTACCCAACGTATAACTATTAGCCTGGCTAACATCTGTAACTATTTTCAACGTCCTTCTTATCCAGGATGCCTTCCTGTTATCCTACGTGTTTAATCTATTCTATCACACCCTGTCTGTTCTCACCCCACCCTACACGACGAGTTGTACCTGGTTCATGCCTGGTGTGCAGTCAGCTCTCAGGAAGCGTGTGCCCAAAGAAGGACCAGACACCAGCCGACTGACTGGGTGGTCCAGCAGACCTGCTCTGTCCCCGTGCTGCCCCCTTTGGCTCCTACTGCACAGATGACTTCCCTCTGAGAGGGCAGGAAAGCTCCTCAGAGAGCCTTTTCCATACCACTCCAACCTTCAAGGGGAAGCTCCCCGTCGGCAACCCTCAAACTTTCCATTTAGCTATTTATCCTGCACTGCCTCATAACTGGGCTTCCCTGGTGGCTCAGACGGTAAAGTGTCTGCCTGTGGTGCAGGAGACCTGGGTTCGATCCCTAGGTCGGGAAGATCCCCTGGAGAAGGAAATGGCAACCCACTCAGTATACTCTTGCCCGGAAAATCCCATGGACAGAGGAGCCTAGTAGGTTACAGTCCAAAACTGCCCCTAGAATTTGTTTCCTTTGGAGGAAATTGGTAAGCACTTGACAGGCAGAAAATGTGTCTGAACCCAAACTCCATTTTGCACTCAACAAGTATGAGTCAGTGGGTACCATGTTCTAAGGAAATGAGAAAACACTGAGACGAGTGAGACACGTCCCATGCCCCGACAGACGGGCAGGATGGAGAGCGAGACACGCAGGTAACAGCTTAACTGAGCTAGTTTGAATTAGGGTACCAGTCTGAATTAGGGATAGTCTGTCTGGGAAATTTCCCAGAGGTAGGATGCTCTAACCTTCCTGTGGGGAGATTTACCTACAGGAAAACGTACTCAAAGGTATGCAAATTAGAGCAGGCAGAGAACTAGACAGAAAAACCTAATCCGCTCACCACAAAACCAGGTTAGGTGCCCTGGGTATACAGTCCCTGGCACATCCTGTACTTCAGATTCTATTGCTTTGCACACTTGAGATAACCTGGCCAGGGTATGGCTTCCCTCCTCAAATGTGGTCTCCACGGAGCCCTCCACAGGGAGGCTGGGCTTACCACTGTGTTCCCAGAACCTAATTCAGTATCTGGGATGGACAGAGCCAAAGCTCAATAAACATTTGAGGAATGAGCTGATGAAGTATGAATATGAAGGGTTTTTCATAAGAAATTAAAATTAAAGGAAATTTGCAAAGCATGAATGCTGTACTTCTTTAAGAGACCACTCCCATATAAAATATATCTTCTCTAGAACCTTTTAAAGATCGGGTGGGAGAAAAAATATTGCTAACCTCTAGACTGGGCCAGATCAGAACTTACTGGCCTATTTCCATGTGATACCAAGTGAGTCCTCAACCTGGTTTCCTATCCCTCTATTCCAAGCCCCCTCCCTCCTTTTCCCAAGGAAGAACTTCAAAAGCAGTGACATTCTAGTTTATTCAGTAACTTCGTGTTTCTTCCCATTTTCCCAAGAATTCAAGATTTCCCTCTACCACTGTGTATAAACACACGCATCATCGCCCACAATTAGGGAGGAAAGTTGGCACCTTGAGGTCAGCCAAAGACAAGGAGTCCCCCCGTCCCGTTCTGGTGCCGTAACAAAAACACTTTCATCCCTGGCGTTTGCGACACTGGTGTCTGAGGAGTGTCACGGCCTCGGTGGCCACAGTGACCACAACGATCATGTGAGGCAGTCGCCGCTTCTCCACCACGAACGGACTACCGTGTACCTGGTGAGAGCAGTGGTACAGCTTGAGCTCTCAGATGCTAGTGACGTGTTTACCTGGTGAGCCAGTTCTTATGAAGTCTGACTCTTTGGCACCTCTTTGTAAGTCAGCGTCTTTTAGAAAAGGTCATCTTGTCTCACAAACCTCAGCCCTGCACTGTGGAGTAGAGTGGTGCTGAGTCCCCGCAAGAGCCCCAGATTGTGCCAGAGGTGAGGCGGGCATTCTCCACTGAGGCGGGTGTTTAAGCAGAACAGCACTCACTACACACTCACGACTCCATCAAAACAGGAAACCACATCGGCAAACGTTTAAAGTCCTTTCCTTTGCAACACCAGGACTCTGGTCTGTCGGGATGGAGGGTGCCCAGTGAATAGTGTGTTCTCTCATTCACTCAACAAGTGTCTGCTGAGCACGTATCACATTCTGGGATTTACACCAGGCTCTGAGGATATGATGGAGAACAAGACAAATACGACTCCTGTCCTCATGAAACTTACAGAATAGTGGAACCAACAGACATTAATCAAGTAATTGTAAACACCTGTCAAATTACAGCTGTACTATGTGCAAGGAAGTGAGACCCAATAACAAGGGGACTGGACCCACTCTGGAAAGTTAGGGAGGCTTTCCTGAGAAATTGCCTCTAACTTAGAAAAACACGTAAATAAATGACTCGGCACTCAATTAAGCAATAGAATTCAAATATTTCAAAGCCTGTAGGATCACTAACGTCCATCCTGAGAAGCTCTGTAAAGGAACTGTTGCAAATATTCACCAACAAGGGACACAGCAGGTGGAACCTAACTCCTCTCGAAACAAGTAGATCAGAAGTTCAGTTAAGTAAGTTCAGCTGCGCTCACTCAAGCAGTGGTGATCCATGGCTATAAGCCTGGCTTTGTAAATGTTTTGCTCATAAATATTATGGAACAATTGTCTTTTTTTTCAAAGAGAGAGAGAACAAGTTTGTGGATTTTTCTCAGGATGAATCCTTTCTTTTGATATAAAAGATATGAAAGGGAAGATATGACCATGGTTGGCACTTAGGATTTGATGATGGGTTGATAAATAAATAAACAAGAACAAGCCTTAACAAGGAATAATTTGAAGTCTAATGCCTGGGTTCAAAGAAATCAATTCCACAAATGTAACCTGGGGACTCTTCTTGGCCAATGCTCCTGAGTAAAAGCTTAAAGGGGTATAATTATCTACAACATTAAATGAGCTAAACAGTGTTATGAAATTTCCAAAAAGCTAACATAAATGAAAGTCGTATCAAGAAATGTACAGGGTCCAGTTCTCTAGAAATGGTGCTCCATCCACTCTCTACTTGTCAAGTCAGCCCTGGAGGATTTGGGCTCAGTTCTAGACACGATCTTCTATGAGGGGCACTGGTGACCGGTAAGCGTTTAAAAACCAGTGCCAGGTATATGAACAACCTGAAGTGAGGGATGACTGGAGGACTAGGCGTGGGTGGTCAGGAGAGGAGAGGACCTGCGAACCGCCTCCGGTATCTGCAGGCCTGTCATGCGAGGCTGGCGCAGCCTGTGCACCCTGCCTTCAATCCTGCCCCCAGCCAGTCAACACCTGGATGGGCACTTGGCCCTAGGACTCTGATTCGCCTTGCCCAGTGCTATCTGCCGGGGTCTGACAGGCAATGTGTTACTAAATATACCACAAAAATGAGATATTGCAGTTAACGATGTTTACATAAAACTGTGCAAACTGGATTCCTTATGGCAGAATGTTTTGGAATCTTCAACTGACAATATCATCATGACTGTCCAAGACAGAGAGGTGTATTCCAAGTTTTCTGACCTTCATGAAACCCAAACTCATGGAACTAGAATCTTTCCATACATCCAAACACCCAGGAAGACCTTGTTCTAGACACTTGTCTCTTTTCATTAGGCTCAGCACTGAAATAGGTACATGGAGTCAGGAAACCCAAGGTTTGGACATGGTACCTGCCTTCAAAGACAGCTTCACCCACAGGGAAGAATGACTGATACCAAGCCTGCACTGGATAACACTGAGGGGGTTTCCCGGGCAAAGACCACCTCACAAGTCCAATGGGTAGTCCTCTAGCATCCTGTGGAGTAGGATGGCACCATTCATATTTTATGAGGTAGGAAAGGACTAAGCAGTAGCCTTGTTATCTCAGACTAAAGACCTAGACCTTGGTAAATCATGTATCCTCTTTTGTAGACATTGTTCAACCTCCAAATTCATTCTTAATACCCTCCAATTCCATAAGCCAATTCATTACCAAGAAGTAACGTCACTTCCTCAAAGGTATTAAATTGCTTAGAATTTTGTCACTGGGCATCTCAAATTTATTAGCTCATTCTACCCACTCCTTGAGGTTCTCATGACAAGTATACTGGGGTGGTTTGCCATTTCCTCCTCCAGCAGATGCTGAAGAGATCAAGAAGACATGGAAAGAATACATGGAAGAAATGTATAAAAGAGATCTTAATGAACCAGATTACTACGATGGTGTGGTTAGCCACCCAGAGCCAGACATTCTGAGGTGTGAAGTCAAACGGGCCTTAAGAAGCACTGCTGTTAATAAAGCTAGTGGATGTGATGAAATTCCAGCAGAACTATTCAAATCCCTAAAAGAGGATGCCGTCAAGGTTTTGCATTCATTATGTCAGCAAATCAGGAAGATCCAGTAGAGGCCACAGGACTGAAAAAGGTCAATTCTCATCCCAGTTCCCAAGAAAGGTAGTACCAAAGAATGTGCTAACTATTGGACAGTTATACTCATCTCCCACGCTAGTAAGGTCACGCTTAAAATCTTGCATGCTAGGCTTCAGCATTATGTGAACTAAGAACTTCCAGATGTCCAAGCTGGGTTTAGAAAAGAAAGAGGGACTAGAGATCAAATTGGTAACATTTGAGGGATTATATAGAAAGAGCAAGGGAATTTCAGAAAAACATCTATCTCTGTTTCACTGACTATGCTAAAGCTTTTGACTGTGTAGATCATGACGGACTGTGGAAAGCTCTTTTAGAGATGGTAATATCAGAGCATCTTACCTGTCTCCTGAGAAACCTGTATGCAGGTCAAGGAAGGAGGGAGGGGGCTCTGGAGGGGGAGCATATGTAAACCCATGGCACGTCACTGTATGGCAAAACCAACACAATAAAAAAAAAAGAATCAACAGTCAGAACTCTGTATGGAACAACTGATTGGTTCAAGATTGAGAAAGGAGTACGGCAGGGCTGTCTGCTGTCACCCCGTTTGTTTAATCCATACACTGAGCACATCATGAGAAATGCTGGGCTCGATGA
Organism: Antilocapra americana; assembly: GCA_007570785.1. Taxonomy (NCBI): domain Eukaryota; kingdom Metazoa; phylum Chordata; class Mammalia; order Artiodactyla; family Antilocapridae; genus Antilocapra; species Antilocapra americana. The sequence goes on along the minus strand of ML661344.1, from coordinate 1,398,177 downwards.
GTTACAAGCTGGAATCAATACAGGCGAGAGAAACATCAACAACCTCAGATATGCAAATGACACCACTCTAATGGCAGAAAGCGAAGAGGAACTAAAGAGCCTCTCGATGAGGGTGAAGGAGCAAAGTGAAAGAGCTGGTTTAAGACTAAACATTAAAAAGTCTAAAACCACGGCATCCAGGCCCATTACTGCACGGCAAACAGAAGAGGCAAAGGTGGAAGCAGTGACAGATTTCCTCTTCTTGGGCTCCAAGATCACTGCAGACAGTGACTGCAGCCACGAAATCAGATGTTTGCTTCTTGGCAGGGAAGTGATGGCAAACTAGACAGGGTGTTGAAAAGCAGAGACATTACTCTGCCGACAAATGTCTGTATAGGCAAGGCTGTGGTCTTCCCAGTGGTCACGTATGGTTGTGAGAGCTGAATAAGACAGAATGCCAAAGAATTGATGCCTTCGAACTGTGGTGCTGGAGAAGACTCCTGAAAGTCCCTTGGACAGCAAGGAGATCAAGCCAGTCAATCTTAAGGGAGATCAACCCTGAATATTCACTGGAAGGACTGATGCTGAAGCTGAAGCTCCAGTATTCTGGTCATCTGATGCCAACGGACGACTCACTGGAAAAGTCCCTGATGTTGGGAAAGATCGAGGGCAGAAGAAGAGGGAGGCAGAGAATGAGATGGTTGGACGGTATCACCGATGCAATGAACACAAACTTGGGCAAACTGTGGGAGATGGTGAGGGACAGAGAAGCCTGGCATCCTGTAGTCCATGGGGTCACAAAGAGTCGGACACGACTGGGTGGCAGCAGCAGCATCCACCCCACCCTAGGATTTACAGGGAAAGAAATCAGCCTTTTATTCTGTTTGGCAACTCAGTGGCAAGGCTGACAGATTTTGATTTTTTCTTTGACAAAGGATAGAAGAACAGTACTGAGGATCAAGAAGATTGGTTCTTTTACTTCAAAATATAGGGTAGAGGCAATAGGAGGAGAGGAAATACGGCCACTGAAGTACCTCGCAACCTGGCTGCTGGAGACGACCCTGGGGAAAGGGCCACAAGCCTAAATGAAAGTTTAGAAAAGAGGGAGACTGATGTAGGATGGGGTCACTGGGAAGGTCCTGGAAGTGGGACTTCAAGTCAGTACTGGAAAGGCATAGAAAAGGAGGGAGAGCATGAGCTGTATGGCAGAAACCAATACAACACTGAAAGCAATTACCCTCGAATTAAAAATAAATTAAACTTTTAAAAACTTACAAAGAAGAAGGGAGAACACGGAAAGTGGGGTCTAAGGATCTTGGGACATCCCCTAAGCATACCATGTTCTACTCGTTCATTGCACCACAATTTACATACAGAGCTTCATGGTCAATTTCTTCATTACCTAGCACCTCAGTTCCACCCTAATGGTCTCCCTCCACACAACCTTAGTGAATTACAACCTGTTGCTACAGAAAACATATGCCTATTAAAGAAGAAGATTTAACACTGTGGTGCAAACTTCTCTTAAATAAAAACGAAAAAACTGACTCACTCCACCGTATTTCTTCCTAGAAATAAAAACATTTATAAAGGTTTCCTTGACCACTGAGGGGAGAAAAATGTGTTTATCATTCTGTTTAATCCCCACAGACTCAATGGACATACCGCCCAAACGTCCTGCCTTGGTAGATATGATCCTCTGAAAGTAAAATTAACCCTCCTCGGCAGAACGTGCTTGCAGCTTTTCAAATATGTACACTCCATCAGGGTTGTTATAAATAAGCTGTATCTTGATTTAGGACGTATCAGCTACCATTGCTATTTCAGTGCTGCTTTAGCAGTCTAAGCTTTCACTGCAAGTAGCATTTACAGGGAAAAAACAACAGCTCAGGGCTGCATACTTACCAGTCCCGAAGCTCTCCTCCCCACAAAGGGACAGTTTGCTTGCATCCATCAGATTCCCAAAAAACTTCCAGCCAGTTGGGGTCTCATACAAAGCAATCTTTGTAGCATTAGCCACCCTGCAAAGGCATGAAATCAAAGTTATATCACAGCAGGACCGCTAGTGTAGCCATGTGAGGGATGGAAAATAGCAACCGTCATTGTAATCAAGGGTTCCATTTAGCATTGCTCAGAGGTACACATAATTCTAAGATCAGTGGAAAATCGTATGAGAAAACTTGTGCACAATGGGCTGTTATATGTGGAGTCAGAGGAGGGGGAGGAGAATATGAAGAAAGAATTAATTCAGGTCACTGAATTTAATATTTTAGAACCAATAACAGTGGCAAAATGGACAACACTGTTTGGGGGCAACTTAAACCCATGTGTTTTGGATACAGACAGTATTTATAACCATTCCATTATGAACAAGAGAATGATGTTTGGATGCACCTATAATTATAGAGCCAGAAGATATTGGGTCTGGGAGGTCAGTATTTCACAGAGGGAGAACAGGACCGAGAATGTTATGTGACTCGGTCCAAGGTCACACAGCCAGGATGCCCAGTGCCTTTGACCCAGCTGCCCAGTCGGTGCTCCTTTCACTCCCTGGAAGGCCCCGCAAGGACAGGGCCCGGGGGGCTCCCATCAGCACTAGCTGCATTCGCACCAACCCACGGTGCCCTGCCCCCGAAGCATGTCTCCTACTTCTCCCTATATTATCCTGAGGCTATTTGAGACTTTTGAGTGACTCTCTTTTTTAGATTCCTTTCCCTTTGAACAGGAAAAGTTACCTACATTTCATTCACCCTTTAAGTGAGATTTGCTTTGCAAATGCTTATCACTAGCAAAGCAATAGCATATTTCAATTCTAATATTTGAGGAAAATTAAATTATACACCTACAGATGGTGACTGCAGTCATGAAATTAAAAGACACTTACTCCTTGGAAGGAAAGTTATGACCACCCTAGATAGTATATTTAAAAGCAGAGGCATCACTTTGCCAACAAAGGTTCGTCTAGTCAAGGCTATAGTTTTTCCAGTGGTCATGTATGGATGTGAGAGTTGGTCAGTGAAGAAAGCTGAGCGCTGAAGAATTGATGGTTCTGAACTGTGGTGTTGGAGAAGACTCTTGAGAGTCCCTTGGACTGCAAGAAGATCCAACCAGTCCACTGTAAAGGAGATCAATCCTGGGTGTTCATTGGAAGGACTGATGTTGAAGCTGAAACTCCAATACTTTGGCCACCTCATGCAAAGAGTCGACCCATTGGAAAAGACCCTGATGCCGGGAAGGACTGGGAGCAGGAGAAGAAGGGGACAACAGAGGATGAGATGGTTGGATGGCATCACAGACTCGATGGACATGGGTTTGGGTGGACTCTGGGAGTTGGTGATGAACAGGGAGGCCTGGCGTGCTGCAGTTCACGGGGTCACAAAGAATTAGACACGACTGAGTGGCTGAACTGAACTGAAATTATAATTTTTAAAACTGTAAAAATAAAGTTTCTTTCTGGGTAATGAGGTATTTTCCATTGTGACTCTATAGGTGGATTATCACATATAATCCACATAAATTGGAATTAGACTGTTTTCGGATTACCCAGGAGTTATTTCAGGACCTGCTCAGTCTAACGGACAATAGCGCAGCCACAAACCAGCTCACGGCTTTGGAGGAAGAGCGTGAGGCAGAAGGCCCAGGGTCTAATTCTAGTTCTGATGTAGCTGTGAAGTCCTGGGAAAGACTGCTAACTACTCTTCTGGCTGATAGATGAATGGATGAAGAAGATGTGGTACATATACCATATAAATGGAATATTACTCAGCCATAAAAAAGATCAAAATAATGCCATTTGCAGTAATATGGATGGACCTAGAGATAGTCATATTGAGTAAAGTAAGTCAGACAGAGGACTACAAATATCATACAATATCACTTATATGTGGAATCTTAAAACAAATGGTACAAATGAACTATTTACAAAATAGAGTCACAGATGGGAAAACAAACTTATGGTTACCAAGGGGAAAAAGAGTTGGAGAGGGATAAATTGGGAGGTTGGAACTGACCTATACACATTACTATATATAAAATAGATAGCTCATAAGGACTTACTCATAGTACAGAGAATTCTCCTCAATACTCTGTGATGACCTTTATGGGAAAAGAATCTAAAAAAGACTGGCTCTATCTAATTATAGCTGGTTCACTTTGCTGTAAAGCAGAAACTAACACAACACTGTAAATCAACCATATTCCAAAACAAGTAAAAAGATAAAGTAAGGACTTCTACGAGGATCAATTGAGACAGTGAATGTAAAAATAGAAAACTGTGCCAACTACAAATCCCTATATGATATTAGTCATTACTTTGTCAGCCGAAGTGAAGTCAGCACTGGCTCCATAATACACACACAGAAAACTACCGCACTGCACGTCCCAGTGTCTGGGAGCAGAGGTTCAAACCCCGCTCCATCATTTACCGCTGGGCGACCTTGGGCCAAGCAGTTAACTTCTTCTCCCTTTTGTTTTCCCATCTGTAAAGAAGAGTTAAATGCAGCCTTTACTTCATGGGGCCAGTCTGAGAATTAAAGGGCTTAAAAGGGATGCTTAGTGTCTAGCATAAGGTAATGTTTAATGAGTACTAGTTATGATTCTAAGAGCCAGGTATATGCACTCTTCTTCCTCCCTAGCCTCAGCCTTTCATTCATTCACTTGTTCTTTACCCATTCATCCATGTTAGACACCTAACATGATGCAGTCCATATCCCTGGTTTGTGCTCATTTATGACTTCCATTTTTCAGATGCTTCCAATGTGATCTCCTAAGCTAACCTAAAACCTTTTCAAATAAGATGATATACAATAAATAAATAAGCAAGTCAAAGATACCAACTGTTTACTGTCACTGGGTCCCTTGTTTCTCCAAAACTGAGCATATATTTTTAGCTGTTTTAGCTTTATGTTTATTCAGATTTTGAATATGTGAACATTTACTATGCTTGTGTGAATGGGCATCTGATGGGGGCTGGATGGGGAATCTTTTTCTGAAAGTTCTGTTGAAATGCTGATCTTACATCAATCTTTCACCCCGACTCTGTGCAGAGAAAGTGAGTCTCTAGAATGATGTCTTGACTACAGCTGAAGTGCCATGCATTCATTTATTCATTAACATTCAATCATTCATTTTTTAAAATGAGGCATGTGTGGGTGTGTGTGTGTGTGTACCAGGCACTCCACGATCAGAGTTTAGCACAGTGACAAAGACATTCTTTCCTCTGTATCAGTTGCAAGTTCAATAGGGCAGATAGTCAAGTAAACAGACTATCAGCACACAGTGTGAGAAGAGCTGGGATGGGAGAAACGCAGAGTGCTAAAGCGGCACAGAGGGGCACATCCAGTTCAGAAACAACGACACCACTCCTTCGTAAAGAAAACGCTGAGAGGACACACACCACATACGCATCAGATGTCGGAGCTGACAGCGCTATGAGGGCCTGCTCGGGAACCAAGGAAGTGGAGAGACCTACCGGTCCAGGGCGCCACTGGTGGGCATGCTGCGTGCGAAGCCACGGACCCCCGTTTGCTGGAAGTACGGAATGCTGAAGATGTTGGCAGCAATGACAGCCACAGAATCTGAAGGGTTCACGAAGAACCCGTGCTTGCCCAGAATCATGTTCCGATCCTTTGGGAGAAGGGGGATTCAAAGGGAGACCTTTTAATCAAAGTGCTGAACTATCTTACATGGAAGTTTTGTACAATTTAAAGCTGATACATTTATTCCTACTGGGCTCTAGACACTGGACTTTATTCCTAATTGATCTGTATAGTACCACCGAGCCAATGGCACCTCCGTGCCAAAGAGCTAAAACTGTTTGGAGTTAAAGTGCAAACTCCTTCTGGGCTGAGTTCTCTGTTCTCCCTCCAGAGGCCAGCAGGATGGAACCTCCCTGACCTTCTCCAGCCTCTGGAACCAACCACCTCTCTTGTCTCCCAGAAGAGAGCAGAGATCACAGTGAGAGGAAACGTGGGCTGTTTAAAGCACGCTAGGTCTCCCAGGCATTCTCCAACGAACAAGGCAGATTTCCTCAAGGAAAGGCTCCTAAATCTTGGCACCTTCATTTGGTGCCAACAAAATACGCTGTCCGCTCAATGTTCTCCTGGTGCCTGAAACACAGGAAGAACTCACGTAACTGAGACTAAAGAGGAAACCCAGGGTGCAGTACTACAGAAAGATGCACCCCAAATAGCGTCTGCTTGTTCATTTGTCTAGTCGCTCAGTCGTGTCCGACTCTTCGCGACCCCACGGACTGCAGCCCTCCAGGCTCCTCCATCTGTGGGATTTTCCAGGCAACGATACTGGAGTGGGGTGCCATCCCCTTCTTCAGGGATCTGCCTTACTCAGGGATCGAACCTGCATCTCCTACACTGGCAAGTGGATTCTTTACCAAGTGAGCCACCAGGGAATGTCCCAATCTCCGCCATTTAATTTCCCCAAATATTAATGTTGGAAAACCTATTTTACAGGAAACAACGAATTCCAGCTGATGTTAAAGACCAATAGCAACCACCAAAATATATTTTTAACCAAGTAAATGTGAGTAGTGTTTACTATCTCTAAGACACTGTCCCTCCTTGTCTGTTACATATTCACTAATGCAAATAGAAGAACATGTTTATTTCAAATATTAACGTGTAGCTAAAGAATAAGCTGTTAATTCTCTCATTATAGTTTCATCTTTCAGCTAATGTGAATGAACAGATGGGTATATCACATGGCCAAAACCCTTTCCAGAGATTGAACAAGGACCCAGCCGCTGGCTAAGAGCAAAAATCTACCTAAGGATGGAGACTGAGAACCCAGTCGCTCAGGGATCACCAGGCAGGACACGACAGCCAGGCCCCAGTCACCCTCCCCTTCTCAGCAGCTAGACATGTGGTTCCACTTCAAGTCATTCTGTCGAGAGGGTCTTCTAATGACTGCGCCCTGACCCCAGGTACAGGGAGGGAGCTTGGCCACACTCCAGGCTGCGGGCCTGCTTCCCCCGTTTAGCACATTAGGCCTGGCCTGCATCAGCCTTCACCTCAATGCACTTGCACCCACCCCATCTCCATCAAAGGCAGCCCCAAAATCATGCTCTCCTGTCTTCATAGTCTCCACCAGGTCAGCTGCATAGGTCAGGTTGGGGTCAGGGTGGTGGCCTCCAAAGTCCTCCAGGGGGACGCAGTTCACTGCCGAGTTCGCGGGGGCGCCGAGTTCTTCACAGAGGATTTTCTTCACATATGGTCCCACGACTATGCAGAGCATGAAATGAAGAACCAGAAATGAAACTTGTTACAGAAGGTGAGGACTGCGGACAAGGCAGAGGCGATCTAGGGAGCATGACACCAAAGGCAAAGAGAGCGTGCAAATTGTATTCAAGGGCTGTGGGCAGATGAGTCGGGGGCAGAAAGTTCTGGAAAGAGTGGGGGAAGGGAAGGAAGCGAACCTTCATGAAGATCCTGCTGCACAGCTGCTTCTTAAACATTTTCTCAGTCCTTCAAAAAGGCCCACGAGGTGCTACAACTTAGCGCTTTAAGAACCTGGACTCTGGAATCAGAGTGTCTGGGTTCAGAGCTCAGCTGTCAATTACTGGCTGTACCATTCTGGGGAAAGTTATTTAAGCTATTTAATCTCTCTGCTGTGCCTCCATCTATGCCAGCTGCAAAGTGAGGATGATACTAGCAGCTGCTTTACAGGGTAGGTGTGAGGACTGAATGAGCTAGCAGATATGAGGCACCACGAGCAAGCGACCGCCCGTATCTCATAAAGGCTTGTGTGTTATGATTACCACCTTCAATTTGTCATAAAAAACTGAAGTTCTGAGAGGAAGCTATTTGCCCAAACTTACACAGAGAGTTAGGAGTAAGAGCAGGATGCAGAGTCCTAATCTTTCTCCTCTATCAAGCTATCCAACAAACTGACTAAAAGAATACAGACAAACAAAAACCCAGTAACAATACACAACAGGGAAACCCAGGCACACACTTTACAGTGACACTTCATGTTGCAGTCAAGAACGTTCATCTCTAAACGCTTTCACCAAGGAAGGGTCCAACACCAGTATATGCCACCGAGGTCAGGACAGTACAGAATGCGTGTCTCTCACTGGGGGCGTGTTGAGGAGGCTACTGACACACCTCAGAGTGAGGACAAGGCAGCCGGGCTTGTGAGGGGTGCAGAAACTGAGGCCCTTGAGGAGCAACTGAAAGGCTTGGAGAAGGAAGTCAGTTTGGTGACCAGCTTCTCCTAGTCAGTACACCCTCGCGAGCCCCGTACTCGAGCCAGCCAAGGCTTTTGCTCATCCCCTAATATGACATCTCCTTTTCATCTCTTACGCACTGGCGGCAGCCACTGCCTCCATCACTGGAGTTCCCACCACCGTACACATTTCTTTCATAAAAGCTTGAGTTGGTTGGCACTTCCTCCAGAAAACCTCTCTTGATACCTGCAGTCAAACTATGCCTTCTTCCACACCCCAAGGAGAACACTTGAAATTTTATCTAACCCTCATTTTGTTGGCCTGGCAGTGGTTGGTTTCTTACCCACTTCATCTCCCCAAGCATCACAAGCTCTTTGAAGGAAGTGTCTACGGAATCCCTGACTACACCCGCACCCCCAAGCGTACACGGAGTAGCTGCTCAACACACGGCTGCTGACTGTTTTGAAAACTCAGAATGGCCTTTGTCTGAATAAAGAAGGAGGCCCATTCTGTGAGATTCCAAGGGAAGAAGGTCCAGAGACAGACCATTTCAGGCCACCAGGGGAAGTTTCTAACTGAGATTCTGCAGTATAACAGAAGGACCTGGACAGTATCGTAGAAAGGGTTCAAGCACAGGCAGAAAGTCTTCCCCAACCAGGCAGGCAGATGGATTCCAGAACCGGGGAAAATCATTGCCACTCAAAGATTCTAAAATTCTAGGGATATCCCCGGAGGTCCAGTGGTTAAGAATTCACCTTCCAATGCAGGGGACATCAGTTTGATCCCTGGTTGAGGAACCAGGATCCCACGAGTGGTGGAGAAGCTAAGCCCACGTGCCCTAAGTACTGAGCCCGCACACCTCAACTAGAGAGGCTCCCACCATGACTAGAGAGAACCCTGCTGCCACAAGGAAGGATCCAACGTGCTGCAACTAGGACCCGATGCAGCCAGAAACAGGAAATAAATAAATACGTTTTTAAAAAAGATCCTAAACTTCTAAATTATTACAAAACAATTAGACAAGCCAAGGGCTCAGGAATTCCTATATTCCTACATCAAGAGACCCCCACGGCTCTGATTCGGTGACGGCTGCCACCTCCACTGATCTGGCCACAAAACCCACAGAGGAAGAAGAGGGAGAGACATACATCCTGTTGCTCCTGAACTGAACCCTCAGCTTGCTCTAGTCAGCTTCTAAGAAAAGGCACATGTGGGAACAGGAAACTGGGGTGTGGGGCTCAGGAGCACATTTATCAGACCTAGCAAACCATGGGTCCCCTTGGGAATAGATGGGGGCATTTAGGAAGAATCTAAGGCATCTTCTGAGGGGGAGGGAGCGTCCACAAAAATAGCTGCATGTTACTCAAAACCTGATGCTTAATGTGGAAACACTGACCGTCACACTACCTTACCATGAGGAATTTTTGCTGCATACAGTTAGATTTTATCTGTGTGAATATTACTGTGAAATGATTGCAAAGTAATGGTGTAAACACTGCCAGAGACAGCCTTAAGAAAAGGCTTGTTAAGGCATCATGATACACAAAGTCAAGAGCTGCTTCATAGCTTTGAGAGAAGAGAAGGGAAGAGAAAGGGCTCCATACCTCCATGCATGGCGTCTATACGGATTTTTAGTCGGTTTGGACCAGAAAGCAGCTCTTTCAATGCGTTGAAATCAAAGATGTTTCTCAGCATCGTAGCATAAGCTTCCACTGAATCCACAATTTCCACTGTGAGAAGAAGCAACATTAAAAGATGGAGGAACTAAAGACTTGTAGAAATATTATCCTCTGAAAAGGTGATATGGCTGTAAACACGCAACTGCTACTTTAAAAGGACATCTACGGAGCAGCTCCAAGTGCCAGGGCTGTTACGTGACCTCTCATTCAAAACTCACACAAATTTCCTGAGAGGCAAATGTTATCAGTTCTATTTTATAGACGAGCAAGTTCAAGTTCTGAAAGCCTAAGTGACTTGCCCACACAGCTGGGATGTGGCACACCGAGGTTCTGACAGAGGTTTGCCTGATGGTGAACCGCCCCACTGCCACGTTGATTCAGCTCCAGGAAGTGTATTTTAGTGTCAAAAAATAACAGAAAAGGTAACACCTACTTTACTTTTTCCAGGCCCACTGCCATTAAGACTTACTGGTAAAAAGCAGAGAAAAAAATGTTTTAATGAATCACTTTTCACATGCACTGCTAAAGGAATAAAACAAACATAAGAACCAAGTCTTGTTGAATTTTCAGGGGTCTGAGCATTTTCAAAACATGAAATGTGTAAGAAATTCTCTATGGGTATTTTCTAAACCCTACGAATGTCTTCAAGATATACCAAAGAACCCCTTCCTCTTCCTTGGGATGCAACTGTCCGTCCTTCTGGGTAGGTTCAAACCCAAAATGCATCCCACAGACTTGCAGTCCAGATGAAAGTCTACATGTAAGCCCAAAGTCGATACAAGCCACACTGCTAACCATCTCCTCCTCACTGTGTCAATATGAACACTTTTATAAAGATTGACTGCATCAATTATCATCATACACTAGCATTCAACAATACAGTGTTTACCACAGCTGCTACACAGGGAGTTTAAATTTAGCCCCCAAAATGGTCTAAGTTGATTTTACTGAAAATGAAATCAAAGGCCAGGCTTTGGAGTCATTCACACCTGCATCTGAGTCCTGGTTTACCACTCACTGACTATGTGGACCCTGAGCCAGTTACTTAAGTTCTCGCTGCCTTTGTTTCTTCATCTGGAAAAAGTGAATAGTCATCGTGCTGCCCTCACAGGGCTAATGTGAGAATCAGATGAGATAATGCATCTGAAGAGCCTGGCACATGATAAAAGCTCAATAAAAGACAGCTATGAGCATGACGTCGCACGTCTTCTTGCGTGCGGTCCATTGCGTAGGTATGAAAACTGAAGCTGAGAGATTGAGAACTGACTCACCCAAGGTCCCTCAGCTGATCCCCAGCAGATCCTAGATGGCCCAGGTCTCTAGACTCCCAGACCCAATTCCAGACCTGCTAATTTATGCATGCAAAGCTTGGTGACCACACTCTTTCCAGAGATAGAAAGACCCGCTTTATTAAAACTCTGAAAGGTGAATCCCTCAAGATGGAACTAGAAGTGGGCAAGAGAGGAGGAGGGTGAACATGCCTGTGAAGGGTTTGAACTTGTTTTCCAGGTCAAACTGCTGCTTTCCCAGAACCCCAAGGTCTACTTTCAGGTCAGGGCAAATTGCATATTCTTCGATTGTCTTGCTGATTTGGAAAATTTTATCAGTTATTGCTTCCGGGGCAGGACCTGGAAATTGAACAGCAAACAGTAGGTCATTTTGTATAGCTGACATGGAAACACAAAGAACACAAAGCTCATCAACTAATTCCTCTTCACTAGTGCAGAGGAGCCTGGTGGGCTGCCATCCATGGGGTTGCGAAGAGTCGGACACGACTGAGCGACTTCCCTTTCACTTTTCACTTTCGTGCATTGGAGAAGGAAATGGCAACCCACTCCAGTGTTCTTGCCTGGAGAATCCCAGGGGCAGAGGAGCCTGGTGGGCTGCCATCTATGGGGTCGCACAGAGTCGGACACGGCTGAGCGACTTAGCAGCAGCAGCAGCAGCAGCGCATCTGCCATTCCATTGTGCAGGCAGCAAAGTATCAGAATTTTCTAAAAGAAAATATTATGCTAATGATCATTCACGCGAGCACCTCATATTCAGGTACGGCAAAAGGAGAAGCATATCATTTTCACCAAGAGGAAACACAAAGCTCTCCTCCTAAGGGTGAGAACCAGAATCCTGACCTCCCAAGGCCTTGGTTATCAGTTTGTCCTATAGAACATAACATGGGCTGAACTCAAAATGACAGCAAACTCACCTCCATTGGAAATATTGAACTTGATTCCAAAATCTCCATTGGGTCCTCCTGGGTTGTGGCTGGCTGTCAGAATAATCCCACCGATGGCTTTGATCTTTCTAATAATGCATGATACAGCAGGCGTGGAGAGGATCCCATTCTGCCCAATAACCAAGCGGCCAATCTAGGAGAAGAAATCCAGAATACACACTGTAACATGGATAAATCCAGAGCCACTGCACAGTGACGCCAGAACAGCTAGAAAGACAAAGAAATACTCTACTGGACCAAAAATGATGCCCTTTAAGGAAAGTCTAATGGCTTGGATTATTAGTATTATTATATTGGAGCATGTTATAGTTGCTGTTGAGTCATACTATTATTGAAATACAATTAGCATTGCTGAACAAAGCCATTTCTTCAGATAGTTTTGGGGGACTTTATGGTGTATGATCTGGGAGTGCTATAAGGTTCTGGCAAGAAAAGAAAACAGAGCCTTTCCAGATCAGGTTCATAATGTGGATACATTATAAAACTGTGGGAAAACCCACATGTTTATCCACTTCAATCATACTTGCAATCCAAATTGGAAGAGAGACTATAAATGTAACTAGTTAAAGGAATTCTAACCCAAAGAGGAGGCTTTTGTAAACTAAAATATCTAAAAAAGTAAAAGGGGCAAACTTCATATGAAGAAATGTTATAAAATGTATCTCACAAATTTATTGCCAATCAAGCTAGGATTTTTCTTGAATTGGAGTATAATTGCTCCATAATGCCGTGTTAGTTCCTGCTGCACAAGGAGGTCAATCAGCTATATGGACACACATACCCCCCCTCGGCGCTCCCCCCACCGTCCCAGCCCCTAGGTCATCACAGAGCACCGAGCTGAGCTCCCTGAGCAGCCCCACCAGCTGTGTCACCCGTGGTAGTGTACGTGTGTCACACCTAATAATGGGTTCCTCAAAGCAGAACACACCCGTCCACACCAGGGGGTACCTGGGCTTCCTCCTGGGCCTGAGGCGGGGAATGCTGGAGTGCTACTGGGTAAACCAGCCAGGGCCACCTCCAGGAAGGAGCTACAGGGTGCATTCTTAACTCACCTGCCCATATGTTTCACAGACGGCATCTAGAAGCACAGCTCCTTACTAAAATGACTGTAATTTATATCGGTTTCAACATGATGCAAGTTAGAAAAGAAGGGAATTCCCTCAGTTCCTCTGACTAGAGATGTGACTGCTTCATGAAAAGATTTTAAAAAGGAGGAGTTTGTGCCCTTTGTCCACCCACCCCTTTGAAGACACAAGGACATATTTAAGTTTTCCAGTTGTTATTTCTTCTTGCCCCACCCAAGATAAATACAGTTGAAGAAATGACTTGAGGGTGGAAGACGAGTTTCTAATACTGAAGGTGCCAATAAGATACCTGGATTCCCTGGGGAGGTTTTCCTGGGAGTGTTAGCTTTGCCGCCTTCCTGTAGGTCACTAACAGCTTGACTGGCTTATAATTAAACCTCTCCGTTATCAACCACCTCCCAGGAAGCAGCTGCTTCATCCCAGGCCCCTTTTGGCTCTTATATGTCTGTCCCTGAACAATTTCTGTTATTCTAATATATTTCTGATGTCCTGCCTCCCTCAGGAAGTGGTAACTCCCTGACTCAATACAGTGGAAATGGGAACATCTCACGCTTCAGGCAGTTTCTGGGTGCCGCTCTGATGAAAACTGCTCTGTGGCTGAGCAGTTCCATAATTTTGATGAGACGAGCGTAGAGATGGCCATTTAATCAGCTGCAGTGATCGGTGGAGTAATATGAAAACCGGGTGTGTGCGTCAAGCACACTGACTTCTACTTTGATCCTGTATGTGCTTAACATAGAAGGGGAAGCAAATAAATGAATATTAAGCCATGCCACACAGGTCGCTCCATAATTCTACCATTCCTTATGGTGAAATCTGCAGTCAGTAATGGTCCAAGACCGAAAGGATTATACCAGGAAGGAAGAGTGAGAAAATCAGGAGAAGCAAGGGAAGCCCATGGTAGGTTATTGCTCTTGAGCCCAAGAATAGGTATAGCTGACCTTCCAGAGCAGACTCTTTCCCATGAACTCTGCTCAAGAATATTCATCTTCAACTTGATATCTGGGAGATATTACTCTATCATCCTCCTCCCCTTAAGGCTATCTGGAGCGTTGTAATAGCTCCTGACTCAATCTCCTCTGCCTCTCTCCCCCTTGTACTCCCTCACTCTACCCTCACTGAATCTATCTGACCTAGTTCAGATAGATTGAATTAGATGGCCCACCTAGTTCATCTTTCTAGACCACAGTTCTAACTGTGTTCCTCCCCTGTTCAAAAACCTTCCCTATACCATATGATCCAGAAGGTCCACTTCTAGGTATAGACACAGAAAGAAAGCAATGACTCAAACGAGTATTTGCACACCCATGTTCACAGCAGCATTATTCACAATAACCAAAAGTGTAAACAACCCAAATGTCCATTAAAAGATGAATGGATAATTTCTACCTAAAGAAACAAAAGACTTGTATACAGAAAACTATAAAACACTGATGAAAGAAATCAAAGAGGACACAAATGGAGAAATATACCGTGTTCGTGGATTGGAAGAATCAATATAGTGAAAATGAGTATACTACCCAAAGCAATCTATAGATTCAATGCAATTCCTATCAAGCTACCAGAGGTCTTTTTCAGAGAATTAGAACAAAGAATTTCACAATTTATATGGAAATACAAAAAAAACTCGTATAGCCAAAGCAATCTTGAGAAAGAAGAATGGAACTGGAGGAATCAACCTACCTGACTTTAGGCTATACTACAAATCCACAGTCATTAAGACAGTATGGTACTGGCACAAAGACAGAAATATAGATCAATGGAACAAAATAGAAAGCCCAGAGATAAATCCACGCATCTATGGACACAAAGGAGGCAAGAATATACAATGGAGAAAAGACAATCACTTTAACAAGTGGTGCTGGGAAAACTGGACAGCCACTTGTAAAAGAATGAAACTAGAACACTTTCTAACACCATACACAAAAATAAACTCAAAATGGATCAAAGATCTAAGCATAAGACCAGAAACTATAAAACTCCTAGAGGATAACATAGGCAAAACACTCTCTGACATAAACCAAAGCAGGATCCTCTATGACCCACCTCCCAGAATATTGGAAATAAAAGCACGAATAAACAAATGGGACCTAATTAAAATTAAAAGCTTTTGCACAACAAAGGAAACTATAAGCAAGGTGAAAAGACAGCCTTCAGAATGGGAGAAAATAATAGCTAATGAAGCAACGGACAAACAATTAATCTCAAAAATATACAAGCAACTCCTGCAGCTCCATTCTAGAAAAATAAACGACCCAATCAAAAAGTGGGCCAAAGAACTTAACAGACATTTCTCCAAAGAAGACATAAAAATGGCTAGCAAACACATGAAAAGATGTTCAACATCACTCATTATCAGAGAAATGCAAATCAAAACCACAATGAGGTCCCACTTTACACCAGTCAGAATGGCTGTAATCCAAAAATCTACAAGCAATAAATGCTGGAGAGGATGTGGAGAAAAGGGAACCCTCTTACATTGTTGGTGGGAATGCAAACTAGTACAGCCACTATGGAAAACAGTGTGGAGGTTCCTTAAAAAGCTGCGAATAGTCCTGCCATATGACCCAGCAATCCCACTGTTGGGCATACACACCGAGGAAACCAGAATGGAAAGAGACACGTGTACCCCAATGTTCATCACCGCATTGTTTACAATAGCCAGGACATGGAAGCAACCTAGATGCCCATCAACTGACGAATGGATAAGAAAGCTGTGGTACATATACACAATGGAATATTACTCAGCATTAAAAAAAAATTCACTTGAATCAGTTCTACTCAGGTGGACGAAATTGGAGCCTATTATCCAGAGTGAAGTAAGCCAGAAGGAAAAACAATACAGTATACTAACGCATATATATGGAATTTAGAAAGATGGTAACAAGAGCCCTGCATGCGAGACAGCAAAAGAAACGCATATGTATAGAAGAGACTCGTGGACTCTGTGGAAGAGGGCAAGGGTGGGATGATATGGGAGAATGGCATTGAAACATGTGAATTATCATATGTGAAATCAATCGCCAGCCCAGGGTTGATGCTCGGGGCTGGTGCACCGAGATGTCCCAGGGGGAGGGAATTGGGAGGGAGGAGGGAGGGGGATTCTGGAGGGGGAGCATATGTAAACCCATGGCGGTTTCATGTCATTGTATAGCAAAACCAACACAATAAAGTAAAGAAAATTTAAAAAAAAAAAAGATGAATGGATAAACAAAATGTGGTATATACATACAATGGAATATTACTTGGCCTTTAAAAGGAATGAAATTCTGATACATGCTACAACATGGGTGAACCTCGAGAACATTACACTGAGTAAACTAAGCCAGAAAAGAACAAGTATTGGACGGTTCCATTTATATGAAGGACACAGAACAGGCAAATTCATAGAAAGCAGAACCAAAGTTGCCAGGGGATTGGCGGAAGAAGACAATGGGGGCTAACTGTTTAGTGGGTACAGAGGTTTAGATGAGATGATGAAAAGGTTCTGGAAATAGTGGTTATGGCTGCAGAACATTATGAATGTTATGAATACCACTGAACTGCATACTTAAAAATGGTTAAAACAGCAAATTTTGTGTTAGATACACTTTACAATGAGCTTCCCAGGTGACTCAGTGGTAAAGAATCTGCTTGCAATGCAAGAGACCCTGGTTCAATCCCTGGGTAGGGAAGATCCCCTGGAGGAGGAAATGGCAACCCACTCCTGTATGCTTGCCTGGGAAATCCCGTGGCCAGAGGAGCCGGGCAAGCTACAATCTGTGGGGGTCACAAAGAGTTGGACACGACTGAGTGACTAATAGGCAAACACATTTTAACACAAAAAAGGGTGGGAAAAAAACCCTTCCCTGGGTCCCAAATGTCTACCAACTTAGAGACACCCCCTCAGCCCTGTGCTGGGAGTCCTTCAACAAAAAGCATTTCCCGCCTTTACTCTTGCCCACTGCTCCCTTCTGTGTAACTCAAGTCCTGCTGCTAAACTGGATAGCTTCCTCTCCCCCAACATTTTATAGTTAACCATGACAGGGAGCAAACATTAAAATATTCCTTTCAATTGAAAATAGGGCTCGGTGTTTGCTATGTTTCTCCAAAACACAAAACAAACAAACAAAAGGTTCCATTTCCTTTGCTCTGCCAGTCACACATACAGAATCTATTCTCATTTCTAAAACTACGTCAAAGATAAATCTCGGGGGACTGAATGAGCTACCAGTATCATAAATGAGACCCTACCAATGTTTTATTTCATACATTAAAATTGCCTGTAACTGCAGACAGCTCTGTGCAAATAAAAGCAAAGGCAAAGTGTATTCTACTATCCATAAATGTACCAGATAAAAGTGTACAAAAGGGAAGAAATGAAATTATTTCCATGTAGCTCGCCAGGCTGAAAAGCTCTCTTGGAATCGGCTCATGGGTATAATGGGTATTGACAAAACTGAGGAAAGAACCCTGACTTCTATTACTACCAAAATCTTTGGCAATAAATTATCTTTCCTTTAGATTGCCTCCCTAAATTCTGCCCACAATCAAAGGGATGTTAAAATAGAATTTAGGATATGTTAGAAAAAGAAATCAAACTAAATGGGATTTGATAGCTTTTATCAGATGAAAGTGCTTTATCGGTCCACTAAATGTTTTACGTAATTCAGCTGGGTAGCACAAGTGTTTCAAATGCAACACTATTTTTAATAAGGAATGTCCTTGAAAAGACTTGAAAATATTGCTTGGGCTGCCACAGCTCTAACAAATAGGCAGTTACCATATTTAGTCAATTATTAGCACTTAAATGCATTATTTAGCAAACCTTCAGATCGTAAATCTGAGAAAGTCTGCAGGGTCTGCCTGAATTACACATTCTTACCACCCCTTCCACATCCTTCTGCTTTGCACAAAAATGAAATGAAGCCAAATATATCACAGCGAAGGGGACAGTGTACCAGATCCACTCAACAATCTAGATATATGCAGAGAAATAATGTTTCATTCGTTCTCTCCCAAAAGATTAAAAGCATCTTAATACCATTGCCTTTGCAGCTCTCTTCAAAGATAGAATTTACAGCATGTCACACTTTATCTTAAAAATGTGTATGCATCATAGTTTCATATTTGAGTGCTTTATCAGCAAATTTTACATGAGAAGCATTCAGATTCTGAAACTGGGTACAAAGGGAATCTCACATTAACAACAAAAGGAGGTTCAAACTCTTCTAAATAGAATTTGGTAACTAACATATGCTATTTTTTTAATTTGACTTTTGCAATCACACCTGCTTAGTGTATTGTTAAAATACACTGAAAATAAATGCCTAATGCACTTAATTATAATGCTAAATTTTATGTTCTCAGAATCACTTCCAGAAAGGAAATAAAATTTTTTAAATTTATAAGTACTGAAGGACTATGTGCTCCAAATTATTGCTAAGAGTAATCTAAAACACTAAAAATGTATTTTTGGTCCCATGGAGGAATTTGCAGAGCAAAAACAGCAATGTTCTGATGCCTGCCTTCCTGTAAATCAGTGAGACTGTGCAAATTGTTAGATTATCAAGATCAATGCTTCTTGGTGCAAGATTCCTTCCGATTTGGTTAATTCAGCCAACACAGTTTTTCACAATGCAGGGCTTTAGCAGAGCCTCCTTATAGTATAGGCTCACACAAGTTATTATCTCTACCCTGCTGCACAAATTCACCACACACAGGACTTCTTTGTATGCAAGGTCATTATAAGTGGGTTCCCCTCTAACAGGTCCTCTTGGAAGGCTCACACCTAACATTTTCCAATTCTCTCCCAGCATTTCTGCACGACTACCAGGATCCACAAATAACAGCGTGCCCTGGCTTTTGTTTTCCTGTTTGACAAGTGACTGAACTTCAACAAGGAAGCCATTGAAAGAAAACAGAATCTTCCTCTCTCCGTGGCTCCTAAGAGCCTCCTACGCAGGACAGAGTGCCCCTCAAAACTAGTTAGAATGTAGATAAGACAGCGCAAGGCTGGGGTGAGCTTTAAATGGCTAAAAGCAACAGGTACATTTTCAAGCAACAGGCGCAGAGCACAACATAAGAAGCTGAGTTTACACCCCCAAATCCCGATGTGACAAACATAGTTTCAGGGGTAACAGCACAATATACGATCTCTGAAGTCACAATCAAACTTAATTGGATGTTAATAGCATTGAGGTGTATACAACATACAAATCTTTGTCCTTGGGTATAGTTTTGCAGAATTAAGAGGTTATATGGAGAGCCAGAAACACAGCGATACTTATCGTATACCAACCCCGTTGGCAGCTGCCATCTGCACTATTGTCTCTATTGCTGATTTATTAAAATACCGCCCATCTCCACCAACCACCAGGGAGGCTCCCTGGCGATCTTTTAGGTCTATGGAAAAGAATATACTCTGGATGAAATTCTCCAGATAGCATGGCTTTTCCTCGAAATAGTAGGTTTTCTTCCGTAATCCACTAGTTCCTGGTTTCTGGTCATAGTAGGGAGCAGTAGTAAAAGTCAACAGAGGGAGAGGACCTTCTTCCATTTTTCTGTATTTCCCGGAAATCCATTCATCGAAATCACTCATCTTTCATTTCCAGGACTTGGCTCAGCGAGGGTGTCCAGAAAGCAATCAAGGGTCCCCCAGATAGTCTGTCCAACCTGAAGCTGCTACAGCATCACCCGAGTAACTAAAATAGAGATCTTGCCTGGATGATCCCTCTCAATGAGGAAGCAGGGTTAATTCCTGTTGTCGTCGCCCCATGTGAAAAAGCGAAGGACCAGACACCCACCCACACCCACACTCAAAGCAGATCTCCAGTGTTGTTTTGATGAGGACATTCTGCCCACAACCATGCCAAATACGCTTCAATTATTTTTGCCTCATTCCCCTCTTAGGTCAGAGGGTGCTGCGTGCAGCAGACTTCAGTTACAAATGCCAGGTGGCTTCCAGACTCCTCTCCCAGAGCCAGGCAAAGACGGAGCGAGTGCAGTCCTAAGGGGCGGGTTCGTGAACAAGACACCCTGGTGTGGCTCCCACTGCTACTGACACCCTTAAACCAGAGCCTCTCTGGCAGTCATCTCTGATAAGGCCATCCGCAGCTAAAGTTGCTTCGTGCCGTCTCACAAATGAAAGGTCAGTCTTAAAATGGAAATGACGGATCCCAGTTACCACCGGTTTCCTTTCGTCACCGTCATTTTGATACTCAAATATCTGACACTCAAGTGATTTTTTTTTTTTTTACTTCCCACATGCAATCCCGGTCAGAAGGGAGAAAAGGCATCAAACAGAACAGATTTATTCGTTGGCCACCAAAGATTTAACTAAATAGTATTCAATTCTAGAAGAATAGAGACTCACAGACATGCCCTGAATGATCAACAGCAGGTCATTCCCTTGAATTTACAGAAAAGGAGAGATGAACAGGGCTTCCCAGGTAGCTCAGCTGGTAAAGAATCTGCCTGCAGTGGGGGAGACCTGGGTTTGATCCCTGGGTTGGGGAGACTCCCTGGAGGAGGGCGTGGCAACCCACCCCGGTACTCTTGCCTGGAGAATCCCATGGACGGAGGAGCCTGGTGGGCTGCAGTCCATGGGGTCCCAAAGAGTCGGACACGACTGAGCGACTGAACAAAGACATTGTCAAGGTTTTAGTGAACCTGTTAAGGAGACTTGGAAAGTAAATCGAGGCTAGTTATGCCACATGTCTGGGGAGTTTGATGTGCACATAAAAGTCAGGTTTTTAAGGGAAAAGTAGTAATCCCTTGAAAACAAAAATCTGAGTATTTTCCTACTAACTGGTCCAGCCAGGTCCAAAAGCAGACAGGCCCTGGGAGCAGCAGACAGCCTTCTGTGAGGCAAGAATGTCTCTTTGTTCTGGGTGCTGTTCACACAGGATGGAGAGCTAACAAACAGGCCGTGAGCAGAAAGCAGGCCACCAGCAGGGGAGCCTGGTCTCCTTCATATGGCAAATGGGGCTGGCCCATCTGCGAGCAGGACCTCCAGATAGATTAACACAATTCACAAGACTCATCTATTAAGCTCAAAAACAGACAGTCAAAAGATAATTATATTTTATAGCTTATTTCTGCCCCTTATTGCATTTTTAAAACTAAAACTCTTGTGAAGTAAGTTTGCTTTAGTAGTCTACACACCCAATGTTTTTCAACTTACTTCAAACGCACTTTTTAAATTCATATTTTTTCAGTTTGGTAGCTAGTTTTCTCCGGTTTTTGATAGGTTCACAAATTACACCAGTATATATGTCTTGACATATTTAATAATAGAGCCATATTTCTGAAATATCAACTCAACAGTTTTTTCATTGGGAATAACAGAGCAACCAATCAAGCAATTGGTAGCTTCCTTAACGAGGTCTTGAAACCCCAGCAAAGATTCAGGAATGCTTGGTGGCCAGGGGCTCCGCCATCCCCACTAAAGCGTCTCTGCTCACACATTCCACATGTTCTCTGCTGGTGGTTGACCACCCTCTCTCGAAGCTCCTTCTGAATCCAGAGGTAGGGAGAGTAATGTAGTCGTAGGTGCTTTTCCCATACATTTACTTATTTTATTTACAGTTTATGGTCAGGGCAAATAAATTCCACAAAATGAGAAATCATAAAGACTCAAGGCACAGTTATGAAAATTCAGAATAGATGTTCAACACACACACCAGTAAAAACCCACAAGCATCAAAGTGAGTTTATTTGTAGCATAAGATCTGACAGGTGTTATTTCAAAGCATGGCAAATCCTTGTTTTGGTTTGTTTTTTTAAGACAGTGGCCATATCAGATACTGGAACACCTCAGCTTATCAGTGTGTTTCTGTACGGACAAAAATTTGCTACTAAAATTATTGCTTCACATTGAAACTGTTGAAAAAGCTGTACTTCTCCAGAATTAAGCCTATTCTTAGGCCTCGTACAGGTGTCTCACCACCTAAAAACTGACTGATACAGAAAGTATTCCAGATGCAACTACTCTGATTCTAAAGCAGTTTAAAAGAATCATTGCAAGCTTCATGATGCTGGTGCTCTTCCAGCCCTATCTCTCCAAGCAGCTGATATGCCCCTTCAGGGCTCACTATTTTATGGTCTCTCACTTTCAAAGCTTTTAAATATTCCTCTCCAATAGAGCATCTTCATATCTAAAACATTATTTAACACTAACGGAAACAGTAGCGTTTGAGCATCGAAAAGTCCTCTGTATGAAACCTGGGGAAGCGGGTCACAAGGTGAAGCCAGGGCCCCTCTGGGATGGAATGTCCTGATGGACACATGCACTTTTTTACCTTACT
Source organism: Antilocapra americana (assembly GCA_007570785.1). Taxonomy (NCBI): domain Eukaryota; kingdom Metazoa; phylum Chordata; class Mammalia; order Artiodactyla; family Antilocapridae; genus Antilocapra; species Antilocapra americana. The sequence goes on along the minus strand of ML661344.1, from coordinate 1,375,732 downwards.
GCGTGTGAGCCAGCTTCACGGCGAGGCACGGACTGGAAAGACTCTCATCTCTCACGGCTCCTGCATGGGCCAGGGAATACCCAGCAACTCAAGAGCACATCAAGCCCAAGGCTCCAAAGGAGAGAGTTCGGTGCCTCAAAGCAAAGAGCAATGTTTTCACCAACTACATGTGTTGGCATGGTATTTGTCAGCATGCAAAACTAAACCAAAAAGATATAGTACTTGCCCTAAAAAAGCTTCTATTCTAAAAATGGGCCTGAGTCATAATTTTATGGACACTGTAGAACTCAACCCCATATAAAAATATTACCAGAAGCCACAATGTTAGATGGACTGTGAAGTGCGGTAAAAAAGGAGAAGCATTAAAAACATTAAGCTTCCGAAGACGCTCAGACTAAGTGGGACAGCTATTAAGAAACTCATTTGTTTGAGCTCTCCAGCAAAGGTTGAACTTCATCTTCAGAAACGTTACTGTCGAGCATAGCGAACCCAATTTGGCCTAATGAATTCGCCTGCCTCGCCAGTACTCCTTCACAATGACACAAATTACATTTAAACCATATGGGGGATTTAAGGATTATTCCCTTCAGACAAGAAACTTTCATATTGGTCTTGGGTCCAATCAATTTCACAATGGCAGAGCTATGAACCTCTTCGCTCCCAGCCTCGCAAAGACTCCAGTTTCCACTTTGATCAGCAGTGATGCCTTCCTAGTCGAAGACAGCAGAAGCAGAGACTTGCCAATACTTTATTCATCTGTCTTTCTTTTTTCCACTGATACACGTTTACTGAACGGCTACCTGCCAGCTCCCAGGGCTCATGGGAGAGTGGGACCCAATGCCTGAAAAGATTCACCTTTTCCCATCAAGAATTATTCTTTAGAAAATGCCACAGGAATGGGCACATTATTTAGAACTGGTAACCCTGTCTTTCAGCACAAGCACTAGAAAGTAAGCTACTAACTGGGCTGAAAGCCGCAGGGATCATCAGACCCCCCAGGCCCACATGCTATGCTTTGTGATGCTGCAGCTGCCTGCCTGAGTGCTGCGGTCAATTATCCGCCAGTTAAAAATATATATATCGGTTTCTAAAATGTACGAGAGGTACAATCTTGAGCAGTTAACTGATCCAAGTCTGTAAGCTGGGGATCACAAGGAAGGTTGTTCTGAGCACTGAATTGGGCAACATGTATGAAAGCCCTTATGACCTGTGATTCCAGTGACAGGAATCACAAGCTGGGAAAAGTCATTCATTTCTCCAACCAACAGTAAGTAAACCTGCAGTGAATGCCTGCCACAGAGGAGACGCTGCAGGGTAATGCAAAGACCACAGATTCAGGAGCCAGACACAACCAGGGCTCAAATCTTGAACCCTAAACAGACTTGTGGAAGGAGAGGGCAGCACTGAAACACATGCATTACCAAATGTGAAACGGCCAGCCAGTGGGAATTTGCGGCCTGACACAAGGAGCTCGAACCCAGTGCTCTGTGACAACCTAGAGGGGTGGGGTGGAGTGGGAGGCTGGAGGGAGGCTCAAGAGGGCGGGGACATATGTATACCTACAGCTGAATCACGTTGATGTGGAGCACAGATCAACACAACGCTGTAAAGCGATTATCCTCCAATTAAAACAAATATATTGGCTTCTAAAATAGATGAGAGGTACAATCTTGAGCAATTCACTTAACTGACCAAAGTCTGTAAGCTAGGGACCACAGTGAAGGTTGTTCTGAATACTGAATCGGGCAGCATGTATGAAAACACTTATGACCTGTGTCTGGCAAGCAGCGGATTATCAGTAAATGTTAGCCCCTCACCTTTCCATCCTCGATGCCCTGAGGATGAAAATGGGATGATGACACCTGCCTCACAACGAATGTCTGTGAAAACCCTTGTAAACTAGAAAATGATATAAAGATAGGAATTTTTATTCACACTCTGAGGAGTGGCAAGGATAGAAAAAAAGGTGAATGGACCTCTGTGCTTAAGTTCACGTTAGAGGAGCTGTCGCGACCTGGTGGCCTCACTGATGTCCCAGCGGTGCCTGGACAGGACCGTGGCTCTCAAGGGCCGGCAGAGATGGGGAGAGGCTGGAGAGGTAGCTGGGACAAGGTTACATAGTCTCATGAATCACACAGTAAGGTTTATTTTGTAGGCACCGGAAGCTACGGATAGTTTTAAGCAGAAGGAATACAAACTGTGTTTTTTTGGAAAGTTGACTGCCTGCCAGTAGTATATCAAATAGCTTAGAGAAGGAGAGACTGGAAAAAGATTAACCAAGGCTTGCAAAAAGGATTCCCTCTGCAGCTCAGGTGGATCTGAGGATCCTGGTCTCTGGGACCCTGTCCAGAGCTGCTCCTCTTACATAAGACTTCTTCAACTCTGCGTCCTTGGCCAGTCTGGGCTCTGTAGGGTACTCTCCTCCAACATGAAGACACCACCCAAACAACCTCTTTTTCCTCTGACCCCTTCTGCGCACCCTCTTCTCTAAGAACTGTCCCCGAACCCCACCCTACAACAGTGGACTCCTAGGGCCGTGTTCGGAGAAGGCAATGGCAGCCCACCCCAGTGTTCTTGCCTGGAGAATCCCAGGGACGGGGAGCCTGGTGGGCTGCCACCTCTGGGGTCGCACAGAGTCGGACACGACTGGAGCGCCTTACCAGCAGCCGCAGGGCTGTGTTTCTACTGTGGGACTCAGGCCACGATCATCAAAGGCAGACAATGGACCAAAGCTGGATCACTCATATTTTCTCTTCTAGGAATCTAGAATTAGGACTCAAAAGTGTACCAGTCAGATTTAGTTAGTCTTTGAACTGGGAAGACAGGTAAACTCGGAAGCTGTGGGGCAGGGACCTCACGCCATGAGAATATCTACAGAACTATAACTGGCGACATGAGAACACGAGAGAGCTATCATGCAGATCCATCTCTGCATCCCTCAGGCACATCTAAGAGCTGGGGACCTGATACACAGAATTGGAAAAGAATTCAGAGTAGTTTCAGGCAGAATATCAGTTAGATGGATCTTCTCAAGAGAGTAAGGACTGCAGACTCATAAGACATGAGAACTGGGGAACGCGGTCTGTGAATACAAGCCAGTTGAGATGCCCCTGTTGGCATGAGCTCTGGACTGGGGTGGTTCCGCTGTTACATTTCAGGTCAGCGTCACCCCCAATTCCAGTGGAAGTGTGTGTTAGTCACTCAGTCGTGTCTGACTCTTTGCGACCCCATGGACTGTATCCCACCAGGCTCCTCTGTCCTTCAAACAAGAATACTAGAGTGAGTAGCCATTTCCCTCTCCAAGGGATCTCCCTGACCCAGGGATTGAACCAGGGTCTTTTGCATAGCAGGCAAATTCTTTACCATCTGAGCCACCAGGGAAGGCCAATTGCTTGAAATAAGAGAATGATTTTTGAATTGGGCACCTTTCAACATAAAAAGATTTACAATTAACTATTGACATGAAGCAAACTCATAGTAGAAAGATAATAAAATAAACCAAACACAGTATTACTGTTTTGTAATAAGTCTTAAAGAACATCTATATTTTAAGTGCATTAAGAGAATCTGGGATATTGGTTTATCTAACAGGTCAACCCTGTGATACCAATTTACAATGTATAGTTGAGTAACTTAATTTGGCTTATGGTTTTAAGAGAATTTTATAAAAGTTATAAACATTACTGGAAAAGTCAAGAAAGCTTTGAATGTACCATATTTTTATATTTAAATCATCAGATGCAGACGGCTAACTGCAATGTTTCAAGGAATGGACTTTCGGGCTAGACTGACGGAGTTGGAACCGGGTTCTGCCAGTCCCTGGCTGTGTGACTTCAGACAAGTTACTGAAGCTCTTTGGGCTTCCACTGCCCCCATCTGAAAACCCCACCCCACATGTTGTCACAGTCACCACTGAATGAGGTAATACGCAGAAAAGTCTAAACGCAGTGCTGGTGTAGGGCAGCCTGTACAAGTACCTGTGATTGTCATTATTACACTGCATGAGAACAGTGGGGATATTTTCACACTTCTGCTTGTTAGACAAAGGCTTCAAAGAGTAAACAAACATATTTGATTTCTAAACTTGTAATATTCATAGGAGTTTGAGGAAATGAATTTATAACTAAGATCTCCTCCACACACATACGGACACACACATAAACACACACATACACACAAACCCCCACCAACTTACACTGATAACAGAGTCAGCAGAGAGAGAGGAAAATGAAGCAAATACGCTAAGATAAACAGAGGCGAGTCCGAGGCTAACTGCCCGGGCTCCTCCTGCTTCAGATTCTTGTAAGGCACATGTGCCCACCCTGCCCCTGGCTTTCAGGAGACCCTCTGGCCTTATCCTACAGCGCTCTTAGAGGCTCCCTCTGGCAGACTGGCTGTCTATGACTTGCCACACCTGCAGCTCCTCACTGTGTTGAACGGGACTCTGCAATGCATGGCTCCACTCACCAGGTGGCAGGTAGGCTCCACCTGCTACCCAATCCTGGCAAGAAGGGGAAGAAAAGAAACCCCTGCCTTCACAGTCTGAGATCCTCAGCCGACCTCAAGGAGCTCTTAAGCAAAGCAGTTAACCTCTCAGGGCCCACATTTTTTCATCTTTGAAGTGCGGATTGAAAATCGCACCTCCTTAGACTTAACTGTGGTGATCATTTGACAACACTGCGATATCGAATCATTAGACTGTACACCTGAAACTAATACAATGTTATATGTCACTTGCTCCTCAGTTATTCTTTAGAAATGCATCTTTTAAAGAGAGTTTAAAAAAAGGATGAACTAGTACCTACTGCACAGGTGTGTTGTATAAAGATACCATGAGTCAAGAAATGAAAACAGCTTAGCACTGGCTGGTTCCAGTGCCCTGTGAGCTCGACATGAGCGTCAGCTTTTATGACTGCCCTCAATCAATTTGAAAATACACAGCTGCATTTAATACCTATCTATGAACATATCTGTTTTAATAGAGTTAGGAAATGTCTTTTAAAGAAAAGGAGAATCTACATTAAGCTCTAAAGGTACAATGCCAGAAGAATTATGAGGACCAGCTGGTTTGCTTAGAGCTGTACAGAATCTTAGGTTCAAAAAATACTCCTGGGCTTCCTTGGTGGCTCAGTGGTAGAGAATCTGCCCGCCAAAGTGGGAGACACGAGTTTGATCCCTGATCCGGGAAGATCCCACACGCCTGGGAGCAACCAAGCCCGTGCACCACAACTACTACTCAGAGCCTGAGAGCCCCGACTGCTGAAGCCCAAGTGTCCCAAAGCCCGTGCTCCAGAACGAGAGAAGCCCCGACAATGAGACGCCCGCACTGCAACTAGGGGGTAGCCCCCTGCTTGCCGCAACTAGAGAGAAGGCCCTGTGCGCTGACAAAGTTCTAGTGCAGCCAGAAATAAACAAAATTATTTTTTAAAAACCACACTCCCGAAGCATATTTTGATGTTAAAAACAAACAGAACTGCTGCCTGGAAGCCTGTACATCCTTTAGCGTCCATCAGTCTGCAGTCCCTCTGCCGACCCACCCCTGTGTCCAACGGTTACTATGTAAACTGACTTTCCCCAGTGATATCATCAGGCACCGTGGACCACCAGAAGATGACAGGTTCGAGTTGTGAACTTCTGGCCTAAACAGAGAGATAAATAGGTCGATAAGACGGCACCACCCTTACGGCAGAAAGTGAAGAACTAAAGAGCCTCTCGATGAAAGTGAAAGAGGAGAGTGAGAAAGTTGGCTTAAAGCTCAACATTCAGAAAACTAAGATCATGGCATCCAGTCCCATCACTTCATGGCAGATAGATGGGGCAACAGTGAAAACAGTGGCTGACTTTATTTTTTGGGGCTCCAAAACCACTGCAGATGGTGACTGCAGCCATGAAATTAAAAGACACTTAAAAGAAGATGAGATGGCTGGATGGCATCACCAACTCGATGGACATAGGTTTGGGTAGACTCTGGGAGTTGGTGATGGACAGGGAGGCCTGGCGTGCTGTGGTTCATGGGGCTGCAAAGAGTCGGACACGGCTGAGCGACTGAACTGGACTGAACTGAACTGAACAGCCTAGTTCATTCGTTTACATCCAGAGCTAATCCCCACCTTGTGGTTCTGTGAGACTGAAATGAGAGAACAGAAGTAAGAGACTTTTTGCCATGTTTGCAGGAAACTGTGCTGAATACATGGCTGATGTTTCTCTCCCAGGCCTCTCTGCCTGTCCAGCAGGAGGAGAAGGGGACGACAGAGGATGAGATGGCTGGATGGCATTACTGACTCGATGGACATGGGTTTGGGTGGACTCCGGGAGTTGGTGATGGACAGGGGGGCCTGGCATGCTGCGGTTCATGGGGGTCTCAAGGAGTCAGGCACGACTGAGAGACTGAACTGAACTGAACTGAAGTCATTTCAAAAAGAAGTAAAATATGAGAGCTTGTTAATGTGGTCTGAGTGCTCAGAGGAAAGAGAAAATTTTTAGAAGGCGTTTTCCACTCCACAAGAGCCATTCTTAATTTGCGTGATTAAATCTAAAAACAATTTCCCCACTGTGAAGATGCTCAAGGTTTAGGACTTAACTTTCATACAAAAAGTATATGTCAAGAGAACCTCTGTTTAATAAGAAATCACCAATATTTATTTATTTATTTAAATTTAATTAATTAATTTATTTTTCCTTTACATTATCATGTTGGTTTTGCCATACATTGACATGACTCCACCATGGGTATACATGTGTTCCCCTTCCAGGACCCCTCTCCCACCTGCCTCCCGATTCCATCCCTCTGGGTCATCCCGGTGCACCAACCTTGAGAGACATCACCAATATTTAATCATTCTGACCTAAAATAACAAAAACAAAAACACAGTATATAGTTCATATAGAATTTTTATAAGTAGTTTTATCTTATTTCCTTTCAGAGCATCCTCAAATTTTTTTTCATTTAAATTCCTGAAGAATATTCATTTGGAGCTAATCTTTTCCCATATTCTGTCTAATTACCAGGAATTATGTATCAAAATCCTTTGGTAAACAGTGTGTGTTAATCACTCAGTCATGTCCAACTCTTTGTGACCCCACCAGGTTTCTCTGTCCATGGAATTCTCCAGGCAAGAATACTGGAGTGGGTTGCCATTCCCTTCTCCAGAGGAACTTCCCAACCCAAGGACCGAACTCTGGTCTCCTGCATGCAGGCAGATTCTTTACTGCCTTGTCTAGGTGACCACAGTTCAGCACCAGCACCCTCAGACACGCTCCCGCAGCCTGCTTCCTCATGGGCAGTCCCGGTATGACCTGGGAATGTGTTTACAAGGCTCGGAAAGTGCGGGGAGACACAGTGCCCTCACTCTGGAAGTTAGGTCATCTGGGAAAACCTGGAGGTCTCACGTCTTAGAAGCTACAGTTCCTAATAGATAAAGGCCTGAAAACACACTCTCTGCTTCCTTGAAGGAACATAGCTTTCCCAGCATTCTGTGTGTTGAGAGTCAGACATTGCTTGAAAACGCTTGCTCGGAAGTCATTTTTCAGTAGCAAGTTTATCTGACAGTGTGACTGTAGGGAAGGCCCCCAATCTCACAGGGAGAGGCAAACCAACATCCGAACGTCCCTTCCATCACGTTTTCTCTGTAGGGGAGATCCAGAGAGCCTAGGTCTGCCTGGAAAATTCCTGGGTACTGCGGGGACACATCCTGAGCATGAACCTGGATACCAGACCTTGGTGGCAAAATTCGCATTTCACTCTCTGTTGGGCCTGCAATGGTGCGGCCTAACAACCGCTTGAGCATCCAGTCAACTGCTGTTTTCTTACTGGGACAGCAAGAGCTTTGGTCCACCCACTGGGATTTCTGAACCAAGCGGGCGGCTGGCAACTCCTAGCCGCAGGACCACTTCCAGTGGAATGTCACCTCGTCTAGGTAAGCATAGCGTGGCGCCCACCACTCTTGTAAAAAGAGGGCTATCTAAAGAATGGCTTTCTTTTCTTGTCATTTATGGTTGTATGTTTCCCTCTTGTGGTAGAAAGTGGAAACACAAGTAGGATTTCCTGTGTCCCTTGGAGGTTTGTGGTAGTCAGTGACGGACCCTCTATCAGACCGCAAACATGTGGAGGATTTACTGACTTTTAAGGAGAGGAGCAGTCATGTTGTGTCTTCTGTCTCATCACTAAGGGTGTTTCCGGTTACATGGCTTAGCTGAACTAGGATGTGCGGCTGTAAAGAAACTGAGAGAGAGGAAGGACATCTTTTTCTATGGGATCTTTTTGAGCCGGATTGTCTTTAAAATGGGGATAGCAAAATTTCCTTTAAAGGTTCTGACATCAATGAAGAAAGGCATGTAAAGTACTTATCACCATGCCTGGCTATAGACTAGCCACTCAGTAAATGTTACAAAAACAACCAAAACAGAGATATTGGCAAAGATGTATTCCATCATGGAATACATGAAATACACACGTGCCTTGATCTCTAGAGCAGAAGGCCCAGGCAGGAGTGGATCAATGCTATGGGTCAGTCAGAGTAGACACCTACAATAGGGAAGGGAAAAGGTAAAGCAAGGGGTCAGACAGTCCTGGGTCTGAACCCTGCCTTTGCCAGCTTCTGGCTGTGTACAGCCTTTCTGGTTTCAGTTTTCTTATTTGTAAAACAGGGACAGTGACACCGCTTTAAAGGCTATGTACAGTAGGAGATCACTGCAACAGGTCTTGATGCGCTGGGCAGTATCCCCAGAGCTTTACAAGCATTAACTCAGTCTTCACAACAACCCTACAAGATCAACACCATCGTCGGCCCCTACCTTAGGATGCAGAGGTTATGTCATCCACCCAAGGTCAAGTAGCTGCGAAAGTGTGGAGACAGGTTTTGAACACAGGCAATCTCACCCCAGAGCCTACACTCCTACTATAACAGGTGGCCATGTGAATGACAAGTACTCAATAAGAAATAGCTTTTAAAACAGCAATCTAAAGAAATGTGATCATTTTTTCTACTCTACATCATTTATGGGAATTCCTGGGGTGAACAGCAGCTCAAGTGAGCGGAGTAGGACTCTTGCTGGGCCTTAAGATTTAAGTGAGAACAAGGCTTCGGGAAAATCAAACGTTATGCCACAACACAAAAGATTCGGGAATAGAGTTCTAGATAACCCTATTAAACTTAATTTCCTTGAAGAATTCAGCAGAGTGGAAATCTGTGTTTGAATCCCTACTCCTGATAATTTGTAGTATCTTGGTGATCTTGAACAAATCAGTGATCCTCTGTTTCCTCATCTGTGAAACAGAGATCTAAATACCAACTTGTTAAGGTGGTTGATAAGATTAAAGGAGATCACATGAAGGACTACATGCAGATTCTCATGCAAGTAACACACAAATAACAACCCTGTGACACAGATATCCTCATCATGCCCATTTTACAGATGAGGAAACTGAGGCTTAGAGAATCAATGACATGCTCAGAGTCTTACAACTAATATATTGGAAAGTGGGCTTTCATGCCAGTTTTAATGCCAAAGCTCATGAATAGGCTGCATGGCGCCTTTGGACAATCAAGTGCATCTTAACTTGGAGAAAATTAAGAGGAAATAGATTCCAGGTGACTCTCAAATCGATATTGTCCAAGTGGAAAGTATATGAGTTTTGGTGCCTGTACAACCCGTTGCACTTGGACTTGTCAGCCTCTGGAACTGTGAGAGAATAAGTTTCTATTGTTCTAAGGCACTCACCTTGTGGTACTGTGTGTTACAGCAACCCCAGGAAACTAATACAATAAATGGTTAAAAAAAGAGAGAGAAAAAGCCCAACTCCAGTGACAGCTGATTCCTTCGCAGCTGGGTGGCTGGTGTGAGAGAGAGACCCTTAGGTGGACCCCCACACACACACACCTCTTTCCTTTGCCCCAGACTGTTGGTTCTTATCACTAAATAACACGGTGCATATACTAACAAGCGTCCTTCCTCGCTCAGTGACGAGGAGAAAGGCAGAACTTGTTCCTCTGTAACCCCAGTGCCTGGAATGAAGTATGGTGGATAGTTAACAAATGCCTGAGTGGCTAAGCTGTCAGTACTGAGAGTTAAAGGACCTCGGTGAATAGGGTCCCTGAGGAATAGAGGTGAGTTTTCCCAGGCAGTAGTCAAGTAAGCAGTCCTCACGCTGAGACGAACTTCAAATATAAAATTCCTCCCACCATCAGAGAGGACTTTCCAAAGCACAACAGAGAGCCTCTGCCTGAGACCTGACATTTCAGATAGTTTCTACAGCACACAGACTTGTGTAGTAACAAAAAGGAGCAGAATTAGAAGCAGCAACAGTGAAGAAGGTAGAGTTGGTCAGTCTGTGCGGTTGAGGCCAAAAGCTTGTGCTGCTTCCTAGAGAAGCAGAGACAGAGAGGTCTTCAAGGTGCTCACTCCAGAAGGTGAACTTCAGTGTAGGGTAGAAAAATGCTGAGTGAAAAGTCAGAGTGACAGACACTAAAGTAACAACAGAAAGAAAAGGTCATGGACGACCCCAGCCCCTTCGCTGAGATCTAGGGGAAACAGCACAGCTGCACTGTACCTCTCTCCCACCATGGTCAACAAGAGTCCAAAATGCAGCACTTGAACGCAATCTCAAAAATGACAGAATGATCTCTGTTTGTTTCCAAGGCAAACCATTCATATCACAGTAATCCAAGTCCATGCCCTGACCAGTAATGTTGAAGAAGCTAGAGGTGAATGGTTCTATTAAGACCTACAAGACCTTCTAGAACTAACACCCCCAAAAGAAGTCCTCTTCATTATAGAGGACTGAAATGCAAAAGTAGGAAGTCAAGAACTACCTGGAGTAACAGGCAAACTTGACCTTGGAGTACAAAACAAAGAAGGTCAAAGGCTAACTGACTTTTGCCAAGAGAATGCACTGGTCATAGCAAACACCCTCTTCCAACAACAGAAGAGAAGACTCTACACATGGTCATCACCACATGGTCAATTTGGAAATCAGACTGATTTTTATTCTTTGCAGCCAAAGATGGAGAAGCTCTACAAGTCAGCAAAAACAAGACTGGGAGGTGACTGTGGCTCGGATCATGAACTCATTATTTCCAAATTCAGACTGAAATTGAAGAAAGTAGGGAAAACCACTAGACCATTCAGGTATGCCATAAATCTAATCCCTTACAATTATACAGTGGAAGTGACAAATAGATTCAAGGGATTAGATCTGATAGACAGAGTGCCTGAAGAACTATGGACGGAGGTTCGTGACATTGTACAGGAAGCAGTGATCAAGACCATCCCCAAGAAAAACAAATGCAAAAAGGCAAAATGGTTGTCTAATGAGGCCTTACAAATACCTGAGAAAAGAAGAGACGCTTAAGGCAAAGGAGAAAAGGAAAGCTATACCCATTTAATGCAGAGTTCCAAAGAACAGCAAGGAGAGATAAGAAAGCCTTCTTCAGTGATCATTGCAAAGAAATAGAGGAAAACAACAGAATGGGAAAGACCAGAGATCTCTTCAAAAACATTAGAGATACCAAGGGAACATTTCAAGCAAAGATGGGATCAATAAAGAACATATATGGTACGGACCTAACAGAAGCAGAAGATATTAAGAAGAGGTGGCAAGAATACACAGAAGAACTATACAAAAAAGATCTTCATGACCCAGATAACCACAAATGGTGTGACTACTCACCTAGAGCCAGACATCCTGGAACGTGAAGTCAAGTGGGCCTTAGGAAGCATCACTACAAACAAAGCTAGTCAAGGTGACAGAATTCCAGCCGAGCTATTTCAAATCCTAAAAGATGATGCTGTGAAAGGGCTGCATTCAATATGCTAGCAAATGTGGAAAACTCAGTAGTGGCCAGAGGACTGGAAAAGGTCAGTTTTCATTCCAATCCCAAAGAAAGGCAATGCCAAAGAATGCTCAAACTACCGCACAATTGCACTCATCTCACACGCTAGTAAAGTAATGCTCAAAATTCTCTAAGCCAGGCTTCAACAGTACGTGAACCGTGAACCGTGAACTTCCAGATGTTCAAGCTGGATTTAGAAAAGGCAGAGGAACCAGAGACCAAATTGTCAGCATCTGCTGGATCATTGAAAAAGCAAGAGAGTTCCAGAGAAACATCTATTTCTGCTTTATTGACTACACCAAAGCCTTTGACTGTATGGATCACAACAAACTGGAAAATTCTTCAAGAGATGGAAATATCAGACCACCTTACCTGCCTCCTGAGAAATCTGTATGCAGGTCAAGAAGCAACAGTTAGAACTAGACATGGAACAACAGACTGGTTCCAAATAGGAAAAGGAGAACGTCAAGGCTGTATACTGTTACCCTGCTTATTTAACTTATATGCAGAGTACATCATGAAAAACGCTGGGCTGAGTGAAGCACAAGCTGGAATCAAGACTGCCTGGAGAAATATCAATAACCTCAGATATGCAGAGGACACCACCCTTACGGCAGAAAGCAAAGAAGAACTAAAGAACCTCTTGATGAAAGTGAAAGAGGAGAGTGAAAAAGTTGGCTTAAAACTCAATGTTCAGAAAACAAAGATCATGGCATCTGGTCCCATCACTTCATGACAAACAGATGGGGAAACAATGAAAACAGTGAGAGACTTTTATTTGGGGGGGGGCTCCAAAATCACTGCATAACTGCAGCCATGAAATTAAAAGACACTTGCTCCTTGGAAGAAAAACTATGACCAACCTAGACAGCATATTAAAAAGCAGAGACATTACTTTGCCAACAAAGGTCTATCTAGTCGAAGCTATGGTTTTTCCAGGAGTCATGTATGGATATGAGATTTGGACTATAAAGAAGGCTGAGCACAGAAGAACGTATGCTTTTGAACTGTGGTGTTGGAGAGGACTCTTGCGAGTCCCTTGGACTGCAAGGAGATCCAATCAGTCAATCCTAAAGGAAATCAGTTCTGAGTAAAGATTGGAAGGACTGATGCTGAAGCTGAAACTCCAATACTTTGGCCACCTGATGTGAAGAACCGATTCACTGGAAAAGACCCTGATGCTGGGAAAGACTGAAGGCAGGAGGAGAAGGGGACGACGATGAGATGGTTAGAAGGCATCACCAATGCTATGGACATGAGTTTGAGTAGGCTCCGGGAGTTTGTGATGGACAGGGAAGCCTGGCGTGCGGCAGTCCATGGAGTCACAAAGAGTCACACACAACTGAGTGACTAAACTGAGGGGAAACAGTACAACTGCACTGTACGCCTCTCTCTCTCCCTCTTTTTTTTTTTTTTTTTGGTAAATAAACGTGTCATCTAGCTTGGTGAACTGTGCATCATTCATTCTACAATATGGATTCAGACCAACCAACCCAAGTTTTAAAACTTGCCCTGATGAAAACATCAGGTCATATACAGATGGTTACATGCCATATAATCTGCTGGTTAAAGCCAGACAGGCTTAGCAAACTGATAGAGCCTTCCTATGTTACTGGACAAACATTCTAGACCCCTTATAAATAGCTTTCTACATTTGCTAACTTGTCTCTAAGATTCCTGATTCCCACTGGGATCATAAGATAATTCTCAGACTGGGTCTCAGGCTGGCCTGTGTGTGACAGAAAGCCTCGATGTTAAGGACCTGTTTGGTGATAACTCGTCTCAGGCTGCCCTGCCATTCGCCTCCCTCTCTGCTGTGGAGTTCTATTTCAAGTTGAAGCCTGGGGGCTTGCTTTCCACAATGGCCTCCTTCTTTTGCCACTGCCCCTACATGAAATGTCTCCACTTTTTCCAGGCTTCCTTTCCATCATCCTTCAGGACTTGGCTCAGACACATCCCCCCTGGAAGCTTCTGACTGCCTCTCCAACGCGCCTCCCCCTGGACTCCCAGTGACAATCTACAGAGGCGCTGACACACTGTCTTGCAATGCCCACTGTATGACAAGCTCCACAGGGAGCTGGAGACCATTTATACATTTGTGTGTGCCCCAAATGCACAGTCCAATACTGAGCAACGAGAAAATGCTCTGCACATATTAGCAGGTAAAATCACCCCTCAGATGTTGTTCAGGAGAAGTTGCTAGAGCAAGCAGACCCAACCAACTTTTACTAGACCCACTACCCTAAAACCCTAGTGGGTAGACCTGGTGTGCAAATACCAAACACTGTGATCAGTACTGAGCCATTTGGGGACAATTTTGCTGATTTGGGGGCGAGGTGCTGTATTCTTTAGAGACAATGGAGTTTCAGGCTGATCATATATTTCAGAAACCTAAAATTATGTAGACCAGTTCCCCCACCCTACCCCAGGACCTGTGCATGAAACACTCTCTCTGTAAGAAAGACATTTCTGTTCTGAAATTTATAGGCTAATAGGTGTGGACCATCTTGATAGGTTACTGGCCAACTGGAAGGAGAGAAGTGAAACTGAGAAGGTGGGAGCTGCCTGGGGGACTACAAGCAAGGTCAAGTTGAAAGTGTCTGTATTTCTCATCAAAATCCCTACTACCCAGTGTAGCAACCTGCTCATTATGACTATGTGTGAAGCACTGTGCAAGGTAACTTCCTACACATTATCTTATTATTTTCTAAAGATACCTCTGTGACATATTATTTTAATTATACAAATGAGTAAAGGGAAAAAAAAAGAGTTCAGACAGTTTGCTCAAGATTAAACAGCTAATAAACAGCGTATCTAGGAATCAAACTCAGGTCTGTCTGACATCAAAAGTTACACTGAAAGAAAAAAAAAGTTATACTGAAATAACATTCTAATGTAAAAGGGGTAATATGGATATATCACTAAGATCCTCAAAATGGCATGATATATTTACTTTTTGGTTATTCTTTAGCACATCTGAGTTTGGACTTTGAAAGATAGATAAAACTGGATGTTGAGATTTGTTTTGGCAGGAAGCTTAAGTCAAAAGTCACCATGATTGAGCTCCCTGAATCAGACAGGCTGAAGGGTGGGATAGAAAGGAAGATGGGAGGAAGGTTCGGGAGGGAGGGGACACAGGTGTACCTATGGCTGATTCCTGTTGACCTATAACAGAAAACCACAAAATTCTGTAAAGCAATTATCCTTCAATTAAAAAATAAAAATTAAAAAAAGAAGGGTTTAAAAAAAAAGTCACCGTGGCGTGACTCTCCTAAAGCAACAGTGAAACTCTCATTTGAGTTGCACTTTCTAGTCCCCCAAAACCTCATATGTTCATTATTTAAACTAATTACCATAAAACTCCCCAATAGAGCAGATACTAGAATTGCTTCCATTTTACAAGTGCAAAAACTGAGCTTTAGTTAAGCGCAATACATGATGAAAAATATGAAAGTGTTAGTCATTCAGTCGTGTCCAACTCTTTGCAATCCCATGGACTGCTAGGCTCCTCCGTCCATGGAATTCCCCAGGCAGAAATACTGGAGTGAGTAGCTATTCCCTTCTCCAGGGGATCTTCCGACCCAGGGATCGAAACCCTTTCTCCTGCACTGCAGGCAGATTCTTTACCATCTGAGCCACCAGGGAAGCCCAGAATACATGATATTGTACAATAAATTGTACAACTGAGATTTGAATCAAAATCTTCCATTCCAACCCATCACTATGAACTAAAGTTATTTGGTAAGGAGCCACCCAATGGCCTGTCTTCCATTTGACATTATGTCAGGAGTCTACAGAATCACTGCAGATAATGGAACTCTGGAATCTTCTTGTTTGGAATCCTGTCGGTCATTACTACTAGCATAATTTAAATAGGACAGCACCGGTACTAGGTATCAGGTATATGCATTTTAAACCAGTGACTGTACCCTGCCTCCACCCTCACTTCACTTTCAGCTAAGTTCTCCCTGATTCTTCTTTATCATCTGCACTTGCTCAGAAATTACCTTGCCTGGGAAGAGAAGACATCCTCAGTCTTCCCTTCCCCTTCGAGGTGGGGTTGAGTGGCTCTGTGTTCCTTTGATTCCCTGAACTTCTCCCTTGGGAGATTCAGCAAGAGTATAACCCTGCCAACACTTTGATTTCAGACTTCTGGTCTCCAGAATGGTGAGAAAATACATTTCTGTAGTTTTAAGCCACCCAGTTTGGAGTCATTTGTCATAGCAGCAACAGGAAGCTAATACACTAGTATTTGAACCATATTTTTATAACTGCTTATAAATTCTCCTCTCCTGGCATGAATCCTAAGAACAAAGACTTGGTCTTATTCATTTTTGTACCTACAACCATCTCACACTGCCTGGCACATCAAGAGTGCTCAGCAATGCTTACTGAATGAGAAAATCCATGCAGTCCAGGAGGGTCACAGCAATGCCAGCATACACCTCTTGCAGCTTCTGGTCTACCACATGACATTGGCACAGGTCAGCTAACCATCCCTCAGATCCATCCTAAAATACCCATCTTCAACTGCCCACTGCTAGCTCATGGCTCCAGTGAGGTGAAGGCCTCAGGTGGATGGGCTCGTGACTGACACAGCAACTGTGAACCTCTGCCTCACACATCAAATTCAAGGGATAATGTATGGACAGAGGTGGAATGGGAGGTGATGGCAGGCACAGAAGACCATCCCCTCTGCCCTCCCCTGGCTTCAGAGTTTGGAATAACCATAAACATTATTAGAATCATCAGAATCTTTTGTTTACTAAATACTTATATCAGGCACTATGATAAATACTCCCCAAATTTTACTTCATCTCTGCATATGAATCTTTAAGGCAGGTATTATTTACTCTCTTCATTACTTACAGGGTAACTGGCTATGCTGAACTGTGTGATGAGAGTATTTCTCATGGATTTGACCTCAGAGGGCTTGGCATCAACTGCATGGCCCAATACAGAGAGGCAGCTGGCTTCTGTGACAGGAGCCAACCTTATTCCTGATTCCCTCTGAGCTTTCTACATTTATTTCCCTTTTGCTTCATTTTTAAGTGGATTTCATTTTGCTCCACAAAATGTATTTCCCAAAGTCCTCATGGGAGCAGTGTAACAGAATAGTTTTATTACTAAAGCAAAAGGTCCTTCCCCATCCCCACCCACTTATGGCATCCCAGCTCCATTTTCTGGCCTCCTTGCAATCCTGGGATGATCTCTCAGAGATAAACATCTAAACATCTAGGTTTTTGTTTCTTGTGGCTTTGAGCTGATAGGATTCCTTTCTAGGCTCAGAGTCATTTTGTCTACTTGGATTTGCACAAACCTTCCTACTGCGCACAATTTCTAAATGCACTGAAGCACGTTGAGATGTTTATCGGGATGGAAGAGAACTGAATTCCCAGGCCTCTGCGGTAAACTAGAGAAGGAAAGCAGCATGCCAGAATCTCCCTCATCGTGACCTGTCTTCTAAATTCTTCTTTTCAGGGCAGTGTGCTTGAACAGTACAAAATGTAACTCATTTTCAACAGTTACGCGAGAGTAGAGTATTTTCATCTAAATTAACATCTTCTCCTTCAAGACAAGCACCCTGGGACGCAACGCATGTATTCAAACAATGTTGACGCTGCACTAACATTTCTGGAACTCTTTTTTCAGAAACTGTCTTTACAGTCTGAGGCACTTTTCTTTGAAAGTCTTCAGTCATGACAAATTTCATCCTTTGAGAATAGATGTGAACTTTGGAAAGAGACGAAAATTGGTTGGAGCCACGTCTAATGAATAAAGTGGGTGATCAAATCTTGTTATATCGTTTTAGGTGAAAAATGAGGCATGACTATAAAATAATGTGACTGGTTTCCCTAGGTGACCCATAAACCGACTGGCTGAAAAATAACTCCCATAGAGGAGTTTCAAAATGCTTTCAGCACTAGACGCATCACTGGAATAAGTGTACGGTTCCCAGAGTGGTGATTTGGCAGGGAACAATACTAATTTAGATATATAAGTTCAAATACATTTGTAAAAAATATAAAAGAAACCTGACTGCTTACACTCGAAAATGAAGAAGCTGTTCTCCTGGAGAAACTTCTCCTTTTTTTGACAGCCTGGTTGGCTTTGGACAAGGACTCTGCTGAGAAAAGTAGGCTCATCTCTTGCAGAAAGCCTTCACTGAACACACTAGCCCCTCCCACACTCACTCCCACCCCAAGCTGGGGCAGGGACTCCACTGCCATCCTTTTCTCTTTAAGTATTAGCTCTCATAACATTTAATGGTGATGGTTTTTGTGTCCGTCTTCTTCTTGCAACTGGAGGCTCCCTGAGAATGAGGACCTTTGACTGTGTATCAATAATGCTCAGACAGTGCGCACAGAAGCATAGGACACTAACTCCTATTCTTGATGTGGACCCTCTGCCTTTGTTTCTCGCATTCCCAGGGCTTTACCTGCCAAATATAACTTCGGTGTGGCAACCAAAACTAAATATTCAGTCTGTGTAAAATCCACCCATACAAATTTATAGAGGCCTCAGGTACAGTAGAGGCTTCCGTGGTGGCACAGTAATAAAGAATCCACCTCCCAATGCAGTAGACGGAAACGATGCAGGTTCAATCCCTGGGTTGGGAAGACCCCCTGGAGTAGGAAATGACAACCTATTCCGTATTCTTGCCTGAGAAATCCCAGAGACAGAGAAGCCTGGTGGGCTATGGTCCAAGGGACTGCAAAGAGTCCAACATGACTGAGTGACCGAGCACACATCCAGAACAAGGTACAGTAGTGGTTGCTTATGATGAAGGGGTAGGGGAGCAAGAGGGATTGATTGCTAATGCACAGGGCTTCTATTAAGGTGACGGAAATATTTTAAAATTAGATTGTGGTGATGGCTGCCTAATGCTATAAATGTACTAAAACAAAATACTGAGTCATATACTTTAAATGGATAAATTGTATGGTCTGTGAATTATATCTCAATAAAGTTGCTTTATTTAAAAAGTCCTCCATAATGGGAATGATTGTGCCTAGGTTCCTATCAAGGGCCAGGAGTTGCAATAAATGACAGTCAAGGTGTTTTCAAAAAATCTAGTTACTGATACAAAATTAAGTTTCTGTGTTCTCCCTGTAACTCTATCACTTGAAAATGACTGAGTGGTTTTCACTAAATTTGCAAAGCATGTTTAGGGTAATGAGGACTGTAGGATGTTCCCTAATATCAATTCTCCCTTTCATTTAGACTGACACCCCCAATATTTAGCCTAACACATAGCATTCAGCATAACGTTGATATAGGCATACATCAGAGATAGCACAGGTTCAGTTCCAAACCACTACAATAAAGTGAATACTGCAGGAAAGCAACTCACATAAATTTTTTGGTTTCTCAGTGTATAAAAGTGATGCTTACATTATTCAGTGTTCATTAGTATTATGTCTAAAAAAATGTATATACTTTTATTTCAAAGTGCTTTACTGGTTTAAAAAATGCTAATCACCATCTGTGTCTTCAGCAAGTTATCATCTTTTTGCAATAGTAACTTCAAAAATCATTGATCACAGAACAAATACAATAATGATAAAAAAATTCTGAAATATTGCAAGAATTACCAAAATTTGACACAGAGCATGAAACGAGCAAATGTTATTGGAAAAAAAGCTCATCGCAGGATTGCCACAAGTCTTCAATTTGCCAAAAATGTAGTATCTGAGAAGCACAATAAAGCAAAGCACAACAGAATGAGGTCTGCCTCTATTTCCCAGCATCCCTTGCAGCTAGAGGCGGCCTTAGCCCAAGTTTCAGCCAATAGGGCAAGAATGAAATTGATTACATGCAGTTTCTGAAAAAGGTGTGCCTTTCTTCCCTTTTCTCCCCTTCCTGCTAGCTAAAATGACCATAGGGTGGTAGGCAGCCACGCTGGACTGTGCAGATAAGGGCAGCTCACTAGGGAAGGGTGGTCAACGAGAGAAAAGAAGCATGCATCTTCTGACACAGTGGGGCCACCACACCAGCCCTGGACTGCACACACCCAGTCTGCTACAAAGGGTGCTATTACTGCAGGCTTTTATTTTATTGAAGTAACTTTTTATTTTAGAACTCTGCTATAGTAGCTAAAACCTACGTTTTAACTAATGTAAAATTTGGTGTTCTGTACCAAAACAGAATCTAAATATACAGCATTAGCATAATTTTTATGGCCATGGCAAAAGTTTTACCACTGCTATCTTAGAAGGCAGACTATGGCCCAACCAAAGGTGTAGCTCTAGGTAGATGGTTAGGAGAATTCAGAAGAGCAATGTTTGTTGGCTGCTTCCTGCCACAATACAGAGAGAAGCTCAAAGACTAGCCAGTCTGCAAGCAGAAGTGGAGATTATGATTCTGCCAAGGGAAGTTTTCTTTGGCTGTGGCTTGTACACCATGTTGCCCGAGTCTAGTAATTTGTGCACTGCAGAGCTGAGATGAAGACCATATGTGTACCCAAGCTAAAACAGCTATCCATGAAGCAGGAGATGAAGCAGAAAAGGCTGTGGGCCTCAAATCTTTCCTGGGATTCTCTGCCAGATGGTGGGAGCTAGCCTACCAGCAGATAACCCATTAAGGACACTGACTTCTTATTCAACCTATCTTTTCCCGTCTTAAAGTGAGCATCAGCGATGGAGAAGTCAGGGGAGGGACAAAGCATAGAGGCCAAAAGAGAAAAGCTAACATTTTCAGGCTTCAAAATTCTATCTAGATGAGCACTTTCACTGTGGTTATCAGTGTTGGGAAAACAAGTGACTTTTCAAAAAGATAACTGGGGCTTTAAAACAATGGGGAAGCAATATTATAATTTTGTGATATTGTCTGTTTAGGTGTGGTGCTGAGTCAATTTGCCGTGGCTTCCAGAAACCCTCTCCCAGGGAGGGGATTCATGACAGTTGAGAAGACTCCGCTTTTATGCAGACAAAGGAGTTCAGAAAAATGCCTATTTGCAAATGCCTTCAGTTCAAAATAGCTTTTATGCGATGGTGACATATTTTGGACCCCTTCAGACTTTAGAAGAGCTTTCAAAAGAATGATCTGAGTGGGCTATACCTCTAAGAAAGTTAAGCAGGTAAGTTTCAATGGTCTAGTAATTCTCCCTTAAATTTCCCTGAAATTGATGCAGACATACCTAGTCATTCTGTGGCCCTTGGAGCTGTGCTCAAAGTTGGAAATCCCCTTTTAAAAATGGCTACTGAGTGTGCCAAGTACTGAGGGCTTATTTTCATTTTCAGTTGGGAGAATTTTGATAAGACTTTTCCTATCTGGTGTCCTCAAAGGGATCACAGAGGGCTAACCCTAGGGGCTTGCTTGGAAAGGGTGAAAAGGGGGTGCCTTTGCCTTGGGGGTTTGTTGCTTTTATAACTTCAGCTATTGGAAATCCCCCTTCCCAATGCTTCTCCCAGTCACCACTCACATGAATCCCTGAGACACAGGTAGAAGAGGTGAAAGGAGCCCTGAGTAAACACAGTGAGGACTGCCAATCACATCAGGCCAACGAAGACCTGGTCACGAGTCTGAACCACTCTGAACATTACGTTTTCATACTGGGAACAGTTTCTTTCTCTCCTCTTTATGACGGACCCAAAGTGTTTCTGAAAAGAAGAAATGCAATAGGTAGGTGGTGGTATAGAAAGATTTGGTTGACTTGCCCAACCTGCTAGAAATGGGAGAGTTGGAACCTGGTCTCTGGTCTTCTGATATTTCATCCAGTTGATCTTTTCCAGAAATAAATATATCCCAAAGCAAGTAGTTTCAGGGATGGCTATAATATCCTGGTTAAAAGTTTGGGCAGTGTTAAATAGGATTTTCTGAACAAACACAAATGAGTCATGTGAGTTTGCAGGAAGACCTGAGAAGAATTTGGGGAAAAATCAATTTCCACCACCCTGGGGCTGATAGACTTATCTTTATGTTACAAGAATTTTCCCAGATTTAAATTTGGCTTTTTCCAAACTTAAATCTTGGAAAACGGCATGCAGGGAAGATGAGATCCATTTTTCCTATAGACTATACCACACGTCTTATTTTGGTAACTGATACATGAATTTATTTTTGCCTGATGTTGAGTGTGATTGATTCCACCCATGAAGTACTTTCCTCCCAGGTATGATTTGCAGGTAAGGATTTTAATTCTGAATAAATACTAATCTCTTATTCTGAACTCTAACATGCCTACAAATATCTGTGTTGATAAAAAGTAAGTTGAAATGATCACTATGTTGTATGAGTCCAATGGGCTTAATCAGCACAGTAAGGAGCTATTAGGGGGTCAAACCAACCAGTGTGAAGGTCACAAACACTGGTGAGGAGCTCAAGATGAACTTGTGGTTAACCTGAAGGGCCTCCTGGGACAAAGCAGAAAACAAGACAAGCCCTGTCTTCATTCACTTGGGGCTTACAGTCAAAAAGGTTTGTGTTGGAGGCGGTGGGTTACAGACGAGCAAATCAACAACCGCTATAAGATGTGGTCAGTGTTATCATGGGGGTGAGCAAGACAGGCTATGAGAGCAGAAAAGAGGTATACCTGATTCAGGGATTAGGAGCGGGGAAGTGTCAACTAAACCCAGATCTAAGAATGAAGAGGAGAGAAGAATATTCCAGATGGAACCAGATGTGAGAGAGTAAAGTGTGTTGAGGAAGTAGGTTGGAGACAACCCCACCCTCCAACTCTGTTGTTTCACACTCTACAGGAAACAAACACACTAAACACAGCTCATGTTTTATATTTTACAAGATACTTCTGCATGTATTGCTTTATTTTCTCACTGCAGCAAACTTTTCAGATGTCCCTGGCCCATGCCACACAGTCAGGAAAAGAGATGTGGAACTGTCCCCTCTGTTCCTGGGATGCAAGAGATGTTACAGTAGGAAACATGGATACCCCAGAACTGTCTTCCAAATGCTAGATTCCCAATGGGAATGGTTGAGGACACTGTCTACCTAAAGTTTTAAGCAGTAAATGAGTATTTGGAAGGCACCCCAAATTCCCTCTTTTCTTGCTTGGGCTAAACTGTTGTCACTTGTACCCTACTGGGATCTAAGAAGGCATCTCTAGTTTGGTTAGGGCCATTAAGTGAAGAGGAAGGTAGGAGACTACTGAGATCTGTGGCTGGGGCGGGGTGGGTGAGTGGCGGTTAACAGCTGCATCAGGTTGGGTATGATTAACTCGGTGTCCCCATATTAGCAGAACACGGATCACAGGAAGTCCTGCCCTCAAGCTCATCTTGAGGTTTCCCTACAGGTGTCATTCAGTTTCCAGGTGAGAGGGGGCTCCCAGGTACTTTTAAATATGTTGCTTCATTTAATCTTCACAAGGGCCTCTCTGGATATGTACTGTCATTTCCAGTTTTCACAAACAACAGGGGGAAAGGATCAGAAATTGAATAACTTGCCCAAGGGAACTGTCCCCAACTCCTGTGATATTTACTCTGCCTAGAAATGCTCCCCTGACAAACGCACCTTCGAAACTTCAACTCATCCTTTAAGCCTCAAATCCACTATCACAGCTCTGTGAAGACTTTCTCACTGTACCTTCCACTCTGAAGTACAGCCTGCCACGCCCTTGCCCCTTCAGTACCTGGCACATAACTCCCTCAACACCGAACACACCGTGATGGTGGTCTAGTCTCTTAGTCGTGTCCGACTCCTGTGACCCCGTGGACTGTAGCCCACCAGGCTGCTCTGTCCATGGGACTTCCCAGGCAAGAATACTGGAGCGGGGTTCCCATGTCCTTCTCCAGGGCATCTTCCCGACTCAGGGATCAAACCCTGGACTCCTGCATTGCAAGCAGATACTTTACCTCTGAGCCACCAGGGAAGCCTAGGTTGTCTGCTTATTCCTGTCCACTTCCACTTCTAGACTATTTCCTGAGGTCAGGAATACATTATATCCCAAGTACTTATAGCGCAAAGACTGATAAGAGAAGTAAGCACATAATAGATGTTTAATGATAATAAATGTACTGGCAATAAACTATGGCTTTAAGTTAAATGCTGGAATATACTTGAAGTATTTTCCATACACTTCACAATTCATAATTTTGGGCACTAGAACAAAGACTCATTGGAAGTTGCATTGTCCTAGCTACAAGGGAGTATCACATGCAAACAGATAATTTCATCTATTCTAGAAGTATCTATGGGGAAAGATCACTTAAGGGAGGAAAGTGGCAGAGAGAGGCTGCTGGGGAAAGCTTTCTGAAGATGCTCTCTGAATTGTACCAGAGGAGAAACAGTAACACACCTAAACCCCTGGTGAGCAAAGATAGTAAGAAAAAAAAATCAGAGGGCAGTGAGTTGAGACCAGAAACCCAGAAAACAGGATAGGATATAGGTAGGGTAAGTACTCCATGTAGGAACTCTCAAAAAGTGTGAGTAGAATCAGGAGAGAGTGATCATGACAAAGGAGTAAGAACTTTAAAAGAGTACGACGTCAGCAATGCCAGATTAAACAGGAAGGTCACATAAGATAAGGCCTAACCTGCATTGAATGGACTTAGTAACCAGAAAGTCAGGCAAGAGCAACATCAGTGGATTGGTGAAAGAAACAGAAGCCAGCCTGCAGTAAGATGGTGAGTGAATGGGAGGAGAGGAATCTGATGGTGAATGTAGTCGACTTTTCCAAAGATTGACTAAAAGGGGTGGGGGAAGCAATAGGGCAGTAGCAAAAGGGTAATGAGGTTTTTTATACATACTAAAAGAAAAAGCTTAATTCTTTAGTCTTAACTAATTCTTTTCCTTCCATCCCACACTCCTCTCAAATGGACAGTTTTCGAATTGGACCCGTTAAATTCCCACTATGCTGTTAAGTTTCTTAAGAAAAAGTCTTGTTGCTGAATTACCTTTTTATTCCACACATTCCTCTGTACATAATATAGATTCAGTATACTTCCTGAAGAAATGAATGAAATGCAAGTTCAACGCATGTGATGACAGGGAAATGAATACGAGCTAGCTGCACTTGGACACAGCTTTTGTTCATTCTTCTTTCTTCTTTCAAGGGATTTGAGGTTGCCTGAAAACTCAGGACCATAAAGAAAAGAGATCCAGACAATCTTCTCTCTCTGATGCTTATAAATTATCTGACCCAGAGAGGCAAATGTACCTTGTTCCCAGTTTAGATTTGAGAGACCACTGAAAAATAGATCGTCAGATTCCAGGGTCTCTCCATGCCCAGAAACTGTTCAAGTTCTTGGAATCAGCAGGTCTGTACTAGATTCTCAGTGCTACCATTAGTTCCTGCTAAACCTGCCTAAGCTTCAGTTTTCTCCTTGGCATCTTCAAGATGCCCATAATAGCATCTACCTCACAGGGCTGTGTGTGTGTGTGTGTGTCTGTGTTTGTGTGTGTCTGTGTGTGTGTGTGTCTGTGTGTGTGTTAGCCGCTCAGTCCTGTCCAACTCTTTGTGACTCCCAGGCTCCTCTTCCATGGAATTCTCCAAGCAAGAATACTGGGCAGCCATTCCTTTTCAGGCCATCTTCCCCAGCCAGGGATGGAATCCTCCTCTCTGGATTCTTTCACCATCGGAGCATCTAGGGAAGCCCACCTCCAAGGGCTAGAGGAAATGAATGAGATACCGCAAGTGAAGTGCTTTTCACAGGGCTTGGCAAAATGACCCTCAATATATAAATAAGAGAGAAAAAGTACTGCTAAAATGAATAAAAATAAGCCAAATCTTACGATAATTATAGAAAGAAAACTTAAAAAAAAAAAACTAGTTAGAAAACTTTTTTATGAGTGAGGAAACAATCAGCCTCGGTTGTGGTTTATAAAGCCACATTTTCGCATAAGTACCAGGTTTACTGAAAAATCTAGTTCAAAATCTCACGTTCGTGGCCCTGCCCATCTTAGTCGGTTAGCGCTCCTTGGCTTGGCGGCGGAACCAAGGGGTTGCGCTAACTTTCCGGCCTGCCACGACTGCTTACAGATGAGCGCGCTGGAGTAGGTAGGTTCTGTTCTAATGAAAAGTCAGCTCCAGCGGCCTCGGTGGAACAGACGCAGAAGCAACGCCGGGCAAAGACTAGCCTTTTCAGAAGCCTGCGCCCCGGCAACCAGGCGGCGCCAGGGCAGAGGGCAGGAGCTCCGTGCCCGCAAACCAGGGGATGGGGACGCGGGTGCCCACAGCCGGGGGCTCGCGGCCAGCGGGCAGCGCCAGGCCCAGACGGGCACAGCAGGCCACCCAGCGGGAGGCAAGGGGGGCTGAGCGAGGCGGCCTCTAACCTTTCCGGGTTAAGGCGACTGCGCTCGGCGCAGTAACTGTATCTGCCCAGGCAAAAAGGTGAAGGTGCAAGTCCGAGCCCCGGACGACGCGGGGGTAGGGGAGGAGCGCAGAGGAGGAGCGGGGCGGGGAGGCGGCAGGGCGCCCAAGGTCGAGCCCGGCTCCGGGAGCAGCGGTCAGGGCTGCGGCCGGCTGCTCCCCGCGGCCACGCTCCCGCCCCGGGCGACCCCGCCCGGCCGCGGGCGGCGGAGCGAGCGAGAGCCCGCGGGGCTGCGGCCGAGGCCCGGCGGCCGCGCGCGGAAGTGGCGCCGCAGGAGCGCGCGGCGGGCGGCCGGGCGCCGGGCGGGCGAGGGCCGGGCGCGCCTTACCCCGTTGGCGGCGGCGATGCGGACGATGAGCTGGATGGCCTCCTTCATGTAGAACCTGCCGTCGCCGCCCACCACCAGCGTGGCCTCCTGCCGCCGCGCCGGCTCCACGGTGGAGACGATACTCTGGATGAAATTCTCGGCATAGTTGGCGCTGCTCTGAAACACCTTCACCCGCTTCCGCAGCCCGCTCGTGCCCGGCTTCTGGTCTTGGTACGCCTGGGTCTTGACGGTCACGATCTTCACCATGGTGCGACTTGCTTCCCGGGGCCCGGCGGACTCTGCCGAGCGCGGGGCGGCCGGAGCGGAGGCTGCAGCTGCTCTGGGCGGAGGGCGCGGACGGGGCCGGGGCCGCGCCGGCTGGGCTCGGCCCGCCTCCTTAAAGGGACGGGGACGGGCCCTCGGCGGCCCGCCCGCCTCCTGGCAGGTCCGAGAGGGAGGGGCATGGGCAGCGCGCACCCCCAGCCTCCGGGAGATGGGTGGAGCCTCTCTGCCTTCCCCTCTCCGGTCCACCAATCCACAGCAAAATGAAATCCACAACTCCTCCCCTAAGTGGAAGGTCAGAGGTGGGGTAGGGACTGGGTCACAGGGCACGGACTCCGGGCAAAGTGGGAAAAATACAGAGCAGGGACAGGCGGACTTACAAGACTTGGGAAGGTTCCACTTAGGATTTTTCCACTTTTTGATGGTGTGAAAGCAATAAGTAGAATACTTATTTCTTATTGCTTTTAATACCGTACCTCTAATTTTGATCTTTTACCGGGCCAGCAATATGCAGCAGGTACTCTCTGTACTCTGGTGATGAGGATCTGTGCGAACCCAACTGAGCGAATCCAGCTCCAGCTCCCAGTCAGCCACCTGATCAGGAGGGTGAACGAGCAATACACGTAGGACGCCCCTGTTAACATGAGACATTCACGTAATGAACAGGCTTTCTGTTAGACGAACTTGTCCAACTTCAGGCTAGAGTAAGTATTTTGAGCACGTTTAAGGTAAGCTAGGCTAAGCTACAGTGTTTGGTAGGTTAGGTGTACTAAATGCATTTTCCCCTTATGATCATATTTTCAACTTCCAGTGGGTTTATCAGGAGGTAACCCCATTGTGAGTGGAGGAAGATCTCAGCAACATTTCCTGTGGTTAAGCCGGAGTTTCATGCATAAATAACTTTCTGGAAGCACGTTCTGAGCAAGGGAAGTGTTAGCCTTAACTAGATTTTGACTTCTTAATCTTTCTATTCTCTCTCTAAACATTAGGGTATTTGTGATACCCACCTGCCAATGCAGGAGACGCAGGAGAGGAGGGTTTGATCCCTAGGTGGGGAAGATTCCCTGGAGGAGAAAATGGAAACCTGCTCCGGTATTCTTGCCTGGAGAATCCCATGGAGAGAGGAGCCTGGCGGGGTACAGTCCATGAGGTCACGAAGAGTCGGGCATGACGGAGTGACTGAACACTGCTGCGTGTTAGAAAAAGAAGTCAACTCCAAGGGTCTGACTCAACCTGCTGCTTTCCGCCTCTTTACTGGTGGGCCGCACACTGCTTCCACTGGTTAGGGTGGCTACAATAATAGGTAATGTTTATTGAATAGAATGTTTCTGAAGTATAGGTTTTATTATCTTCACAATTTTATATTCACAAAACTGAGATTCAAAAAGTAAAATGACTAGTCAAGACCACAGAGATAAGCGCAGGGAGGGGGCCCCAGCGCGGGTGGGTGTGGCTCCCAAACCAGAGCGCTCACAGTGATTTGCCTGCATGTCACCAGGGAGAGCTAGGAAGTGCACAGGAAGGCTTGAGAAACGCAGTGCAAGCGCAAAGTGATGCTGAGTATTATTGCCACCAAAATACATCAGTTATTCACCTAGGAGAAAATTGGTGGAGAGATCAAGACCTGAGGTGGCCATAAAGGGTTGGAGGATACAGAGTCAGTGGAAGTCTCCGTTGTTAAGTAGGAATCATCAGTCTTCCTTTTAGGCTCAGCATCTCCTTTGATTTAGTGAGACTGACTGTCTCCTCTGCTTGAGAAATGTGTCATTTACAAGAAGTGTTAACTGGAGAAAGCTCATTAATATCTGTGGGCATCTGCTTCTTTACTATAAAGTAGAAACAAACCCTATCTTAGAATTTCTACAAGAGTTAATGGGGTTTTGTATGTCAGTAGTTCTCAATCATGGTTGGTTACACAGTAGACTCACCTGAGACCCTTTCGAAACTACCCATGTTCTGGTCCAAATCATAACTGGATCAGATTCAGTCATAATTAACTGGTGTAAGTAAATCAGGTGGCATGGTACCTGAAATAAAGAGGCCCAAACATAGAAGTCAAAAAATATCAACTTCCTTTCCACAGCCAACGCATATTGTTAACTTGTGAACTTGATTATATTCATGTCCATTTAATGGTTAATTGGTATGGCTTGACCCAGGAGAGAGGCTGAATGATGCAAATAGTTGCTGACCCTCAGAAGTCAAGTGTTCATATGCAGGTTGATATAGGTGTCATGCGGCTATAGATATGGGTTATAATGCAGTCACTACAGATAAATTTCAGGGGTAAATAGCATGTGAAAACTAAATTCCAGACAGCTGATATTGATTTCTAATATTCACACAGAAGTTCACAAAGCTTACAGAGTTATTGTTCAGTAGCTAAATTGCGTCCTACTCTTTGCAACCCCGTAACTGCAGCACAGCAGGCTTCCCTGTCCTTCACTGCCTCCTGGAGTTTGCGCACACTCATGTCCATTGAGTTGGTGATGTCATCCAACCATCTCATCCTCCATCTCCCCTTTATCCTCCTGCCCTCAACCTTTTCCAGCATTAGGGCATTTTCCAATGAGTTGGCTTTTTGCATCAGGTGGCCAGAATATTGTATCTTCAGCTTCAGCATCAGTACCTGATTCAGTGTAGTATCATCTTGTGAATTAAGTAATATAGTCAGCCCCATTTTATAGGCTAGTGCATTGAGAATAGAATCGTTGGCTGTAATCAGGTTTACTTGATTCCACAAAATGAAAATATAACATAGAATCACTGAGTCTTAGAAATACCTCTCTCTCAAGAGTTGTGCGGATTAACTGACATACTGAATATAGAGCTGTTTGCACAGTACTAATACCTGCTCAATAAGTGGTCACTCATTATTATAAAACAGTGAACTCAACTTCACATCACATGCTCTTTTTCGATTCTTCCCTATCTTTGGAACTAGGATGGGGATTTTCATTTACAAGGAACTGTCCCATACTTTTCTCACCTCACAAGATGTAATGATTTCATAATTGGCTTTAGCTACATAACAAATCACTCTTGAATGTAGATGGTCACTGTTTATTATTATTATTATTGCCTGTGATTTTATGAGTTAACTGGCTGGTTCTGCCTACCTGGGCAAGACACCCAGTCTCCAACCTCTGTGCCTCCTGGTAGTCTCACCTTGATGTAATCCCCTTACGTTACTTTTCTTCCTGTGTAACACATCACCACAGAGGCAGTGAATGAAAACAATGCCCACTTATTATCACAGTTCTATAGGTCTGGGTGGGTTTTGCTGGACTGAATGTTCACAGGCCATACGAGGCTGAAATCAGGATATTGGCGAGGCTGGGCTCTTATCTGGAGGTTCTGGGAAGAATCTGCTTCCAAGCTCATTCATGTTGTTGGCAGGATCCATTTCCTTGCAGTTGTAACTCAGAGGTCCTTGTTTCTTTGCTGGCTGTGAGCCAGGCTCCTCTCTCTATTCCTAGAGGCTGCCTACAGTGAGTGAGTCCTTCTCATGGCTGCATTCTCTGTCTCCCTGTTCCACCAACAGCCAGAGGAAAATGCCTGCTTTGTAAAGGGCTTGTATAATTAGATCAGATATACCTGGATAGTCTCCCCTTTGCCATGTAACAACAATCGTGGAAGTTATATCCCATCATATTCACATGTTCTGCACTCAGAAATTGACCTACAGAGATTTCCAAGTTGTAGTATTGACAAAAGCAGCAGAATGATTCTTATATTCCTCCTGGGTGACAACTGAAGAAGGAAAGGAAGCCATTGGGCCTGAACTGCCCATACAAACAGAAATCAGAATTCTTGGCAGTGTGGACCAGAGGCCAAGAGTTAGGATGATCGTGTGCCTCCAGAGACGTTGGGTATCAGATGCCAGGTACTCTTCTTCCCCTATGTTTGGCACTATATAAGCTAACTGTACCTAGTGACAGTCCCAGATGGATTATCTCAGGCAAATGAAATAGAAATCAAGATGAATTCTAGAAAAAGAAATATTATTTCCTGAACACCTAACTTTGGACTGAGATTTGTGTCTGCTCAAAGAAATCTGATACATATACATAATGGAATATCACTCAGCCAGTAAAAAGAATGAAATAGTGTTGTTTGCAGAGACATGGGTGGGCCTAGAGACTGTCATAGAGCGTGAAGTAAGAAAGAGAAAAGCAAATATCACGTAATATTGCATATGTGTGGAGTCTAGAAAAATGACACAGATGAACTTATTTTCCTGCAGATCAGAAACAGAGTCATAGATGTACAGAACAAACATAATTACCAAGTGGGAGGTGGTAGGATGAGTTGAGAGACTGGGATTGACATATATGCACTGTTATGTACAAAATAGCTAATGAGAACCTGCCATATGGCGTAGGGAATGCTACTCAATGTTCTGTGGTTACCTAAATGGGAAGGCAATATAAAAAAGAGTGGACATATGTTCCCTCATTGCTCGGTTGGTAAAGAATCTGCCTGCAATGCAGGAGAGCTGGGTTCAATTCCTGGGTTGGGAAGATCCCCTGGAGAAGGAAACGACAACCCACTCCAGCATTCTTGCCTGGAGAATCCCATGGACAGAGGAGTCTGGCAGGCTACAGTCCATGGGGTCGCAAGAGTCGGACATGACTTAGTGACTAAAGAGAGAAAGATAGTTGATTTACTTTGCTGTGTAGCAGAAACTAACACAACATCGTAAAGCAACTGTACTCCAATGATGAGAAAATAAACAACAATTTATCCATTAAGAATTGTATATATAATATTATCCTACTTGAGGGATTTAATTTCTTTCTTTTAGAAATGCATGCAAAGGACTAGAAGAAAATAGATCCACATATATAACAATGATTACTTCTGAGTTGTGGGATAGAATAATTCTTATATTTTTCTTTGTGCTTTATCTAGATCTTCCATGCTTTGTATACAGAATTTATATTGTTTCTATAGTAATAAAAATACACTTTTTTCTTTTTATTACCTCTTTTAAGTGGTAGTTCTTATTTCACTAATGAGTTATCCTTTAGATGGCATCCATTCATTGATTCATTCACTCCACAGATGTATTTTGAACTGGTACTAAGCACCAGCTCACTAAAAGGTGTTAAGCATGGCAATTAATGAAACCTGTGCACCCTACCTAGAGCCCATGCTTTGTAACGAGAAGCCGTCACAATGAAAAGCTTGCTTAAGTAGCCCCTGCTCATCACAACTAGATAAAACCCACACACAGCACGAAAGACCCAGTGCAACCAAAAATAAATAAATCGATCTTGAAAAAAAGAAAAAAGGTGAACAAGTCAAAATAGTCCCTGGTCCCACAGAGCTTGCAATATGTTAGAGGAAACAAATACAAACCAGAATTAGGATAAATGCTACAAATACATAGAGGTGATTTAAAATGTAAACCGGAAGATCTCTCATTGGAGGGAGTCAAGGAAAGTGTCCTGGAGGAGGTGGTGTATAAGCTGAGGACTGGAAGGGTGAGCAGTAGTTGGTCAGGTGAAAAAGGAGGAAAGAACATTTCATTCCGAGAGGGAGTGTTAAGGGGGCAGGTTTGAAGTAAGAAGGAAATTCTGTGTCATCAGAGATTTCAACTGCAATCAGTGTAACTGTGTTTACACAGTAAGTGTGTAAAGTGAAACCAGTGTAACTCACATAGAAACTGAGGGATAGAGGCCTGATCATGTCTGGCCTTCTAGATAGTGTCCAACATTGGGATCATAATCACAATAGCAACAAGCCACCAACAGGGTTTTCTTTTTTTTAATTGGAGGGTAATTGCTTTACAATGTTATGTTGGTATCTGCCATATAACAATGTGAATCAGCCACAAGTCTACAAATATCCCCACCCTCAATAGACATACTATAAACATCACCACTTTAACCATTTCTAAGCACATTCAGTGGCACTGAGCACTTTAATTGTGCAGCCTTTAGCACTATCTCCAGCACCTTTCATCACCCCAAACTGAAACACTGTACCCATTAAATAATAAGATCTCAGTCCTCCCTCTCATCCCTTGGGAATCATCATTCTACTTTGTCTCTCTGAATTTGGTTATTCCATTCTCATGTAAGGGGAACATACCATACTTCTTTTGTGTCTGGCTTATTTAACATAGCAAAATGCCTTCAAGTCTCATCCCTGTGGTAGCATGCCAAAACTGTTTTAGGCAGAGAAATGCTATGATCATAAGAACATTTTTAAGAGATCCCTCTGTCTGCTGTGTGGATGAGTGAAAGAAAGTGGATGAAGTGAAACTAGATTGGCAAGTTGAAAACCACAGTGGATTGTACTAGATGGAAGTCAATGGAGGTGTATAGGAGTGAATAGACTCAAGAGACTTTCAGAAAGTAGAGTCAACAGAACTTACCAATAAACTGTATGAATGGGGTGTACACCTAGTGAAAAGGAGTAGTGTCTCTTGGCAATCTGGGACTGGAAGCACTATAAAAAATGTGGGGTTGGAGGGTAGTGTGGCATAGTCATGAATTCTGTTTTAGACATCCTGGGTCTGAGGTGCCTGTCATGCCTCCAAGGCGAGTTATAGAGTAAGGTTTTAGACATAGAGGTCTAGAGCTTAGAAATGAGGCCTGGCCAAGGGACATGAATTTATATCCCATTAGCATATAGATGGCATTTGAAAACATGAGAATGAATGAAGTCATCTAGGGAGAGAATATAGGAAAAAAAAGAAAAAGGGTCCAATACCAAGCTTTGAGATACTCCAACATTTAAAGGCCACGAACTGCAGTGTGAAAGCCTTCACTTTGAAAGAGAAATTCCTTAGGAACATCAATCCAGCAGGAACATTTAGACATGTTTCTTCTATATGCCATCTAACCATCCATAAAGCTGAATTCAGACCTATCAGGCTAATTCAAAGGCAAGGAAGGTTCACTTCTGTCTTTAAGATATACTTGTATGTATCTGTGGCCGCGTTGGGTGCGTCGGCGGCTGCGGCGCGGGGCTTGACAGGTGTGGCTCCCAGGCTCCAGAGCGCAGGCTCAACCGTGGTAGCGCAGCGGCTCGGTTGCTCCGCAGCAACCGAGATCAGCGGCCAAACCCGTGTCTCCTGCACTGGCAGCTGGATTCTTCACCACTGAGCCACCAGGGAAGCCTGAAGATTGCGTAAGTAAGTTATTAACACGCTATTTAGAAACCTTCCTAAACCAAATATCTAGAATTTTGTTAGGTTTGATCTCGGGCAAGAAACAAGCAGTTGGCGATTCTGTGAAAGAGTTGAATGGTTTCTCTGTTTACATAGACACGTGCACAGAAATAGGAGGTTGGTTAAACTGTTGCTGAATAAGTGCACAACGCTTGGTCAGACTCCATTTCCAAATACAGTGCTCATTAAGGTAGCTTTACCTTCACCTTTCACAAATCATTTGCATTCCAACTATAATGATTTAAGGAAATAGGTTTACTATAGGATAGCAATCTTTGATGACTTCAACAAATTGAAAATAGGATGCATATGGAATTTACAATGAAAAAGACATGTATAGAATTTACAGTGGAAACATTGGAGAGTGAAGTGGGTGATCTAGTGGCACCAGCCATTTAACACGTTATATGGCATACATAAACTGATTATCAAAATAAAAAACACTGAAAAGTAACCCATTAACAACACATAGACAAGGCCTTAGGAACTAGCACCTACATGGCATACAATAAAAATATGTATCATACTGTTGTTTAAAAACAAAATACAACTGTGTACACTTAGCTTCCTATCTAGTGGTGTCAAGCAACGGTGTAACACTGTACTGAGGAATATTGGGATGGTCTCTAGTGACCCAGATCTCTCTCTACCTAAGAGCTCTTCTTGGCCTGTAAGAGTCCGTCAACGATGAGAAATCTGATGAAATAGGTATGTTGTAGATAATCTACAAGAATTTTCAGTTATTTGTAGCTGTCAGGTAACTATTAACAACTGATGATTCCATATCCCCATACAAATGAATACTGAACAACACAGCAAATGTCATGTTTATTCTTTTGTTAAACCTAAATCATAGGTTCTTTATGGCCATAGAATTAATTCATTATGTTAAATTTTGATGTTTATAATTTGCTAAAATGAATTGTTCCTACATGTGTCAGTAATAGAAAGCCATTTAAAATTTACTCTATTTACACCTGTAAATTATTCAAGTGCTTAAAGTTTATTTGAATACAAGTTAAGTCATCTGTAGTCAGTGATTCTGAAATTGTTGCTGTTGTTTACTCACTGTATCATGTTTGACTCCCTTGTGCCCCATGCATGGACTGTAGCCTGCCAGCCTCCTCTGTTGGTGGGATTTCCCAGGCATGAATACTAGATCTGGTTGCTATTTCCAGGGCATCTTCCCAACCCAGGGATCAAACCCACATCTCCTGCATTTCAGGTGGATTCTTTACCTCTGAGCCATCAGGGA
This sequence comes from Antilocapra americana, assembly GCA_007570785.1. NCBI lineage: Eukaryota > Metazoa > Chordata > Mammalia > Artiodactyla > Antilocapridae > Antilocapra > Antilocapra americana. Next base: position 1,340,607 of record ML661344.1, on the reverse strand, counting down.
AGCCTAGGCAACAGCTTAGTCTTGACCCCAAATGCATGATCCATTAAAGGAAAAACTGATAAATTGAACTTTGTGAAACATTTGCTCTCCATATGACACAATTTGAATGAAAAGGTAAACTATAGACTAGGAGAAAATATTTTCAAATCACATATCCAACAAAAGCTGTATCCAGAATTTATAAAGTATCCCCAAAACTCAACAGTAAGAAAACAACTCAATTTAAAATAGGTAAAGACTTAGGAGATACTTCATTAAAGAGGATTTACACAGATAGTAAAGAAGCATGTTAAAAGTTGTTCAATATCATTGGCCATTAGGGAAATGAAAATTTAAACTGCTATGAAATAACACTGTACATCTATTAGAATGACTGAAATAAAAAATACTGACAAACTAAGTGGTAATGGGGTTGCAGAACAACTGGAACTCTCATGCAGACCTGGTAGAAATGCAAACCAGTAGAGCCAATCTGGAAAACACTTCGCCAGTTTCTTAAAAAAGTCAAACATACACTTAAACAGAGGATACAGTAATCTAACCTTCAGGTATTTACCCTACAGAAACGAAAACTTAATTCATGGAAGAACCTGTACCTGAATGTTTACAGCAGCTCTGTTAATACTGCTGAAAACTGGAAATGACCTAGCAGATGAATGAGGAAATTATGGTATGCCTTTATGATGAAAAACTACTCACCAATAAAAGGAACAAACTATTGATAGACCAACTTGGATAATTCTCAAAAGCATTATGCTGAATGAAAAAATTCAGTCTCAGAAGGTTACCTAATACCCGATCCCATATGACAATCTCAAGAAGAGAAAACCATAGTGATGGAGAACAAATTGCCAGGAACTGGGAGAAAAGAGCTGGGAGGAGAGGAGGATGTGATGATAAGGGAGCTTTTGGTGCTGAATCTACTCTGTATCCTGACTGTGGTGATGGTTAAATGAAGCTATACACGTGCTAAATTAATAGACATGTATAACCTCACTCGCCCCCCGCCAAAAGGTCAAATTTATTGTACAATAGTTATTTTAATACAGAATTAAAACATCACAGAAAAAAGTATTAGTTTTAAAATAGAAGTGTAAGAAGTGTAATAATTTCTTCTTGATTGAGGAAAAATGTAAGGGCTTCATGAAGACTGAAACATTTTAAAAAACGTATGTGAAAGGCCCAGTGTGTAATACTTGTTCACAATCTTCTCCGATAGACTATCTAATGAGAGCAGGAGCCAAGTCTTGCTTGTTCACCTCTGCATATGTGGTAAATAAAGCAACGCTCTGTACATACTAGGCAATCAATAACTATATGGCTATGCACTTATTGCCTATGATATTACTAGGCAGAGGTACAATACAGGAAATTCTAGGAAAAGGGAAAAACATGAGAAAATGCCTGAAGTTTCCTTAACCTCCCCCCCTCCGCCCCCCACAACTTTCAAGGTCGAAGTTCTAGCTCATTTCCCTGAATCTTCCAGCCACACTAATCTTTCCAACTTGTCCAAATGGGCTCTACCAAACATAATCTCCTTTTAGTACCGCACTGCACAATATTTTAAAGTCTACGACTCATTTCCTTTAATAGTTATTAAAAGGTGCCTTTTCCCGTTAGTTTTAAAAATATTGTATTGCATGACTGAAAACAAATCAAAGCACTAGCTGGCTTCAAACCAGACTCCTTTCATTCCTTCAGTCCTCCAAGAGAATCTTATTACCCTTCTCCCCTCAGACCTGGCATGTCTTCCCTTCCCTCTTCAGTTCCCACACCCTGTCTCATCACTGGTTTATGCTTAAGGATCAGTGTATACTGATTTAAGATTTAATATTACTCTCAATAAGATAACATGTAATTCATTTCCTCAGCTCTTTCTTCCCCTGAAGACAGAGATCATGTCCACGACTTCTGTATTGTAATAATACATGTACTGCTGCTGCTAAGTCACTTCAGTCGTGTCCGACCCTTCGCGACCCCATGGACTGTAGCCCACCAGGCTCCTCCATCCATGGGAGTTTCCAGGCAAGAGGACTGGAGTGGGGTGCCATTGCCTTCTCTGAATACATGTGCTGGATACTTGCTAATTGTATTAATAAGTCCTTGTATCCCGGTCACCAGTCTGCTTGACTTCCAAAATTGTTATTGCTTTGCTAGGAAGAAAACAATTCTTTTCAAGAAGCTAAATCCAAACAATTTTTGCAACAGATGTTTATAAAAGACACAGAGAAATGTACTCTTTAGTAATGCTGCATCTTTATACCCGTAATTTCCAAAAAGTTTACGATGCTGGTATTCTGTAACTAGCACTGTTGTATTTATATTATATGCTGACATTAACCTCATACAGATGATTGAACTTAAGCTGGCCTTGAATTTAAGTTAAATTGTAAAATAAAGTTAAGAATATGTATAAAATATTGAATGTTTACCAATTGTTTCTAAAAGAAATTTTAAAAGACTATTTTTAAATTTGGGGGAATGTAACCATACTTCTAACCAGTTTATAATATGTTGGTCTTCTTTCTCATATCTATGTATATCCTTAGAAATGTATTTTTTTTTTCGTCTCCATTTGTGAATCACACATCTTGGGACCACACGCTGCATACCAGTATTCTAATCCGTTTGAGTGAAATACTAATTTCATTATGTCTAGGGTGAGTGTGTACTTTATTGTTCAAACTGGATCACTTTGAACGATGAAAAAGAAGGCATTAATAATTATTACAATTACTCCTGCTTGGTGGTGTAAACTAGAACTGTGGCAGGCACGGTGGGAAGTGGGATCATCCTAATCATTTCACTCCCATCTGTAACCTCGGTACCTTCAATCACCAATGAATAGAACTAATTTTTTTAACTTGGCATCCAGGAACTTCATACTGACCCTTTGTGTTTCTCTGATGGGTGTACTCACTGATCTCCTCACATCCTTTAAACTTTTCTACCCTGGCGCCTTTGCTCACATTATTCCTTCTCCTTAAGTGTTATCCCCATACCATTTCACCAATCTAGTCCCTGTACAAATTTTAAAGTAGAGTTTATTTCTCCTATTTTCTATAATACTCTCCTACTTTAGTCTATTGGGATTACTTTCCCTTCTCTCTGAACTCCTAAGCACAGATTGATCACTTGACTTAAACTTGTAAGCTTGCATTGATAACAACATTTTAGGTTGAATTATCTGGTAACTCTCAGATGGATTTCAGATTCCCCAAAGACACCTTTCCTATTTTAAACTTCCTTTCGGCACTTCATTCTTTCTCTCACTCTTATTATCTAGATAAGAAACTCTGGAGGTGATGTCAAAATGAAGGAAGGGATCCTAGAGGCCAAAGATTACAAGAAGTAATCTCCACTGGGGTGGGTCCTGGTACATGGGTGGATCTGAGGTTACTGGAGAGATAGAAAGTGGCAAACTGCATGGCTGCACCAATAGTTATTAAAAGGGGAGTTTGGGTGAAGTGTCATATAAAAGTGCGTCATGGAGAAGAGAATAAGCAGGCTGGGGACAAATCATGGGAAATTTTGGGAGGAAGGCAGCTGTAGAGTTCTGAATATTGTCTAGCCCTGGGTATTTGCTATTTAAAATATCCCACAGTCCATAAGTACTTGCATCACCTGAGAACTTATTAGAAACACATATTCAGAGGCTTTGTTCTACATCCGAGTCAGAATCTTTGTATTAATGAGATCACTACACAATTCCTTCAGGACACACTGGCTCAGGATATCTGTTTGTCTCTGAGGTAGATTTTATGGTTAAGTTGGGTCCTGGCACATGGGCGGATCTCCCCGAGTTGACTGTTCAAGGATGAGCCTCCAGATACCCAGTAATAAAGGTGGGTTGATTAAATGCTGAAATCGCTTTAATTCCATTGGTTCCTGAGTACTTCAAATGATGGTATAGGTCTTGTACAGGCTTTCACAAAGGTGAGGAGGGAGGAGATTTGAGCTCTATGTGTGTTAGAATGATATTTTTCAGATAATAAACTGTGACTTAATAAGAGTTGGGTGGAGAAAAACTGAAGTAACCTAATTATGGATGAACCAGAGTTTACAACTGTGTTCATGTCATCAGGATCTGTAAGATTTTGACCTCAAGTATATTCTTGCTAGTTTTAAGTGCTTCAGGATAGGAAAACAGTTGGCCATCTGGTTTTACTGAACACTTCCTTATGTACAAATATAAGATACACTACTTGAAGAAGCTAGAATTGCACTGTGGAAAGAATTCAGGATATTTCTCTATACAAACTATCTCTCAAAGATGAAGAGCTTGGCCTGTATCAAAAATTAAATAAATTTTTGTTGAGAGTACTTCTGATTCTTTCTTTGTAAGCTTCAGTTTTCCATAGCTGTGTATGAATAGACAATGTATTTCATCAGAGTTGGAGCTACATTTAGCCACTTACCCACCTTTTTCGTTTGTAGGATAGAAAACTTTGCTATCCAAATCTTTAAGTAGATTTGGTTATGTTTTTCTTGTTGCTTTCATTATTAAATTAGAAATGACACTTAACTAGCTAAAATTTAATTACTTAACAAGAACAAAAAATGAAGCCACAGGTTGAAAAAGACTAATGATAAATCTCTGATAAAACATTAGTTGTATTGAACTATAGGAAAAAAGCAACATAACATAACAAAATTCAGAGTATGGTGTTAAACACGTTTTCACTACAGATAAAACAAACTCAGAAACATGGAAACCTTTCAACATTATTAATTTTACTCTTAAATAAAATCTTGTCCCTCCCATGAGTTGATCTATTTTTCAGAAGACTTTCTTTTTTCCAGTGATCCCTATACAATTTGTCATATGATATTTTTAATGTAAAAAAATGAGTAACTGTTTTTTTTAAAGTACAAATCAACAGTGGTCAAATATCACAAATATATGCAGCTTGTGAATTATTCATAAAGATCGAAAATGTCTATTCTTTTTCTTCCTGAAATAACAACTAGCCATAGTTGATTTGTATACACTTTAATCAAAACCCTTTACCCTTTAGATTTTCAGCAACCAATCCTAGTTCCTGGCCCCTAAATTGTGTCTCTGCATGAATCTCATCTACCTTCCCTAAATCAATTTCATTACTTGCCTCTTTTTACTCAAGTCCTTATTTAGTTCTTGTTTTTTCCAGAAAGTAAACTAGCCTGAGTAGCAAAGATAAGCTTTATAATCCCATGTAAAGCTAGCAGGGCTATCTCTTTATGTCCTTATACTGTAACTTCATGAAGAAGTGAAAGAGCTGAAGATTTAGTATCCAGTTTACAAACCAGAAATAATTTTTTTATCTGTTCTCTAAAAAGAATTGGTGTATATGTATCTGATACAATTGATTTCCCCAAAGCAATCTTAGAAGTCATAATGGATTTAACACATTGCTGAGAAGTATCATCAGTCAGCTTCTGTCTCTGTATCTCTCTCTCTGGCCTATGTGTACTAATGAATAAAGAAATAATATGCTTACCCTCTGGTGGTCAAAACCAGAAATACACTTCCACTTTCCTGGGTTATATCCAAAATGTGATCAGTGTGGTGTATTAAGTTTCTGCTTCACATTTAACCTACACCAAAAATAGATCTTAAAAAAGGTCACTGGCCTAAAAACATAGGTCACTACAAATGTAATGGAGAAATCAATAAATTATTAAATATAGTAATTTAAGAATTACTTATGGGAGCATTTGATATTTAACACTAATTTGATTTTAAAATATTGGAACTGTAGAATTTTGGAGTAGGAAGGAATTGCAATGAGTTAAGAGAGGATGTGGAATTTGGGAGAAGATACAGAAGTATGGTTGGAAAGAAGCTTGAAAAGGAATGGTCAGAGGTTGGAAGAAAATCTGAAGAGCATGGTGTCAGAGAGATTAACAATGTCTTAACACCGGAAAGAAGACTTAAAAATATCCATTGGATTTAATAAGGAAGTTACTGATGTCCTTGGTGGAACAATCATGAGTAGAATTAACTGGAAAGAATGAATGGGAGTCAAGAAAGTGAATATAGACAATTCTTTCAAGTCATTTCCGTGTGAAGGGGAGGAGAGAATAAGGCTAGAGACAGAAGGGGAATGAGAGATTTCTTAAAGATGAAAAGTGGAGAATATGTATAAATAATAATGGGGAAGAAAGCCAATTTAGAGGAAGTGTTTGTAAATAAAATTCATCATGGACAGCTTTAACGTAGATACCATGGAGACAGCCAGGGATGGGACTGAGAGCAAAGGAGAGACTTGGGGCACTTAGATGGTCTTTTTCCTAAGTTGAATGAATCCTTGTCCTTTTAAAATTAAACAGTATGCAAAGTTACCTCTAAAAATAGGTCAATCTGTACAAAACTACCCTCAAAAAAGGTAGCACCTTTAAAGAAAACATTCTTACATGTTAATCAACAATATTTTGGTTGAATAAAGAATCACTATCAACCTGTGAGTCTGGTATTTCAGGACTTGAATTAAAATTTTTCTGGACATTCTAGTACCACAGTACTGAAGTAATCCTTTAAAAAAAATCATTTACTTCCAAAAATGGGATAGTTAAATTCATTAACTAGCTGATGCCCTTGGATTTTCATTCACTTGGAAGAAAGATTAACTTGAAACAAAATACCTTTCAACTGAGTAACTGAAGATAGAACCATAAGATAGCTGGGGTTTTTCCCCCTCTAATAAGTGAATAATAAGAAGAAAAAAGGCTTGGTATGTCTAAGTGGTAACACTGGTAGAAGATAGGGTTTAAGTGCTCACTATTCTTTCTGGGCCTCCATCTTCCAATGATACCTATCATGCTGTTATAAAAAGTCTTTTTAAAACTGGGAACAAAGATAGCAACTTTATTACACGCTTTTGGTAGCACAGCCAGATAATTTATTTCCTGCAACTCAATACTTTGTGAAATAGAATATAGGGCCACATTTGACTTATAAGGCATCTGGCAATTAATAAAATGTTTTTTGAATTGTACTCCTTATTTTTTTGGCCATGCCCTGTGGCATGCAGGATCTTAGTTCCCCCAACCAGGGATTGAACCCATGGTCCTTGCAGTGGAAGCACAGTCTTAACCCCTAGCCTGCCAGGGAAGTCCTGCATTACTTTTTAAGATATCACTCGAAGAACTCAAACTGCTAGATAACGACAACCCATTTTACAGACATTCAATGTAGGGCCAAAAATCCAAGTGACATTTAAACTATGTGCTAGCATGTGCTGGGTAAAAATAATATACTGGTATTCATATTTCAAAAGCTGACACTTACCAGCCAAGTATTCTGTTACTGATATGGCTACACAGTTTTAAATTGCTTAATCTAGTTTGTCATGCACTGTATTACTTCATTAAATGCTATTCAGATTTAATGCCTATTATTTCCAAATAATTTCATTAAAAATAATCCACAAGTAAAAAAATTTACCATCAGAACAAAAAATTTCTACTGTAGTGATCAGATTTTGACTTAAGGAATTTCTCCAAATTTTGCTTTAATTTTTATTGAAAAACTACAGTATATAATGGCTATTTCTGCATTCACATTTTTTGATTTTAGTGATTTTTAGTGTGGTCACAAGCCTGACAGCCACAATACACTGATAACATAGCTGAATACAATATTTGAAATAAATAAGTTACAAAAGTGTGGCAAGTTTTAAAATGTCAGCTCTGAGTGATGGTGGATTCCTCATGTATTTGCATCTGTACCCTTAACTTTCAAAACCCAACGTGTTTCTCCTCACTGGGTTAAGACGTATGCCTCACCTAGGTCGGGGCAGGAGCCACTGTGCCTTTTTGCAGACCCAGATTTTTGAGAGCAAGGGCTGAACTCAGGCATTCCATGCAGCATGCAGGCAACATAGGGTTTTGCTTGGTTCGGGTAAAAATGCAATTACTGACAATCACTTATGTGAGCCACCTGATCTCCCAGGGCATGGACTAGCACAAGGGGTATTTTAATATCCCTGCATGAGACCAGCAGGCAGTTCCTGTACAGGTCTCCTTGGACAGGGGCTTGCGGGGTGCCTAGAAATAACGTGCAGTCTTTCAACACACTGTCAGGGTCAGAGATGGAACCAAGATGAAACTCATGGTACCTTTTTTCATCAAAGGTATGAACAGTCCAAGCAACAACCCAAATGCCTTTAGCTGACCACTTCTTCAAGTAGTCTGGGGATAAAAAATTCTCTTGCAGGAGGGAACCTGAAATTCCACACAGATACCCTAAGATATTACATTTGCTTCAGGCAAATGAAACGTCCATTACCAGACATGCACTGTGCCCACAGAGTATCACAGTCCCATCTCCTGCATGGCTACAGTTCCAAGGTCTGTGAGTTAACAGCCATTACTGCATTGTGATCTGTTTGTTTCATCTTATAGATAACTTCTGGCAAGAAAGAGCAAATGAGACTATTATTGTTCGTTGAAGAAATTCCATCCACATTTTCTGCAGAACATCAGTAGCAGTATTTGCATGGCCTTTGACATCAAGAAAGACTGTGAGATTATGGCTCAGGCACTCTGCCCCAGCTTTCCTGAGGGTGGAGGACTTCTCATTAGGGAAATTCTTCCTGGATCTGTGATCTCCTGCAGGGTTACACTTTCTGATTCGTTCAAAGGTCAGATCACAATGACCTGTCAGTCGTATCTGCTCACGCTCTTGTACATTAAGACAGTGATCTCATTAGAAGTAAACACAGCGTCCAACTGCTCTCAGACTCCCTGGGACTGCCGCTGCCGACAGCAGAAGCTTGGTCCTGGGGCTTTAGCACTGGCAGCGCCCTGTGGGAGGGCACGTGCTCGAAGCTGTGAAGGGGTGCAGCAGGAGATAAGAAGCTGCTGGTGAAGAAGCAAGTAGTGAAGGGGCTGCGTGTCACCAGCCAGTCAGGAGCAGCGGGCAGGAAAGGGGGCCCTGGCACCCCCCGGTCCTCTCACAGTCGCATGCCCGTAACTTTACAGTGAGGATGGCAGTCCTGTGGCCACTGTGCTCCTTGGACAGGCTGGAGCACAGGGGTAAAGCACAAGGCACTGGCTGCAGCTGAGCCATTTATGTTTTATCTCAGGATTTTTTTTGATGGAAAAATCAAGAGTGTATAGGATTTTATAGAATTTGCTGAGTGTTAGTTTTTAAAAGCTTACCTGCAATTTAATTGCAAATTATTAGTCACAAATGAAATATGCCACGTATCCTATTAAAGTAATAAGAAGGCTATACATTAAAAAATTATTTCTATTTTAATAATAAAGTATATAATAAGGACATGAAATCCAAATGAGTACAAATTAGATTATTATGTATATCAGTTAAATTGATTACATTTAGTGATCAACAAATAACAAACTAAATTTGAAATAATTCTTCTTAGTTTGATAGTCTCAAGCATAGTAATTTCTTAAAAACAGTGTTTAAGATATAAGGGAATACACACAATAATATGTCCATTCTTGTCGTTCATTCAGCGGCATTACATGTTGACAAACCTGCACATAAAAACAGAAAGCCTTTACTTTCCTTTTATATACTATAATTTTGGGCTAACTTTTCAATAGGACATTTCTAGAACCTATATAAAAAATATCTCTGTGCAGATAAAATTCTTTAATATTTGTCCTTAGCAGGGACCTGCAATCTACAATCTGATTTTCAACAGGATAATCCAGCCTAATTCTACTGTAATGCAGTAACTGACAGCTGGTATTTGTGAAGGTGGGTAAAGAGGGGTGGCAGAAAAGGAAGTAAACATTATTTCCTCACTAAGTCTAGAGCATTTTTAAAAATCCTCACTGGAATAACAGCAAAAATACATTCTCTTTATCCTGTTCTAGAATGTTTCAGGATTTCATGGACAGTACAGAGAGGAAAAGGATTAGAACAGAAAGCTTCTTCCTTTTTCCCTTCACTAGACTAGTTTCAGGGTCTACTGATCTCTCCCTGTCTTTAAACTCCTGGCTAGGCTAAATCAGATATCTAGAGTTCTGCCAACACAGAACTTCAGCTACTCAGCTCCTGACTTAGTTGGTTATCTAACACTTGGAGGCATTTTCTCTTTTAGGTTACCTTAGAAAATCTTAATAATGGAGACAAAAATATTTTGAATTATCAAAAGTCCAATCACTATTAATACTACTCTGTAGTTCTATATAATATTCAATACCGTTTTCACATATATCACTTTATCTTTACATTAACTTTGTGAAGCACCTAAAACTGGTGATGTCCCATTAATTTTACACTTACAGAGACTGCAGCAGAGAGGTTAAGTGAATGTCCCATAGTCACTGAACCAAATAGTGAGAACTGGGTTAGAACCAGTTTCCTATCTTCTTGTACAGGATGGTACCAGTACAAATATCACACAAAATAATCTTCCACTTTACTTCATATCTACAAATTTATTCATAGCATTAATAGCAATTTTTTGAAATTGATAAAACAAAAGCCTTTAATTAAAAAACAATGCATTACCATTGTAGATTTTGGTGCCACTTCTACTGCAAATATGTCAAGTCCTCTGTTGTTGACACAGTTTTTACTCAGCTCATTGTTGATGTGAATAACCACTTTATTGTCTGACTATAAAAAAAGATTTCATAAGTTACTAGTCCTTTCTTTACTAAATATATACAAAGTGATAATTACAAAACACTTTGCAAGTCTTGTGACAGATATTTTCACAGTTCTATAGAAACACAGAAACATTAGTTCAGACAGAATATCATGGAAGAAGTTATACTTGAGATGACAGATCATTGATAATAGACAGCCTCTAGGATGGAGAGAAAACAGAATGAAGCTGATAACTGAGAGAAATGCACAAATTAAAGCAGCACCCTGTTAAGGAACCTGCTGTCGCTCCCTGATGACTGCACAGGGCAATACAGCATTACAGACTACTCAGATGCATCTCTCAGCTCTTCTGTTACTTGGCTGTGTGACCTTCTGCAAGTTGTTTAGCGTCCCTGTGCTTCGGTTTCCTTGTGTATAAAATGTGAATAGTACTTCCCTCACTGGGTTGTGAGAAGCAAACGTTAAAGCACTTGGCACACGGTACGCTCTAAAATGTTATTACTTCATTTTGGTGGAAAAATTTAATTTTCCTTGAGGAAAAAGAAGGAGATGGAGGGTTGAGAAATGAAGGTACTTCTATTTTTAGAAGTAAAAATAGAAGTACTGAGGTAAGGTAGTGGCTCTCTCCCACCCTTTTAATCCTAATAAAACAGAGAGGGTACACACGCACAATCAAAACCAAACAAAATACACAGAGGGCAGAAACAGAACACGCAGGATCTTAGGCATCCCTTTCAAAGCGTTATGATCCATTGAAAGATAGCAATCTACTGGCTGGGGAATCTGTCTTATATCCTCAAGTCTCCACTCCTCTATCTTGTTTTCAAGATAACAATACATAATCTGGATCCATTCAGCCTGTATTATTTACCTTTCAAATGTTCCTCCAAATAAAGCTCTCTACTTCTGCCAAGGAGATATTCCCATTGTTTCATTTACAGTTCACATTAATGTTTACTCATATTTCTCCTTACACTGTTTCCTCTGCTTCTAAGGGCTGGCCCTCTGTATATCTAAATCCTAGTTACCCTTCAAATCCTGTATCACATGCTCAAATTCCACATCACAATTCACTTCCTCCCTAATCACAAATCCTTCCCCAACTTCTACAGTCCCAATTAGCATCAACTACAAGAGATACGGATACAGCAGAATTCCTACTGCACATACAAACAGTACTATATAACTATTCTTTGATCTCTTTTGAGAGTATTAATTTTGTTTTTACAACTAGCCCCTAAACTCCTTGAAAGCAGTCTCCTGGTATACGTTCTAGTGGCCTGTCTTATCACTGGGAGAGTTAGTTACATAATATATACTCAAATTGACTCAATACTCAGTCAGATCTTAAGCACTTTAAGATATTTATGATAGGCATAAAAATAATGCAAATCTCATCCAGGAACAAAGAGAAATAAGCCAACAGTTCTAAAAACCTAGCTGTCTTGAGTAAGATTTATGAAAATATATACTTTTTAGAAAACTGGGTATCTCTGACTTGAAGAATTTATGTGAGTATCCTCTTGACGTGCAATATCAATAGTATTCATAGCACAGAAGATGGCCAAAGCTAGAAGTAACTGGCTTGATAAAAACAGATCCTAGACAGTAGAATATATTTAATTAGATAAAATGATGATAATGTGTAGGATTTTTGATACTGCAAACTTTGGGTTAAAAAGCTGGGCTAATAAAAAGGAATGAATTTGAGTCAGTTCTAGTAAGGTGGTGAACCTAGAGCCTCTTATACAAAGTGAAGTTAGAAAAAGAAAAACAAGTATCGCATATTAGCACATATATATGGAATCTAGAAAAAAGGTACTGATGAATCTAGCAGAGAACAGACTATGGACACAGTGGGAGAAGGTGAGGGTGGGACAAACTGAGAAAGCAGCATTGACATAGATACACTATCATGTGTAAAATACTTAGGGGGAACTTGCTACATGGCACAGGGAGCCCAGCCTAGCACTCTGTGATGATCCAGAGAAGTCAGACGTGGGGAGGACAGGGAGGCTCAAGAGGGAGGGGGGAAATATATATATATATAGAATTATGATTGGTTTGCTTTGTTGTATGGCAGAAACCAATGTAACATTGTAAAGCAATTTTCCACCAATTAAAAAATAAAAGAAAAAAAAGTTGGGCTAAATTCTTTACTTTGCTTATATTTCTTTAAAACATGATGTCCGCTGTTTAAAATAGCTATGTATGTGTGAAGACATTTAGTAACAAATTAAGTAAAATATTTTGCATCCAGATTTTGCTCTATCTTCATAGATCTCCAAATATTTAATTTTCATATTTTAAGAGAAAATTATCTCAAAAAGAAACACAAAAATGAGCATCTCAGAAATAAATATACTTTAAAAATATATAAAAACTATCATGCCCAGTTTGAGTTAGAAACCTGAGACGAAAAAGAAACTGATTATTATATAGATATTATTAATGTAATGGGGTTATTTAATTGCTATACAAGGATAGGGTAAGACAGAAGATGGAATGTATTAGTAACCACTGCAATTATGAGGAGAACCACCTCATAACTGATACCTTGTTTTCAATAACTGATGTTATCCAGGTGTCATGCTTGTAAGTATATATAATTATATCTTCATAGCCATCCATCACTTTGGCACTGCCTTTGTTAAGCACAGACTTACAGATGAGCTTCTCAAGTTGCCCACTGCACGCCTCCATATGGACAGCTTTAATTCTCGGCTTGCATTTGTCTGCGTAGATGTCAATGACAAATGGACACGCCTGAAATGGAAAAAAGCAAACTCTGTTTTAGTCTTTTGATAGAATTTAAATTGTTTATTATTAGTATGTTTATCTTACGATCGGGGCTTCCCTGGTGGCTCAGATGGTAAAAATCTGCCTGCAGTGCGGAAGACTGGGGTTTGATCCCTGGGTCAGGAAGATCCCCTGGAGAAGGGAATGGCAACCCACTCCAGTATTTCTGCCTGGATAATTCCATGGACAGAGGAGTCTAGTGGGTACAGTTCATGGAGTCACAAAGAGTCAGATACAACTGAGTGATTAACACAAACAACAAAATCGTATGATTTAAGAAGACATACTACACTTTCTAGCTTGTCCCTCTGATAAACATGTAAGAGGAAAGTTTAAGTACAATAAATTGAGTAATAAAAAAGCATGAAATTCTGGTTTTTTGGTTGCATATTAACTGATAATGTTCATAGAATAGGAAAAAATTCTTCTTTACCCAAATCCCTCAATTTGCTCTAAAGCTAACTCATGTCATGTTAGTTCCTTAATTTCCTTTCTTAACTTTAAGGTTACAGAAAGAATTCATCTGTAACCTTAAAGAAATTATGGTTATAATTGAAACAGTACACGAATATAGAACACCAAAAATAGTGAAAGGTAGAAAAATTCTCACAGTTTAAAGCTAGTATAAAAGTAACTATAAAAATCTAAGCTCTAAAGAGATTTTCTGCATTTGGAAATAGATTTTTCTAATGTGTACTCTAGTTTTTACCATAGCCTACAAGGTGCTTCACAAGGTAACCTTTGCCTCTCTGTACAACCAAATCTCCTGCCTTAATGTGCTCCAGTTACTCTGATCTTTCAGACCCTAGAAAAAATACAACCCTTTCCAGTGTTGGATTTCATAGGTAGGGTTCTCTCAGCTTGGAAGAGTCACATCTTTTCAGTATGCACCACCTCCTCCTTCAGGTTTAAGCTTATGTGTCACTTCTGCAGAGAGAGCTCCTCTGGTCCCCCAACAGCCTTCACTCCCCAACTCTTCTCTACTTTGACCACTGGTTTGTTTCCTTCAAAACACTTTTAAAATGGTCTTTATTAATTCTGCATTTAATTAGCCATCCTTCTTCATGGAATATCTAAGAGGGTAGAATTTTTGACCATTTTATTCATAACTGTAACCTAAGTGCCTCTTTATTGTAAGCTTACTTTACATAGGCATTAAAACGTAAATTGTTGAGTAAATGAATGAATTCATACACATTGATGATCAACTTTTTATTTGGAGGACAAAAGATAAAAGTCTGAAGCTAGTAGAACAATTTTTTGTTCAACAAAGATTTTTATCTTTTAAGAAAGTTTTGAAAGTTAATGACTCCAACTTTTGGCAAGAATAAAGTCACCTTTTATAAGAGATGGCAGACTGAAAAATCTTGGACTAGAAGGTGGAAGATATGAGTTTGTAAATGAGTTTTGCCATTTATTAGCTACAAGATCTAGGGAAGCCATTTAACTTCTTTGAGGTTTGATTTCTTCACAGAGAAAGTGGAGATAAACGTTGCATTTTCTGCCAAGAGTTGCTGGAGATATCTGATAGGTAATATGTGTCAAAAAGGAAAAAAAAGAAAGCTAAGTTGCTTCAGTCATGTCTGACTCTTTGCAACCCTATGGACTGTAGCCCAACAGGCTCCATGGGAATATTGGAGTAGGTTGCCATTTTCTCCACAAGGGATCTTCTAGACCCAGGAATTGAACCTGTGTCTCCTGCATTTAAGGCAGATTCTTTACTGCTAAGCCACCTGGGAAGCCCAATATGTATCAAAATATTTTACAATATAGAATTCTAAAAAAAATTATGACTGTTGTTGGTTTAAATAGCTGGCTTAAAACTAAACATTCAGAAACCTAAGATCATGGCATCTGGTCCCATCACTTCATGGCAAATAGATTGGGAAACAATGAAAACAGTGAGAGACTATTTTTGGGGCTCCAAAATCACTGCAGATGGTGACGGCAGCCATGGAATTAAAAGACACTTGATCCTTGGAAGAAAAGCTATGACTAACCTACACAGCATATTAAAAAGCAGAGATGTTACTTTGAAAACAAAGGTCCGTCTAGTCAAAGCTAAGGCTTTTCCAGTAGTCATGTATGGATGTGAGAGCTGGACCATAAAGAAAGCTGAGTGCCAAAGAATTGATGCTTTTGAAATGTGGTGTTGGAGAAGACTCCTTAGAGTCCCTTGGACTGCAAGGAGATCCAACCAGTCCATCCTAAAGGAGATCTGTCCTGGGTGTTCACTGGAAGGATTGATGCTGAAGCTGAAACTCCAATACTTTGGCCACTTCATGAGAAGAGTTGACTCATTTAAAGGGACCCTGATGCTGGAAAAGATGGAAAGCAAGAGGGGAAGGGGACGACAGAGGATGAGATGGTTGGATGGCATCACCGACTCAATGGACATGAGTCTGAGCAAGCTCTGGGAGTTGGTGATGGACAGGGAAGCCTGTGAGCTGCAGTCCATGGGGTCACAAAGAGTTGGACACGACTGAGTGAACTGAACAGATTTTTTGTGTGGCTGTCATTTATCTCAGGCACTTTTTAAATGTCCTCTTTGATTTCAGTATTGACCCACTTGGTAGCGTGTTGTTTAGTCTCCATGTAATCATTTTTTCTCATTTCTCTTTCTGTGGTTGATTTCATTTCATGGTATTGTGGGTCAGAATAGATGCTTGAAATAATTTCTGTCCTCTTAAATTTGTTGAGGCTTGTTTTGTATCCCTGCATGTGGTCTATCCTAAAGAATTTTTAACGTGCATTTGAAACGAATGTGCTTGTTTTTTTGGATGCAATGTCATAAAACAGTAATTAAGTCTAACTGATCTTTTATGTCATTTAGGGTCTCTGTTGTCTTACTGAAGTTCTGTCTGGAGTATCTGTCCATTGATGTCAGTGGGGTGTTAAAAGTCTCCTACAATTATTGAATTCTCATCTATTTCTCCCTTTATATCTGTCAATATTTTTTTATACATTTAGGTGCTTCTATACTGGGTGCACATATGTTAATGTGTTAATGTTATATTCTCTTCTTGTATTGATCCTTTTATCATTATATTGTGGCCTTTATCTTTCCTTATGGCCTTTAAAGTCTATTTTGTCTCATATCAGTACTGCCACCTACCCCTGATTTCTTGTCATTTACATCTGCATGAAATATATTTTCTACCCTCTCACTTCTGATCTGTGTGTGTCCTTCACCCTTAGTGGGTTTCTTGCAGGCAGCACATTGTAGGCTCTCGTTTTATTATCCAACTGCCACTCTATGTCTTTTGATTGGAGCATTCAGTCCATTGACATTTAAGTTATTGACAAAATACGTATTTATTTTCATTTTAAATCTTGTTTTTCCATTTGAGTTTGCATTTCCTCTTTGTTCCTTTCTATTTTTCTTTTTCTTTTTGTGGTTTTATGGTTTTCTTCTGCATATGCTTGAGCCTTCTTGGTTTTGTTTTCTGTGAATCTACGGAATGCTTTTGATTTGTGGTTACCTTATTTTTCAAGTAGGTTAACCTATTACTCTATCTGTTTGCTTTAGACTGGTAGTCATATAGGCTCAAACACACTCTTAAAAAAACGTATATTTCTTACTCCCTTCCCTCACATTTTACTTTGATGTCCTTTTTGACATCTTCACATTTACCGTTTTGCTGTTTTCTGTGGTTATCATCACTTTCACAAAGAAATTTTTTATACATACTGCTTATTTGATTGTGATTTTCTCTTTTCTATAGATTCTTATTTTTCTATTTATAGAATAACTTTCAGTATTTCTTTTAGCATAGGTTTAGTATTACTAAATACTTTTTAGTATTCTTTTAGCTTTTGCTTACTGAAAAATTTATCTCCCCTTTCTATTCTAAATAATACTCTTACTGGGTAGGTTATCCTAGATGCCAGTTTTTCCCTTTCAGGACTTGCTACTCTCTTCTGGCCTGCAATGTTTCCGTAGAACCACACCTATGGAATGTTGCCTACAACCTCATCTCAGCCCTGGGCATCAGGCAGTCAACCTCGATGTTGCTTGGGCACTGTGTTCATGGAGCCTCCAGTGCAGAACCCTCGCGCAGTGCCACTGAAGCCAGGCACTGGGGCCCACCATAGCCACATACAGTTGTGCTCCTGAACACAACTATATGTGTTCACTAGGGAATCAGGGCAGACCTCAGCGCTATCTCTACATGTGCACACCCACAAAACCTGCAGCTAACTCCAGACCTGCCCCAGCCATGGGAGCACCAGTAAATCCATGCAGATGTTCCACAGGCACTGAGACTGTAAAGGTCCTGGCAACATACCTCCACCAAAGCTGCAAAGCCGCAAGACAAGGCTGATTTCAGCCCAGCTTCTGAAATCAAGCTGTCCTGGGGATCAGCTCAGATTTCAGCTCTGCCTCTGCATGTGGGCTACTGCAGAGCTTACATGCTCCAGCAGCTTGTGGAGGCAGAGCTGCACCCACTGTGAGGTCACTGGAGGATGAGGCTGCTAGGATAGGGCCCCTGCCCCTCCCTTTGCTTGCATAACAGAACTTCTACAGTGGACTCAGGCTTTGTTCTATGCACACTCCCAGTTGCAGCCTGGACCACACTCTAGCCCCTCCAAGCTGTTTCCATGTAGCCGACTTTAGTCCCATACCCAGGTCTGCCGGCTGAAGTCTGAGTTTCACCACGACTTTAGTCCCACACCCAGGTCTGCCTGCTTAAGTCTGAGTTTCACCACCGAGCCACTTCGCACACCAGCAGACACAACTTTCAGGCTGGAGTATGCAGTGAGGTGGCCAGGACCATTAATGCCGGTCTCAATCTGTTCTGCCTGCTCCAAGCCAGCTGCTGACTCTCTGCTGAGCCTCTGAATCTCCCCTTCTGCCCAGCTGATCTCCCAGCTGGTGAAGGGGGTTCCCAGGGTAAGGGGATTTTTTTCTCTTTCACAGATCCCTCCCAGGGGCATAGCTTGTCCCATCCTGATTCCTTTTTTTTCACTCTACCCGTACATGGTGATCTTTCTTGTAGCTTTGGTTGTATATGAGATTTGCTGGTGTCTAGTAGGTAATCTGTGAGAATTATTCCACATGTAGATGTATTTTTGATACATTTGTGGGAAGAGGTGAACTCCACGTCCTTTTATTCTGCTACCTTGATTTCTCACCCCAGAACCTGTTTCAAATCTGTTCAATTTGATCTACAACAACTCACCTCAATAAACACACTTCTGTAAGTCAGCTAGGGTTGGCTCTTCATTTTTGAAAGTCAAGCAATCACAGACAGACTCAAACTAAATAAATACACCACTGAGTATATCAATCAACAGTCTCATCTGAAAAACCATGCTTCCCCAATGGCCTTTATAAATAAGACTAACACTCTGCTTTGTGCCTGACCAGCACAGCTCTCCCTTGTAGTAAGCAATCAATTCAGTTTTGTCTTTTTATTTCAGCTATTGAGTGGTGGTCTCATTATCCTTTGACATTTTCACTGTGTGTGTGTGTGTGTGTGTGTGTGTGTGTGTGTATTTATTTATTTTTTTACTTTTGGAACTTCAAACAATGGAATATATTACCTATTAAATAAATAAATAGCATTTAAATAAAAGATCTTTATCTCAGAAATCCTTCTTACTTGTGATCTCAAAAGTCAATGATACCAGCATAAGCTATTATCTGCCCTTAACTTAAATCTTACTGTAACTTAAATGCTGTATCTGCTCTTAACTTAAAATGTCATAATCGTCTCTTAACTAACTCCTCTGTTAAAGGAAGCATGTGTAGCAGACACAGTATTATTCATAGATTAGGTGCTGATTTTCACCATGCTTAAAGATGTAAAATTCACTAAATGTTAAAGTAGAATGTAAAAAGTTACTGTAACTATTCACCTCTTATTAATAAAAATGGCAAAAAAATATAGAGAACTTCTCAGAAAACAAATTTTTGAGGAATTTTAAATGATGTCAAAACTAGGAACTAAACCAGTCTCAGTACACCCCAAATGTAAAATTTGTTTCTGGAAGTGTTACCCTCCTAGATTGATGTATTTATAGAAAGGACAGATTCTATTTTTAAATTATAAACAAATGTACTGTTATCTAATTTGTGTGGGCTCAAACTCTTAAATCCTTTATTTTAAACTTTATTAAAGGACACAAAAATATAAAATTTAAGAAATAGGCCTAATTTTTATTATTCCTCTGGTTTATGCGAGCCTTATTCAACTTTTATACCTTACATGTTAATAAATAATAATGATCATAGCTAGTACATACATGGTGCTTTATAAGAGCCAAGCACTTTGCTTTTACAAATATTAACCCAAGGAGTACCTTTGTGTAAAGATCAGAATTCCAGTTCTCATACAGACATAGTCTCCTTACTATATGAGGGCTTTTATTCTATTAGGACAAGGAGTCTCTGAAGTCTCGGAATAGAAGCAATTGTTGAAATTTTAGCAACTCAAATAGCCACCACCAATTAAGAAATATAACTTTTCATATTACCAACCTTTTTCCTGCATATCATATGCTGAAACTACTTTTGTTCCTGAATTATTAAAATGTTGTGAGCAATTAAATTTCATATAAGAGCTTGCATAAACTAGCAGAAACATACTGTTGCACCCAAGATTCATTTGTATATTGAAGTTCAAGGATTTGAGAGCCCAATTCAAAAGTCCTGTGTCAAGAAAATGTTCATGGGGGAAAATATTATAAACATTACACCCACAGCAAACTTCAAGACTGCTTTACCTCTGTCAGTTCCAGAGCTTTATTGTACCCCATTGAGTGCAGAGTTACCCAAAGATCACAAGGGTCTCCTTCTCGATCATTGGCTTCCATTAGGTTCAGATCCATAAAGCCCTGTCTTGTTAGTTCATTTTTCTTCGTATCAAAATTCTCTGTCAAAACAACCAAAAGTTTCTTCCTTACATATTTTTTAAGTTCATACATTTACTAAAATGGCTATATTATTATTCATAGATATTTATTTTAAAGGAGGCCTTAAGAATCCGTCAGCACTCTCAAAGTGAAATAAGAATGAATGGCTCAAGGACTTTCCTGGTGGTCCAGCGGTTAAGAATCTCCTGCCAATGCAGAGCACAGAGGTTTGATCTCTGATCTGGGAAGATTCCATATGCTGTAGGGCGACCAAGTCTGTGTGACACAACTACTGAGCCCGCGCCTGGGGGCACGCACACCACGACTACTGAGCCCGCGCGCTGGAGCACGCATGCCACGACTACTGGGCCCGTACTGAGCCCGCGCCCTGCAGCACGCACGCCACGACTACTGGGCCCACGCCCTGCAGCACGCATGCCAAGACTACTGAGCCCGCGCCCTGCAGCACGCACGCCTCGACTACTGAGCTCGCGCCCTGCAGCACGCACGCCACGACTACTGAGCCCGTGCCCGGGAGCACACACGCCACGACTACTGAGCCCGTGCGCTGGAGCACGCACGGCCACGACTACTGACCGGGACCCGGGAGCACGCACGCCACGACTACTGAGCCTGCACCCTGCACCCTGCACCACGCATGCCAGGACTACTGAGCCCGTGTGCTAGAGCACGCACGCCAGAACTACTGAGCCCGCGCCCGGGGGCACGCACGCCACGACTACTGAGCCCGCGCCCGGGAGCACGCACGCCTCGACTACTGAGCCCGTGTGCTAGAGCACGCACGCCACGACTACTGAGCCCGCGCGCTGGAGCACGCACGCCACGACTACTGAGCCCACTTGCTGAAACTAGAGAAAGCCTGTGCGCTGCAGCGGAGACCCAGCACAGCCAAAAATAAATAAATTAATAAATAAAGACCATGTTTTTTTTAAAAAAAGAATGGTTCAAAACATGTTTGAGAGACACTGTTCTAATTTCCCACAATTCAGCATAAGCACTATCACAGTGTGTGATTTAGTTTTTCAACAAGAGCTGAAGTCATAAATAGTAAATATATTTCAAAATTAGAGGGAATCTTCTTTTTCCTGGGTAAATTCCAACCTGCCTGCTTATCAGAGTATATACTAACATATATTTCAAAAATTAGGGTATATACTGCTGAAGCCAGTACTATATTTCAAAAATTAAAATACTTACTTGCCACTTAAATCTAAATGAATTTGCTGTAATATCCCCCAAACTACCAGTATTTCAAAAGGGAAAAGTGAATGGTGCCAGATTCAAGGAGACTGTTATATGCTTGCTGCTGCTAAGTCACTCTGGTCGGGTCCGACTCTGTGCGACCCCAGAAACGGCAGCCCACCTGGCCCCGCCGTCCCTGGGATTCTCCAGGCAAGAACACTGAAGTGGGTTGCCATTTCCTTCTCCAATGCATGAAAGTGAAAAGTGAAAGTGAAGTCGCTCAGTAGTGTCCGACTCTTCGGGAACTCCGTGGACTGTAGCCCACCAGGCTCCTCCGTCCATGGGGTTTTCCAGCCAAGAGTACTGGAGTGGGGTGACATTGCCTTCTCCCATTATATGCTTAAGTGCTTTAATTTTAACAGAATTGTCCCCTGGTCCTTAAAAAAACTGTTAGGTAATAGGAAACACTTTGAAGTCCATGAATGTCCCACACAAATCTCTAAGTATGCCCATTTTAACACTGCTTATAAGCAAAAATTCATGTAGAAATATCTATATATAATTCCTGAATGTGACTATGAAACAGACAAAAAAAACCCACAGCTACTCATTTTGGATTATATTCTGTTAACTGTCCTACAACAAAGAAAGATTTTATTCTCCAACTCCCATCTATAATATGCCCAAGGAAAATGGGTACTCTTATTTGAGACATCTCTTTAATACACATCACTGTGAGAAAAGAGACAGAGACACAGCTGTTTAAAACTGGTTGACGGATTAATGCTTAGAGTTTGGAAACTCTAAAATGCTTAGAGTTTGGAAAGTGATTCATAACTTTTGTAAAGACAAAAAAGGAAATGTAGATTAAATTTGATCATGGATAGTTACAGTAACCACTAAAATGAAAGCTGGAGCTACTAAGTAGAAGAGCAAGATGAAAACATTAATATTTGATATATAATACAAAGAAATAATTACTTTCAAGAATAATGTATCTACATATAATGCTATAGGGACTATCAATAACTAATCTACTTTTAAAACTTAAAATTATCAATTCTCCATTAATTTTTTCAAGTTTGTTAATACCCAACTTCAAGACTTCCTTTAAAGCTACAGTAATCAAGAGAAGTGTGGTACTGGTGAAAGATGAGACAAATAGTTCAGTGGAATAGAACAGAGAACTCAGAAAACACTCATACAAATATATTCAACTGATATATGACAAAGGGACAAAGAGAATCAAAATATTATATCATTAAAGTCACAAGATGACTGTATCTTCTTAAAACTAATACTCTGTTATGTGTTATCAATATTGTTAATCAAAGTTTAAAATTATAAATATGTATTTCTTGTTATTGATTATACTACATAAACCTTCAGTTAAAAACACTGTTAATCAGCTATACCCCAATACTAAATGAAGTTAATAAAAGAGATTTTTCAAAAAAACTTTATATTAATAATATTTCTACTTTACTTGCTCTTTAGAAAAACAAATTTATCAGATTCCTCCCTAGCTCACTGACTGCCAAGACCAGGTCAAGAACCAGAGGATTAGGACACATTACTACTCCAGCGACAACGACATGTGAGTTAATCTCTCTCCTGACTGCATTCCAACCTTCTCAGACTTCTTGCTCTGTGATGTACAGTTGGCTATGGTTCTCTGGCTTTCTCCTTTGACCTTTTAATCCTTAGCTTAAATACACAAGCTCTACCCTCTTTTCAGTCTTCTCCCAAGTCAACAACTGACTTTGCCTCACTCTCAGTAATTTTCTTTGCCCATTTTAGTATTTTTGGCTTCTATATATCCACGGGTGGACTTTCTTAATTTAACTCAAATACAAAAAACAAAACAATTCCTAACACACATGAACACCTTCTTGGAAACCTCTTCATTTTTAGTGGAGCTCGAGCCTGTTAGCTCTTTGCTGCCCTCTCCTGGGCACAGTTTGGGTCTCTTCACCACTTTAGCCTTTACTATCAGCTAAGACAAAGTTTTTTATATTCTAAGCTCCAAAGAACGCAGTAATTATGAGTAAGTAATTTACATCTTCTTTTAACTTGAGTACTATACTAACTACCAATTTAAGAAAAATAAATGTTTAATTTGTTATGACCTACAATGCTACT
Source organism: Antilocapra americana (assembly GCA_007570785.1). Classification (NCBI taxonomy): domain Eukaryota; kingdom Metazoa; phylum Chordata; class Mammalia; order Artiodactyla; family Antilocapridae; genus Antilocapra; species Antilocapra americana. The sequence goes on along the minus strand of ML661344.1, from coordinate 1,317,032 downwards.
ATTTTTAAACTGTCCTAACTGCTATAATATTCGACGGAGAAATCTGATATTTCACTTCTTAAGGACGAAAGGGTATATATATGTATACAACACACCCATTAAGGAAAAATGCTTACCTCTGCAGACAGCCCAAGCATCTTCGTCACATTTCTCACCACTTGTTCTCAATTCAAAAAAATTATATTCTTCAAGACTAAGAAGACCATTTCCGTCTAAATCAATTATTTCAAATATATCTGATAAAGTTGACCTAAATTTTGAAAAAATAGCAAATTATTTGCCTCTAAGGCAGCTGGATTGAAGAAGGTTTCGATGAGGTAACTTTCAAAAGGAAGTAATATCAAGACATTAAACAATATTTGTGATGAATTCATCTCTGAAACAGAGTCAGACTCACAGACACAGAGAACAGACCTGTGGCTGCCAAAGCGGGGGGAGAGCTGGGGAGGGCTGGGCTGGGGGTTTGGGATTGACCAACAAGGTCCTATTGTATAGCATAGGAAACTATACTCAGTATCTTGCCATAAACCATGCTGGAAAAGAATAAAATAAAGATAGTATTCATGAATGATAGTGTTAATGTATCCAAATATACATTTTACTTTGTCTAGCATTACATGACATAATCAAGCTTCTATTTTATTTTATTTTATTTAAGCAACCATAGTATCTCAACATGTAGTAGGAACTCAAACAGAAGTTCCCATTTTCTTCTAATCTATCTCTATCTACTTTCTTCCTCTCTACTGGTAATTAGATCTTACATATGTAGAATATGGGAGAACTACCCTATTTGGGTTTCATATTAGACAGTTATCTAAGACAATAGTACAATTAGCAGGACCTAGTTCTAGTGGAGGAGAAATCAGTAAATTTGTAACTAAAGTTGACTTGCCAACTATATGGAATCCAGAAATAAATGGTTAATCCCCCTGAATAGAAGGTCACAGTCAGATGCCTAGTGGATGAGCTGAGCTACTGATTAGAAACTGGGGCTGGGGTTTACAGCTAGCCAAAGGAAAGGATGAAAGGCAGGCCACTGATACATATCCGGCCTAGTGTTATACCTCTAATTTTAATAAACAAAACTTACCTAAATTCCTTTGTAAGAAATAATTCCTCTGTTTCATCTCTATATACGAGTTGGGCTTCTTCTATTATTGGTTTTATTTCTTTCCTTAGCCTGCAGCCAGTTGTGGAAGGAACTAACCAGTAAATTCCAGGTCCTAGTTCACCAGTCCACCCAAACGTCTTTTCTCAAAAGAATTGTTAAAACAAACACACACCATGAGTCTTAATGACTTTTAATCTTTCTTATGAAAGAGAATCATTAGAAACAGTTTTTTTTAAACCAATATTCACCAATTCTCTTATGTTTCTATCAGTGTTTTACAGGCTTCAAACTTCTCGTTGATGCCAAATCTAGTAATATTAGATATAGTTCTTTAATATTTTTATAAAATAACTAAAATTATAATAGGTGAGAAGTAATACAACTTCTAAATCTTCCCAATATTCTTCAAACAGGCCAGGGACGCACTTAAGGGGAAAAGTTTTAATTTTTTTGGCTGTTTTTTTAAAATGGGATGTTGGATAATCTTGCTACCCACACACTTTCATACTGAATGATTATAGCATGAAAGATTAATGTGTATTTGTAAAAGATCTGCTATATTTTATGTAAATTTCTAGGATATTTTATGTAAAGTTACATAGTTTATATAAAATTAATGAATTTTAATTTAAAATGCTCACTTGAAGGTAGTGGACTTTATGAAAGAAAGCAGATTGTGATTCTATAACATTTTCTAGACTGTAAAGTATTTTCAACAATTAATGGCATTAAGAGAATTCACTAAGTCCTAACTACAGTTTCTAAAATATAATACTATATACTTTATCCCTTAGTATTAACAACAGGTTACAAAATATTTGTTATATTGAAAATGGTCTTTAATAAAATACTATTTTGAGTTTTGACTGTGATGCAAATATTTCAACAGGAAACAAAGAGAAAAAACTTTAAGTAATTGTTCTGGGTTATAGTTGCCTAATAAGATTCATATTCCATTCAATATCACAATAATCCAAGTCTATGCTCTGACCAGTAATGCTGAAGAAGCTGAAGTTGAATGGTTCTATGAGGATCTACAAGACCTTCTAGAACTAACATCCAAAAAAGATGTCCTTTTCATTATATGGGACTAGAATACAAAAGTAGGAAGTCAAGAGATACCTGGAGTAACAGGCAAATTTGGCCTTGGAGTACAGAATGAAGCAGGGCAAAGAGAGGCTAATAGAGTTTTGCCAAGAGAACGCACTGGTCAAAGCAAACACCCTCTTCCAACAACACAAGAGAAGACTCTACACATGGATACCACCACATGGTCAATACCAAAATCAGACTGATTATATTCTTTGCAGCCAAAGATAGAGAAGCTCTATACAGTCAGCACAAACAAGACCGGGAGCTGACTGTGGCTCAGATCATGAACTCCTTGTTGCCAAATTCACACTGAAATTGAAGAAAGCAGGGAAAATCACTAGACCATTCAGGTATGATCTAAATCAAATCCTTTATGATTATACATGATTATACAGTGGAAGTGAGAAACAGATTCAAGGGATTAGATCTGATAGACAGAATGCCTGAAGAACTATGGACAGAGGTTCGTGACATTGTACAGGAAGCAGTGATCAAGACCATCCCCAAGAAAAATAAATCCAAAAAGGCAAAATAATTGTCTGATGAAGCCTTACAAACAGCTGAGTAAAGAAGAGAAGCTGAAGGCAAAGAAGAAAAGGAAAGATACACCCATTTGAATGCAGAGTTCCAAAGAATAAAAAGGAGATAAGAAAGCCTTCCTCAGTGATTAGTGCAAAGACATAGAGGAGAACAGACGAATGGGAAAGACTAGAGATCTCTTCAAGAAAATTAGAGACACCAAGGGAACATCTGGTGTTGGAGAAGACTCTTGAGAGTCCTGTGGACAGCAATAAGATCCAACCAGTCCATCCTAAAGGAAATCAGTCCTGAATATTCATTGGAAGAACTGATGCTGAAACTGAAACCCCAATACTTTGGCCAGCTGAGGCGAAGAACTGACTCATTTGAAAAGACCCTGATGCTGGTAAAGATTGAGGGCAGGAGGAGAAGGGGACGACAGAGGATGAGATGGTTGGGTGGCATCACCGACTCAATGGACATGAGTTTGGGTAAACTCCGTGAGTTGGTGATGGACGGGGAGGCCTGGTGTACTGCAGCCCATGGGGTCACAAAGAGTCAGACACAACTAAGCGACTGAATTGAACTGAACTGAAGGGAACATTTCATGAAAAGATGGCCACAATTAAGGACAGAAATGGTATGGACTGAACAGAAGCAGAAGATATTGAGAAGAGGTGGCAAGGATACATAGAAGAACTATAAAAAAAAAAGATTTTCATGATGCAGATAATCACAATGGTGTGTTCACTCACCTAGAGCCAGACATCCTGGAATGAAAAGTCAAGAGGGCCTTAGGAAGCATCACTACGAACAAAGCTAGTGGAGGTGATGGAATTCCATTTGAGCTATTTCAAATCCTAAAAGATGATACTGTAAAAGTATTGCACTCAACATGCCACCAAATGTGGAAAACTCAGCAGTGGCCACAGGACTGGAAAAGGTCAGTTTTCATTTCAATCCCAAAGAAAGGCAATGCCAAAGAATGTTCAAACTACTACGCAATTGCACGCATCTCACACACTAGCAAAATAATGTGCAAAATTCAACAGTACATGAACTGTGAACTTCCAGATAGATATTCAAGCTGGATTTAGAAAAGGCAGAGGAACTAGAGATCAAATTGCTAACATCAGCTGGATCATCGAAAAAGCAAGAGAGTTCCAAAACAGCATCTACTTCTGCTTTATTGACTACACCAAAGCCTTTGACTGCGTGGATCACAATTGTGGAATATTCTTCAAGAGATGGGAATACCAGATCATCTTACCTGCCTCCTGAGAAATCTGTATGCAGGTCAAAAAGCAACAGTTAGAACTGAACATGGAACAACAGACTGGTTATAAATCGGGAAAGGAGCAGTCAAGGCTGTATATTGTCACCCTGCTTATTTAACTTATATTCAGAGTACATTATTTGAAATGCCAGCCTGGATAAAGCACAAGCTGGAATCAAGGCTGCTGGGAGAAATATAAATATCCTCGGATATGCAGAGGACATCACCCTTTTGGCAGAAAGTGAAGAACTAAAGAGCCTCTTGATGAAAGTGAAAGAGGAGAGTGAAAAAGTTGCCTTGAAACTCAACATTCAGAAAACTTAAGGTCATGGCATCCGGTCCCATCACTTCATGGCAAATAGATGGGGAAATAATGGAAATAGTGAAAGACTATTTTTGGGGGGCTCCAAAATCACTGCAGATGGTAACTGCAGCCATGAAATTAAAAGATGCTTGCTCCTTGGAAGAAAAGCTATGACCAACTAGACAGCATATTAAAAAGCAGAGATGTTACTTTGCCAACAAAAGTCCATCTAATCAAAGCTATGGTTTTTCCAGCCAGTCATGTATGGATATGAGTGTTGGACTAAAAAGAAAGCTGAGCACCGAAGAATAGATGCTTTTGAACTGTGGTGTTTGAGAAGACTCTCGAGAGTCCCCTGGACTGCAAGGAGATCAAACCAGTCCATCCTAAAGGAAATTAGTTCCGAATAGTTATTGAAAGGACTGATGCTGAAGCTTAAGCTCCAATACTTTGGTCACCTGATGTGAAGAACTGACTTTTGGAGGAGACCCTGATGCTGGGAAAGATTGAAGGCAGGAGAAGAAGGGGACAACAGAGGATGAGATGGTTGGACAGCATCACTGACTCAATGGACATGAGTTTGAGCAAGCTCTGGGAGTTGTTGATGGACTAGGAAGCCTGGCGTGCTATAGTACATATGGTCGCAAAGAGTTGGACACAGCTGAGCAACTGAAATGAACTGAATATGATTCAAATATAAATCTATGATTTTTAATTCAGATTTCATTGACAGAAAATAAAAATTTAATATATTTTAAAAGAATTCACTATTTGTATGAATTAGCCATATTTATAAAAATCCAATGTGAACAAAAGCACTGGAATTTTACTATTATTTATGTAATATGCACTATAAAACAAGGTGGAATCCCAGATAAACCTATCTTATACAAATTCTTTTCCATCATAGGATATTTATAATGAGTGCCAAGACATTTGTATAGGAAAATATTTTATTTTCTTGTTGTATGAAAGAAAGCAAAATGACATCCCTATGTACCTTCTAGGTGCTTTCTGGAGCCCAATGGCTTCCTATAAAACCTAGGAGTTGTTTCTGTCAAATATATTAAATCTAAGCATTTTCTAGCTGTGTATAAAGTAAAAGTGAGTCACTTAGTTGTGTCAGACTCTTTGTGACTCCATGGACAATATAGTCCGTAAAATTCTCCAGGCCAGAATACTGGAGTGGGTAGCCTTTCCCTTCTCCAGGGGATCTTCCCAACCCAGGGATCGAACCCAGATCTCCTGCATTGCAGGCGGATTCTTTACTAGCTGGGCTACAAGGGAAGACCATATCTAAGCAAACAGGTATTTCTGCTTCAGCACAGAATTTATTGTTTAGTGGCTAAGTCATGTCCAACTCTTTTGTGACCTCATGTACTGTAGCCCACCAGACTCCTCTGTTCACAGGATTTTTCAGGCAAGAATACTATAGTGGCTTGCCATTTCCTTTTCCAGAGGATCTTTCTGATCCAGGGATGAATTCTGTGTCCCCTGCACTGCAGGCAGATTCTTTACCACTAAGCCACTTGGGAAGCCCTCAAATGCAAAACAAAGTTGATCATCCAAATTCTCGATTCAGCCCTATTTCTGCCCTCACAAGTCAGAGGGATAATAATCATCCTAAAGTGACCATGTCCTATGTTGGATTATAAGAAGCAACCCAATATAAGTGAGGGCTATTTTGAAAACTAAACATTGATCAAACTCATCTTTTGGAAATCATAATCATTTGGATTGGCCACATGTAAACTGATATCCATGTGTGAAAAACAATTCTTGCTGTTTCCTAATATATGTTATCTGATGAACCTCCTTATCTCCATGTATAAGCTTGAACTGCCATAGATGGCAAATGCAAAGTCTTTCATGGGCACAAAACTCATCTTAAAGAAAATAGCTGTGAAACTAAAAGTAAAAATCCTTTGTAAATATGATATGTTACAGATAAACAGAGGAGTAAACAGTAAAGAGGTAAATAGAAACTCAAATTTTACTATAGGCTTGCTATGTACTAAGATTTTTATATATGGAATATCATAATAAAGTAATTTTAAACAAAACAAAGTGGGAAAGCTACTGCTTTAGACAATGTTTTATCCTGAACTTAACTATGTAGTCAGTTTTGAAGAAGAGTTTAGTCAAAACATTAACTTTTGTCATTTTATTTGTTTCTTGCCTATAACTATTCTTGTCTGTTAGGAAGCCAACAATAAAGACTTTTATATAACATTCCATCAGGGAAATGTTTGTCTGTCGCTGGGCCTATATAAAGATTAAATATGATATTGCAGTAAGGTCTTGAATAGTATTATTCATGCTACTGTGTAGCAGATGTATTCTGTATTCCTCATAAAATAAATAGCCACATTTATGTATCTGCCTCACATATTTGGCCTCTGAGTAAATATATAATTAGAAAAGATCAGAACAACCCCATGGGCAACATACAAAATCATTTGAAAGCATTTCTTCAGATCGATCTATTTTTAGACCCTATAATATGAGGAAAGCCTGAGGGTATGAAGTTTTTCTTTTTTGCAGTAGTACTGAGAGTAATACAAACATCTAGAGGAACTTTTTCAAAGTTGAATTGCTTTAATTTAGGGGAAAAAATTCCCTGGCATCAATCATGTTTATTGAGTATAAGTAAAAAAACGTTCACATGTTCAGGGTATTAGAAGAGGAAAGTGAACTATAACGTCACACACAATGTATAGGTTATAAAGTTAAGGCTGCCAATAAATCCTCAATTTTTAAATCTCAGAAAATCAAAATCCTTCACAATTAATAAAAATATATGAATAATGATAAGAATTGCATTTACCTTAATAGAAAAGAAAAAAAAGTTAAAGATATATAGAAAAACTATTATTTTCTCCAAACTTGATATCATATTATACTTTTAACTGTACATTATAAAATAAACATGTATACTTCTCTATTTCGTAGTTCTGTAAAACACAAGAGTTGTAGATTTGCTTGATTTTCATTTTCCTTAAGAATATACAAGGCAGTATCAACTGACAACCAAGGGGATGGTTTTCCTATAAACAAAAAACCCCAAATATCTTAAAATAAGCAATCACTACTTAGATCTTTCCTATTTTAAAAAGAAGTTAATAGTTTCTTTCCCTTTTGAATTGTTTTAAAATTCACATCCATTTTTATATGTAAACATCAAAAGACATTTTCAATAAGACAGATAACTATACAAAGTGATCTTGTTAGAAACATTCTCTATATATACACCTCTAAAAATCATAAATTTTTAAAACTCATTAGAGAGCTAAGGTTGCAACGCAACCAAGTAGACTGAAATCCAAGGAAAAACAATCCTTTCAAGAAGTGATAAGATGAAAGTACTGGCTTACCTGGAAAGGAGCATAGGAGGAAAAGATGTTAGACATCATCTATATGATTTTAACTCCAAAATTCGTATCTCCTGATAGACTTTTCCTGGCAACATTAGACCCATATATCCAACTGCCTATTTGACATTTTTACTTGGATTTCTATGTATAAAACTGGCCAAACACCTGAAGAAAAAAACTGTCCATCTGTAGTCTTCTCTGTCTCAGGTACGAGACAGAGAAGAGTATCTCAAACCAGTTGCTCAACCCCCCAAATCCTGGAATCATCTTTAACTTCTTCCATCTCTCATGTGTCATAAACAAGCTTCAGGAAATGCTATGGTTTGACCTTCGAAATACATCCAGAATCTCTACTTCTTATCTCCTGTGCACCTCCATTCAAAGCAAAAGCATTCTTTGCTTTCTCCTGAGTACCCTTCAATCTATTTTCAATATACAACCTGACTGCTCTTGTTAAAATGTCAGAATATGTTTCATCTCTACTCAAAATCCTCTAACAGAGTTGAAAGTTGGAAGAAAGTTGCTCCCACCCTAATGAAAGGAAAACAATGCACAAACTACAAAATCATAGCATTTCTTAAACCCATCAGATATGAGGTCACAGGATAAGCATGCAGTCTGAAATCTAAGGAAAGACAGACCCTTCTAAGGAGGGATGAGATGCAAGGATGGCTGATCTGTGGTCGAACACAGGAGAACAAGATGTCAGGCATGTAAGTGGGAGAGAGAGAGCAGAAGAAACAAGATGCAACATTTTCTAAAAACAATGACCAACATAAACCCAAGAAACTCAGGGCTCTCCAATAGGAAAAATACCAAAAAAATAAACACAAACAAACAACAACTTAAAAAAAAAAAACCTCTCCAAAATTCAAAAACAGCATCAACAAGAAAAACAAAAAACATCAAGACACATATTCAAACTACTGAAAATCAAAGATGAAGAGAATATCTTGATGGCAGCCTAAGGGTTTTTTATTTCTATTTCTCTCATAGTAAAAGTCCAAGTTATGGGCTTTTACAACATCATGGCAAAAAACAAAACTCGACCTGACTTTGTCCTTGTTTCTCCGTCTTCATCTCTACCACTCTCTCCTTCCCTACTTCATTACAGCCCCGCTAGCCACCTTGTCCCAACACCAGGGGCACTCTACCCCTCAGAGCCTCTGAGCAGGGGATTCCCTCCACCTGCCCCTTGCTCTGCTCTTCATCCATCCCTTCCGCCACCCCTACATCCACTAAACTTGCTCCCCTGCTTCCTGTGGAAGGCAGCAAAAATGGCTGTTCCTCTCTGTATCCACAGCCCTTTGCAATGTGATTTTGCAGCTCTTTCCTCAAAGGATCAAATCTATTTCTCCACCTTATAAATCTGTACTTGCCTTGTGACTTGCTGTGAACAAGAGTAACAGAAGTGATCTGCCGGTTCTGAGCCCAGGCCTATGCTGCTTTTGCTTTCTCTCTCAGATTCCTGTTATACCATAAGAACACGTCCAGGCTAACTCACTAGAGAATAAGAAACTACACAAGGCAAAATCAAGTTGTCTCAGTTGAGGCCCGCACAAAGAAAAGAGCCCAGCCAAGATCAATTAAAGCCAGCTACCAGCTATCCTGCAGCTGATCACAGAGGTGTGTTTGGGTGAGCCCTACAGAAAAAAGCCTAGCCCAGTTCAGACCAAAAAACTGTCCACAGACCTGCTCATGAGCAGACAAATGTTTAATTATTTTAAGCCACTGAGTTTTGGGGGTAGTTTATTACACAGCAGCTGATAATTAATATACCTCTTTCAAACTCTGCTCAAACACCAACTTCTAACAAAGCATGCGCTAACTACTCCCTTTCAATGGCAACCCATATTCCCTCAGCATTCACAATGCCCCTTACCCTCTGCTTTTCCCACAGCATTTATCACCTTCCAACACATCACGTGGCTTACTGTTTATCATATTTATTATTTATTGTTTATTCCCTCTATTAGAATGTAAGTTCACGAGGTCACACTGTTGTGCATCCTAAGCACCTAAAGTGATACTTGGTTTATGAGGTCCCCAAAAAATAATTGACAAATAAATGAACAAAAAATATTTATAACAATACAGAGGATTAACAACTACATTAACTTTGTAGATTTGATACATTTCTCCAAAAAATTATTGTAATTATCATCTAAAAGTATCAACTACCAAATGTTCTCAGTGTCCTGTAAGATATACAGTGAAAACTTTCAGTATCTCTACCATAGGAGGAGAAAATAATGTAAGTGGGGAAGAATCCTCTATTAAGTAGATGTTTATATGTAAACATAATAAGAGGAAACAAAGACTGATATCTAGAATAGTCAAAGGATACCTAGGGAAAGCATACATACAAGCCATTTTTCACTAAAACTTACGTAATAACCACTGTAGACACTAGGAAATTATTAATGTTTATCTATCATTGGTGTATAAAAAAGTATCACCATGGAAACAAAAATTATTAAATAAGGACTAAGTCATATGACATAGCACTCGGAAAGTATTCAAATATACTTGTAGCTCTTATTTGTCCCAAATTATGCTCCTACTGAAGTTCTTTCATGTATATTCATTTTAAAAAACTGATAAGTGAAAAAAGCTAAGGATTAATTAGTGGATAAAAAGTTAATTCTATGTCAAGAGGAAACCAGGTAACATTTTGTTCTTTGCATACTATGACAACACAGTCAACATATAAATGACTTTCTTTCTTCAAATGTATGTAACCACATGTTTCTTACTTTGCATAATATGACAACACAGTGTATAAACAACTTTCTTTAAATGTACGCGACCACATTTCTTAGGCAAATCCATTTTCTTCACTAACTAGAACCATCAAATACTTACATAAGTATTTTTAAAGCTGGCAGTAAAGTGATTTTTTTTTAAATACAGAAAATTTAAACTTGCCTTCAGCTTGACTCAGGTTTAGTGGCTTAATTGTTATATAAACCAGGGATCTCTGAGCTATTTGCATCTTATATTGATGACTAATGATTTCACCATCTTCTTCTAAGAAAAAGCAACCTTTTGATTGTACACATTGCCACTCCTGGAATAAAGGAAAAAATTTTTTTTCAAATTTTTTTTACAAGTTTCCAACATGAAGAGCAATGAAGAAAAACCTAAGGAAGATATAAAAAGAAATGTCAACTAGAGCCAGTGCTGTCCAGGAATTTGTGACATCTGTAAGAGGCAGCATTTAGATAACAAAAAATTAGGAAAAGATATAATAGATAGGAGAAATATGAAAAATACAGTTCATGAGAGTTGGAGAAGTACTGAAACAAAGTAATAAATAAACATGCTGCTGCAACAATCAGGGTGAGGTTAGTGCTGAGCGAATACTAAGAATGAAGAACTAAGGATTGTTAAAACTGATATGCTAAGACACAAAGCAACAGGACTTTATATTTAAAAGACAAAGTATGTGACAACCAAAATACTTGTTTCAAGTCTAGGTAACTAAAATACTGAATTCACTTCACAGCTATAGCAAAATGCTGATAAATACTAGTTTTGAGAAAGGTCTTTCTAGATTAGCTCTAGCGGGATGGGATGTGTGGGAGGTGGGAGGGAGACTCAAGAGGGCAGGGGCTGTATGTATACCTATGGTTGATTCATGGTGATGTATGTCAGAAACCGACACAATATTGCAAAGAATTATCCTCCAACTAAAAAATAAATAAGACTTTTAAAAAAGAAAATATACTTAGGGTAGTAAATTCAAAGTTTTTATAACAGAGTGAAGTTCAAAGCTGGGCTTCAGTCAAAAGTGCAACTATTAATGATGAGTAAGAGTATGTACAGACTTTCAATTAGCCTCCTTGTATTTACATTTAGCCAAGTGGAATGATAAAGGATATTAGTTTAGAGTTACAGAATATTAAAGGTAGAGGTCTAAAAAGCAACTCAGTACAGACTTCTCTTTTAACTGATGAATGTCTGAAAAATAAACTGATATGCTTAATTCACAATTCTCATTGATTGTAAAACTATATCTGAACCTAAGTGGCCTTGCTTTCTCTCCGAACTACCAGCTATATTCAAAATTCTTTTTTTCCTACACTTAATATCTGCCATGATTTTTAATCTAATATTTAATATTTTAATGATTTAAAACTTCATATTTATGAAATTATTATAAGTATGCATTATAATATTCATACTAATATGAATATTAGTATGCAATACTAATATTGCAATACTGCAAAAAATAATTGCAAATAATGCAATAATAATGCATTATTCAGAATTATACATATATTGATGTATAAATATAATTATTTGGTTTTCTTACAAAAAAACAGATTTTAGTAGCTAAGAAATTTCTTTAATTTGTATTAGAATTGTGGGTATAGCTGCCTCCTACCCCTATGTTAAATGTTTAAATGAAACTAAAAAACAATGCACCTTGCCTGGTACACTGGTCCCATGATTCCATGGCAAATAGATGGGGAAACAATGGAAACAGTGACAGACTATTTTCTAGGACTCCAAAATCACTGTGGACAGTGACTACAGCCATGATATTAAAAGATTCTTACTCTTTGGAACAAAAGGTGTGACAAACCTATGCAGTGTATTAAAAAGCAGAGACATTACTTTGCTTACAAAGCTCTGTATAGTCAGAGCTATGGTTTTTCCAGTAGTCATGTATGGATGTCAGAGTTGGGCCATAAAGAAGGCTGAATGCAAAGAATTGATATTTTCATTCAAAGTGTCATGCTGGAGAAGTCCCTTGGACAGCAAGGAGATCAAACCAGCAAATCCTAAAGGAAATCAACCCTGAATATTTATTGGAAGGACTGATGCCGAAGCTGAAGCGCCGATACTTTGGCCTCCTGATACAAAGAGGTGACTCACTGGAAAAGACCCTGATGCTGGGAAACATTGAGGGCAGAAGAATGGGATGACAGAGGACAAGATGGTTGGATGACAAGATGTGGCATTTGGGAAACTCAAAGATGAAGAATTTATCCATGTGCTTATGATATTTCTGGCTGACAGGAGATGTTTTTATAAAATTTAGCTGGGGAGTGAGTTAAAATTTTTATTAGAAGTCTTTCCTAAATTCTAATTTTAGAAAAAGTATAGGTAGAAGAGGATTTATAATTTTCTTTGAAAGACATCAATTTGAATGTAATACATGGCTAAAAAGGCTAGAAAATGGTAAGAAAATAGCTATTATAAAACAGAAGAAAGCCAAATGCCATACTATATAAATCAACCAAACTTCAATATGATTATCAGATTATTTTGAATACTAAATAACACTATTAGGAGAATTTGTAGCTCTTTTGTTTTAAGGGAAGAATTCAAATTCTTTACATCTATCAGAGTTATTAAACATGCAATGCTTATTCAACCCCAAATTTCCTTTAAAACAAATAGACTCTCAGTCACACAAAGCTTTTTCTCTAGGACCTATACTAAAATGTTATAAATTAAAAAAAATACTGACAAAATATCTGGCTCATTCGAACAAATCAGTTTGAAAGGATTATAGGTTAGGCTGACAGTTTGAGTGTTATGAGAAAAATGAAAGAAGGTTCAGTTTAAAAAATAAAATCTTAGCATGCTAGAGTAAGAAATTCCAAGTATAATTTTTGACAATATAAAGCAGAAACAAAACAGCAGCTTGTAATTCTTACACAGGGCATAAGGTGGTGCTATATTCTACCAATTCAAGTAAATTCATATAAAAGGGAAAAATTCATGTCATACACAAATATTATTCCATTCACAATGTATAAGGAAATGCTTAAAGCATAAATTAAAAATAGTAAAGTTGAAAATTCTAGCTATCAAAAACTTAAATTTATCAGTAAAATTATATTTTCCTGGAACACTGCAGAGAATTTAATTTGTTCTGACGTACAATTCCGCATTATCAAAGGTTTAGGTGAGGCAGAATTACTAAGCAGTCGGTCTGCCATGGCTGTGCGCATGCTCAGTCGCTCCAGTCATGTCCGATTCTTTGCAACCCTATGGACTGTAGCCCGCCAGGCTCCTCTGTCCATGGATTCTCCAGGCAAGAACACTGGAGTGGGCTGCCAAGCTCTCCTCCAGGGGATCCTCCTGAACAGGCATCAAACCCACATCTCTTATGTCTCCTGCACTGGCAGGCAGGCTCTTTGCTACTAGCGCCCCCTGGGAAGCCCTTCATCTGCTACAGACTTGGTCAAAAGAGGAACTTGTACGTCATCATCACCATCATCATCACTGTTGTTTCTTATAAAGATATCACAGTATTAGAAGGCTATTTGCCGTCTGTTAGGAAAAATAAACAGACTGATACTGAACTTTTTTTGCTGTTAAAGAATTATAAACTGTACATACTTAAAAACAAGAGGTTAAATAGATGATTTATAAGGGAAAATTTTGATATGGATTGCCAACCTAATCAAGTTGAATTGATCAACATTTTGAAAATGAGAGACTTTTATAAGGAAATTATTATCTGGAGCCTTCATAAAAATTAAGTTAGACAACCATTTCAAGATTAAAATGTTTATATCTTTCTTGTTTTAAATATATAGACATATATAACTTACATGTTACATACATATTATACTATAAATATATATAATATATTATATATATACATAAATTGAGCTTCCCTGGTGGCTCAGATGGTAAAGAATCTGCCTGCAGAGCAGGAGACCTGGGTTTGACCCCCGGCTTGGGAAGATCCCCTGGAGAAGGGCATGGCAACCCACTCCAGTATTCTTGCCTGGAGAATCCCACGGACAGAGAAGCCTGGTGGGCTACAGTCCATGGGGTCGCAAAGAGTCAGACACAGCTTAGCGACTAAGCACATAGCACACATATGTAAAATAAATGTAGGCATTTCTAACTAGGAGTCTGGATATAATACTGAATACCTGGAGTTTAAAATTCATAACTTTCTCTAATTTTAGCCATGACTAGCAACTGAAGCTACTCTCTCAAAGAAAAATTTCTGACATCCCCTGTAAACGATAAAATCTAAAGTAAATATTTAGATAGAATGGAGGACTGAGAAAAGAACACGGATACAGTACTTAGGTATAGCATACAGAAAGTAATACATGTATAGTTCCTGTGAAGGTTATATTTTTCTTCTCCTTGAAGGCTGTAATTCAGGTCTTTTATCATTTGTGTGGATTTATGGTTTACAATCTGACTTATGCCTATCCCATTACAATAATTTTGTAATTTCTGAAAAGACCCTTCTTATCTGTCCCAATTCCATACTTCTCCACTACACATAAAATTGAGGTACCAAACTGTTTACAATAGATTTAAAGTACTTGAAGAAAATTTAATAATTCTCTTAGTAATTTATTCTACTAATCTCAATTAAAACAAATTATACAATAACTATATTTCTAACCAAGTACTTTTTAGAGGTGTTGTGAAACTTAAGAAACATATAAAATTTAAGAAAAATTTAAAAGTAACCTCAGAGTAAAATGCAAACAAAGAACTAAATTCTGCTGAATAACAAAAGGATCACAGATTTTTTAAAAAATCATTTCAGCTCATGTAAGAAATACTAGAGAATACAAAACAGTAGGCAATATCAAGATGAGGAAAAGGACAAGAAAAAGTCAGGTAAGAAAAATGAAAGCTAATAAGTATTTCCAAAAGACATTAAATTTTATATGAAAGCCACAGACTTTACAAGTTGACAGTATGCCTTCTTCATTCAATCATTAAATTCTCCTACTACCTCTCACCTAATTCCTAATACCTCAATAACTTTCCTTGTTCTTGATGTCATTAGATGCAAAAATCTAGTCTTCCACTATACAATCACTATGGCCTACAGATGAATTTTGGCCCTGTCTATTACTGGAGTCCTCAGCCCCTAGGCTGTACAGCAAGAGGTGAGTAGCAGGTGAGGGAGCCAAGTTTCATCTTTATTCACAGTGCTTCCCATTGCTTGCATCCCTGCCTACGCTCTGCCTCCCATCAGATCAGCAGCAGCATGAGATTCTCAGAGGAGAGGAGAGCAAACCCTATCCCAAAGGTCAAGGTGGAATATCCTTAGATTGCCAAAGAAGAGAAATGAAGTGCACAGTAAATGTAATGCACTTGAATCATCCCGAAACCACCCCCCACCAGCCCTGGTCCATGGAAAAACTGTTTTCCACGAGACGGGTCCCTGATGCCAAAAAGGTTGGGGATCACCGATCTGTTAGATCTGTCCCTTCCTTCCTATGTCCAGGTACTACCCTTGGCCTAGCTGTCCTTTATCACCTTCTCTCAACAGTCTCCCTAATTTGAAGTCTCCATACCTAATACAATAGTAGAATAACTTTTCTTAAATTATCTTTCATCATGTCATTCCCATATTAAGACCTGCAGTAATTTCTTTGTTCCATAATAGTACTGGGCTTCCCTGATAGCTCAGTTGGTAAAGAATCCATCTGCAATGCAGGAGACCTGGTTCAATTCCTGGGTTGGGAAGATCTGCTGGAGAAGGGATAGGCTACCCACTCCAGTATTCTTGGGCTCAGCTGGTAAAGAATCCATCTGTAATGTTATTCCGGTATTCTGGCTTGGAGAATTCCATGGACTGTACAGTCCATGGGGTTGCAAAGAGTCGGACACGAAAAAGCAACTTTTGCTTTGGGCTGCCCTGGTGGCTCAGATGGTAAAGCATCTGCCTGCAATGCGGGAGACCTGGGTTTGATCCCTGGGTCAGGAAGATCCCCTGGAGAAGGAAATGGCAACCCGATCCAGTACTTTTGCCTGGAAAATCCCATGGATGGAGGAGCTTGGTAGGCTACAGTCCATGGGGTTGCAAAGAGTTGGACATGACTGAGCAACTTCACTTTCTTATAATAATAATTTTTCTTATAATAATATTAACAATATTATTTATTAAAGTAAAACTATTAATATATCCCTGGCACTGTGGTAAATGGTTTATATATGTTTGGTGATTTAAATCTTTCAAAAACACACTAAATATAATTACTTCCAATTTATAGATAAGGAAACTAAAACTCAGAAGGGCTGCTGACTACCTTATTAAAGGTCACACAGTTTTTAAGTGACAAAGCTAAAATTTAAACACAGGTCTGTCTATTCTAAGGTTTTAATCAGCACCTTAGAACAGTGCTTGGCACAAAATAGTCATTCAATAAATATTTGTTGTCGTGGGAATTCCCTAGCAGTCCAGTGGTTAAGACTCCATGTTTTCACAGCTGAGGACTTGGGTTCAATTCCTGATCAGGGAACTAAGATCCCATAAGCTGTGTGGCAAGGCATAAATAAATACTTGTTGAATAAATGAATTAATAAATGAAATACTATGCTACACTAACTTGGTATATTGTTAATAATGAAATAGAAATCTTCATTTTTTTATTCAGGGCCCACTACACTAAGCAAAATAGTTCGCATTGTTACCTTTTTAATGATTATTTGTAGACCTGAACTAAATTAAAGGAATGGTATTTGTGTGGTCCCAGTTAATAACAGCATGAAGCACAGAAAAAGTTGGCCTTCATATAACCCACATTAATATTTACGTTTTTCTTCATACTGGCTAAAATTATATTTATGTATATAATTATATCAGGTAAACAACAATTATTTAACTAAGTTGATTTCATTAGCATTTAATTTAGTTGCAAAATACAAATAGCTTCCAGAGCTGGAACACTAAATATTGTTGGAACACTAAATATTGTGTGTGAACATGTTGGACATGCACACCAAATTGCTTAGGGTGTATAGATTCCTAAACAGTCTGAACAAAATTCCTTTGAGATAATGTTTTAAAATTTTAATATAGAACAAATGTCACTGTCTAGCAATTTAAAGATATAAGGGACTTCAGAGTTCAATAACAAATACAGAGTTGTTATTTGAAACAAAAATGTAGCTCTTGAGAACAATCAGTTCAGTTTTCTAACAGCAGTTATAGTATGTGGTCATAACCATTTTCCCCCCTTTTATAGAGGTCCCTAGGTACACATTTTTAATGTATCCTAGCAGTTTCCAGTTAATGTTTTATATTTCTGTAGCTATTATTTTCTGTTGAAAGAAAACTAGTAAAGGTTGAGTCTAGAAAGGGAAAACAAAGGAAGAAGATCAATATTAACACTCTACAAATATTGACTTAGTGAAGTGACTTTGCTGTCTTTCTCTCAAAGGAACTTGATATTGAATGAATGATTTATTTATAAGAGGCACCTATTAAAAGTATTTGTTAAAACCAAAAACCTGCTTGGCAAAGTACATAATGGCATAATCTCTTCATAAAGTTCAAAAACTGAACAATCGTTATTTTTAAACTGAAGTCCTTTAATATTCCTATTCATCATTAAAATCAGAACTGGCTTACAGGTAGAAATGCTGTGATCCCCAAAACTCCTCAAAGAATTACTTCATAAACTTTACCTATTCTCTGTAAACACTAAATAGTCATTAATAAATTTAATGCCAAATTTGTTTTCAGAAAAAGTTGTATCCATTAATTTAAAATACTATACCTTTATTGAGTGTGGCTCAATTAAATTTGAGTTTTGATTACTATCAGCACCCATGGTAATTGTGAAGGAAACAGATGTTTTGAACTGTCTAGCTGTTGCCAGTGAAGAATTCCTGGTGTTACCTGTAAGAAGTAATAGTTATGCAGTCTTACATTACGAAAAGCTGTCAATAAGAGGTCTGTTTCTAAACACAGTGTAGTATGAAAGGACTATGTATCAATTTGATTCTCTTTGTTCTTCCTATTGAAATAAACTCAAAAGATTTTATATTTATAAGGCTTTAATGGCTCCTTATGATTTTAATTTATGACCTACTAATAAGATTTATTTAATTTAGAATTTATGACCTACTATTAAGATCCTTTATTTAAATATGTCATCTTTTGGCCTGAAATTTTAGTTTTAATAAAACATAATGAGCATAGCCAAGTCAAGCTCCATAATAAAATTTTACTTTCCTAGATTTTTTTAGTTAAGTGACTCTAGAAACAGTAGCTATCAAAAGTTGGGTTTTCATTTGTTTTATCACTGATAAGCTAAGGCAGAAGGAAAAATTTATCTGACTATGATCCTTAATTCTTAATAGAAAAGTAAATACCTTTACTTGAGAATGGTTCCTGATCAGTTTTTCTTATGATTCCAGGTGATGCTTTTGGTACTGGCAATGGGTCCCTTTCAGGGGACCCTTCCATGTGGTTTCCAAACTGTTGACGCCTCAGTTTACTGTCAACCTCCAATTTTTCTAGAGTAGTTTTGAGACACTGTTCATTGGTTGCCATATATAATTTACAAAACTACAGGAAACAAAAAAGTATTCCAGTGGATAAAACATTCAATCATACATTTGGGAGGGGAAAATGTACATTAGTAGGCAAGACTGATAGATGGAATATATTTCCTATTGAACTAGGTTACTCATTTCATTTTCTTGAATCAGATTGACCACCCTCAAGTGCCCTAGTGAAATGCAGCCATAATTCAATGAGGAGGCCATACCCTGAATGAAAATAAAATGTTACACAAAGAGAGGTGATTTATTATTACCTTTTTACAAGACGTGTAGACTTGTATTTGTTCTAAATAATTTTTATGATTCTTCCACTCCCGAAAAGGCATGTTTCAGAGAAGAGGGTGTATGCTTGTGTGTGTGTGCACAGGCATGTATTTCAACATGATAAGATTATGTTTAATGTAGTCATCAGACTACAGGTGGACTGGAGAGACTAAATTTCAAGTAAAATTAGTACATATATATATCATTGTCAATGTTTAAATGATATGCCTCTTTAAAAATACCTCTTCTATCGAGTGGGCAAATTTACGTCAGAATGAGCTTATGTACCTTGATATAGTCAAATCTGCCATCTGCATTTACATCAGCCAAACTTATTACGGCATTTACTTCTTCTCGAGTCATCTTCTCACCTTTCTGGAAGAAAAAGTATTGAAAGCAATATGACAATTACTTTGTCATGTATGGGAGAATGGATATTTTAATCTTTTCTGTAAGTAAGTTTGAATATGTGTTTCATTAAAAATCTCAGAATGAGTATAATGTCAAGCAAGAATGAACCTCTTACATAAAATAAAATTTCACAATTTTATTAAATTTTATAAAAGTGTATAAAAACTGAATTTTAGTTTACTAAATTTCAAATATATAGATATCATAGATTCAGTAATAACTACTATTAAATTTAGAGTAAGAATATTTTCTCACGTTGTACCAAGAAATAGAATGGTTTCTGAATCTCCTTTATACTTCAGTTCTCTTCTACATATGAACTTATCACTGTTTTACAAATCATTCTGGCAGGAAAGAATTGCAAAGGAGCATAAGAGGATTACAACATAGGCTCAGTTTTATACTTTCTCTTTTTTTCAAAAAGCATGCTTTGTACAGAAGGATCCTTAAGTACTTTACAAACAATATATAAGTGATTCATTTCACCTATCAGTGAAATAGTTATTTCTCATGTGGACTTTGGTAGCCAAAGCTAGATTCCAAGTTGTTTTGCAAAATAGGCATATTATAAAACTGTTTGATAGATCTTACCTTTGTTAGAAGTTTATAAAGATCAGTGTGTAAAATAAAGCCATTATCATTTACATCTAATTGCTTAAATGATTTTAGCAATTCTGCTTTTGAGGTAGGTTTTTCCTTTCTTAAAATTATACAAAAATCATCAAAATTCAGTCTGGCAGTTTGAGGAGTCCAATACTTATTAATGGTCTTTTGGGATGGATTTCTTCCTGCGTGCTGAAGAGCTGCCCAATAAAACAAGTATTATTTGTTACAGTGACATCTGGAATTAGTATTTTAAGTGTATTTTTTCTTTAAATCATTATACACTATATAGAAAAGTACATGCATACCAATATATTACCTTTGGTGTCAATAATCTAGTGAAATCAATACATGCCTGACTTTCAAGCATGAAAATATACATATATGTTATTATACCAGCTACAAATTCTCAATGTATTAATGCAAGAATTAAATAGGTTCTTCCCATTCTGACATTGTTTCCAACTTACATAGATATTAATTGATAATATCTGATTTACCTTGTAAGAATGCCTGGAGAAAAAAAAAACAGATTAAAAACCATCATTCACTTAATTGTTTTGAGGACATAAGAATAAAGAAAATGCATAAATTATTATTTTTCTGGTTTAACAAATATCTTAATTATGAGGAAATCATTAGTTTGAGAATATTACTGTCAATGTCATGATGTCTAAAATGTTCATCATTGTTGTTCAGTCACTAAGTCATATCCAACTCTGCAATGCTATGGATAGCAGCACACCAGGCCTCCCTGTCCTTCACTATCTCCTGGAGCTTGCCCAAGTTCATGTCCATTGAATTGGTGATGCTATCCAAACATCTCATCTTCTGCCACTCTCTTCTCTTTTTGCCTTCAATCTTTCCCAGCATAAGGGTCTTTTCCAATGAGTCAGCTCTTCGCATTAAGTAGCCAAACTATTGGAGCTTCAGCTTCGGCATCAATCCTTCCAATGCATATTCATGGTTGATTTCCTTTAGGATTGACTGGTTTGATCTCCTTGCTGTCCAAGGGACTCTCAAAGGTCTTCTCCAGCACCACAGTTCAAATGAAAGTATCAATTCTTAAGCACTCAGCCTTCTTTAAGGTCCAACTCTTACGTCTGTACATGACTACTGGAAAGACTACAGCTTTGACTACATGGACATTTGTCAGCGAAGTGATGGCTTTGCTTTTTAATATGCTACCGAGGTTTGCCATAGCTTTCAAGAAGCAAGTGTCTTCTAATTTCATGGCTGCAGTCACCATCCACAGTGATTTTGGAGCCCAAGAAGAGAAAAATCTGTCATTGCTTCCACTTTTGCTCCTTCTATTCATTATGAAATGATGGAACCGGATGCCTGCCTTGATCTTTGGTTTTTGAATGTTGAGTTTTAAGCCAGTTTTTTCACTCTCCTCTTTCACCCTCATCAAGAGGCTCTTCAGTTCCTCTTTACTTTCTGCCATTGTGGTGTATCATCTGCATATTTAAGGTTATTCATATTTCTCCTGGCAATCTTCATTCTAGCTTGGGCTTCCTCCAGCCTGGCAATTCACATGATGCACCCTGCATAAAAGTTAAACAGGAGAGTGACAATATACAGCCTTGTTGTACTTCTTTCTGAATTTTAAACCAGTCAATTATTCCATGTAAGGTTCTAGCTGTTGCTTCTTGGCCTGCCTACAGATTTCTCAGGAGGCAGGTAAGGTGGTCTGGTATTCCCATCTCTTTAAGAATTTTCCAAAATTTGCTGTGATCCACATAAAGGTTTTCATGTAGTCAAAGATACAGAAGTAGATGTTTTTCTGGAATTCCCTTGCTTTCTCTATAATCCAACAGATGTTGGCAATTTGATCTCTGGTTCCTCTGCCTGTTCTAAACCTAGCCTGTACATCTTGAAGTTTTCAATTCAAGTACTGCTGAAGTAGCTTGAAAAATTTTTGAAAATAACCTTACCAGCATGGGAAGTGAATGCAATTGTTTGATAGTCTGAACATTCTTTAGCACTGCCCTTCTTTGGAATTGGGATGAAAAGTGACCTTTTCCAGTCTTGTGGCCACTGCCGAGTTTTTCAAATTTGCTGACATATTGAGTGCAGCACTTTAACAGCATCATCTTTTAGGATTTGAAACAGCTCAGCTGGAATTCCATCAACTCTACTAGCTTTGTTGGTAGTAATCTTACTAAGGCACATTTGACTTCAGACTCCAGGATGTCTGGCTCTAGGTGAGTGACCAAACCATCATGGTGATGGTGAGTCATTAAGACCTTTTTTATACAGTTCTGTGGATTCTTGCCACTTCTTCTTAATCTGTTCTGCCTCTCTTAGGTCCTTCATATTTCTGTCCTTTATCATGCCCCTCCTTGCATGAAATGTTCCTTTGAGATTTCCAATTTTCTTGAAGAGATCTCGAGTTTTTTTCGTTGTATTATTTTCCTCTGTTTCTTTGCACTGTTCATTTAAGAAGCCCTTCTTATCTCTCCTTGCTTATCTCTCTGGAATTCTGCATTCAGTTGGGTATACCTTCCCCTTTCTCCTTTGTGTTTCACTTCTCTTCTTTCCCCAGCCATTTCCTCAGACAAACATTTTGCCTTCTTACATTTCTTTGGGAAGGTTTTGGTCACTGTCTCCTGTACAGTGTTACAAACCTTTGTCCATAGTTCTTTAGGCACTCTGTCTATGAGATCTAACCCCTTGAATCTATTCACTACCTCTACTGTATAATCATAAGGGATTTAATTTAGGTCATACCTGAATGACCCAGTGGTTTTCCTCACTTTCTTTGGTTTAAGCCTGAATTTTGCTATAAGGAGCTGATGATTTGAGACACAGTCAGCTCCAGGTCTTGTTTTTGCTAACTGTGTAGAGCTTCCCATCTTTGGCTGCAAAGAATGTAACCAATCTGATTTTGGTATTGCCCATTTGGTGGTGTCCATGGGTAGAGTTGTCTCTTGTGTTGTTGGAAAAGGGTGTTTTTTCTGTCCAGCTCTGCGAAAATGGATGTATAACTCTTTCCCACAAGTGGCAGCTCAAATGCTTGTTGCTCTCTTCAATAATAAAATACTTTTTAAATGTACTATTAAGTTGTTTAAAAGAACAACTTTCTCAGAATAAAATTATGCCAAAATATGTACTAATTAGATATTCCCATATCTAATAAATAGGTAAAATTTAGTAAATACTAATCTAACTTTAGTCTTTAGTTTTAGAGTTGGAGCTTACTATTAAGTCTGATAACAATGAAAAGGAGAAGGGGGTGGCAGAGGATGAGATGGTTAGATAGCATCACTGACTCAATGGACATGAATATGAGCAAACTCCAGGAGACAGAAGAGGACAGAGGAGCCTGGTGTGCTGCAGTCCATGGGGTCCCAAAGAGTTGTACACAACTTAGCTACTGAACAACAACAATGACAACAAACAGTGAAAAAACTGTGTAACTGTAGATGGTTAAAGGTTTACACCAAAAGACTGACCTTTTCCAAGGGTTTTTTAAAGCTTTGACGTGAGTTTATAATACCTATATTACTGGTAAGTCAGGGGGGAAAGAAAGAAACTTTGGGGAAAGAAAAAGAAACTTGCTTTGTACTGTTTGGAAATGGAATGTCAAAGCACGTGGTATGTACATAAGAGGTGGAAGGATACCAACAAAAAGCACAATAGTTAAGAAAGAGACATCATTGGTTCACAAAACCAGTTTTTTAAAGTCTAGATTACCTGAAAGCAATCATTGCAATTTTACAAAGAATATGCTACAATAAACCCAAAAGCTGAAAAGATAAGCACTGCATTATTATCCTCCTAGATAATTCTGTAAGACTAATAGCATCTGAGTAACACATATTCACTGATTCATTAATATAAACTAAATGCCATAGTAGCAGAAAGCATGTTAAGCTTTTAAACTTCATAAATTCATGATCTCAACCAAAAACAAGAGAAAAAAACAACTCAAATAAAATATAAATTGCAATAATTTGAAATTTTTTATTTCCTAAAATGCACTTCCTCAAATAGAAGTCTTATGGCATACAAACCTAAGACCTTGTTGCAAAAATACGTGAGATTTTTATCTTAGGAAACTGCTTCTGAAGTTGATAAAATAACTCAGTTTCTCTACTCATAAAGTTATTTGCCTTGATGAAACTGACATGAGTATAATATTATCTGGTATTTCTGTTTACCACCCTCTTGAGACTCAAGACCACCAATTAATTTGACACACCAGTAAGGACCAAATTCACTGGTTTGTGGGATATCTGCAACCAGAAGAGTTTACAATATAATGGAAAACTCAACCACACAAAATCATGGGATGCATAAAAAGCAGTTATCAGATAAAACTAAAAGCTGGTTCTTTGAGAAGATAAACAAAATTGACAAACCTTTAGCCAGACTTATCAAGAAAAAAAGAGAGAAGAATCAAATCAACAAAATTAGAAATGAAAAAAGAGAGGTTACAACAGACAATGCAGAAGTACAAAGGATTATAAGAGACTATGATGAACAACTATATGGCAATAAAATGGAAAACCTGGAAGAAATAGACAGATTCTTAAAAGTTCAATCTTCCAACCAGGAAGAAACAGAAATTATGAACAACCCAAATACAAGCACTAAAATTGAAGCTGTGATAAAAAAAAAAAACTCCCCCAAAACAAAAGCCCAGGACCCGGTGGCTTCACAGGAGAATTCTATCAAACATTTAGAGACGAGCTAATGCTTATCCTTCTAAAACTCTTTCAAAATACCGCAGAGGAAGGAACACTCATTCTATGAGGCCACCATCACCCTGATACCAAAACCAGACAAAGACAACACACAAAAAGAAAACTACAGGCCAATATCACTGACGAACATAGATGCAAAATTATTCAACAAAATTTTAGCAAACAGAATTCAGCAACACATCAAAAAGCTCATACACCATGATCAAGTTGGGTTTATTCCAGGAACGCAAGGATTCTTCAATATACACCAATTAATCAATGTGATACACCATATTAACAAATTGAAAGATAAAAAACATATGATAATCTCAATAGATGCAGAAAAAGCCTTTGACAAAATTCAGCACCCATTTATGATTACAACTCTTCAAAAAATGGGCATAGAAGGAACCTACCTCAACACAGTAAAGGCCATATATGATAAGCTACAGCAAACATTATTCTCAGTGGTAAAAAACTGAAAGCATTCCCCCTATGATGAGGAACAAGACCGTATGGAGATTCCTTAAAAAGCTAGGAATAAAACCACATAACCCAGCAATCCCACTCCTAGGCATATCCCCTGAGGAAACTAAAGTTGGAAAAGGCACATGTAACCCATCATTCACTGCAGCAGTATTTACAATAGTTAGAACATGGAAGTAACCTAGATGTCCATCGACAGATGAATGGATAAAGAAGTTGTGGTACATATACACAATGGAATATTACACAGCCATAAAAAGAAACGCATTTGAGTCAGTTCTAATGAGGTGAATGAACCTAGAACCTGTTACATAGAGTGAAGTAAGTCAGAAAGAAAGATAAATATCGTATTCTAATGCATATATACAGAATCTAGAAAAATGGTACTGAAGAATTTATTTACAAGGCAGCAATGGAGAAACAGATATAGAGAATAGACTTGTAGACATGGGGAGAGGGGAGGAGAGGGTGAGATGTATGGGAAGAGTAACATGTAAACTTACATCACCTTATGTAAAATAGATAACCAAAGGGAATTTGCTGTATGGCTCAGGAAACTCAACCAGGGGCTCTGTATCAACCCAGAGGGGTGGGATGGGGAGGGAGATGGGAGACTGTTCAAAAGGGAGGGGATATATGTATACCTATGGCTGATTCATGTTGAGGTTTCATGGAAAACAACAAAATTCTGTAAAGTAATTACCCTTCAATTAAAAAATCAGTAATTTTTTTTAAAAAAAACAGTTATTAGGGGGAAATTCATATGAGGGAAGCAATATGACCTTCCTCCCAAAACAGGAAAAATCTCAAATAAATAACCTAACCTACCACTTAGAAGAATTAGAAAAAGAAGAAGAAACAATATCTAAAGTCAGCAAAAAGATGAAAGTAATAGAGATCAGAAAGGAAATAAAATAGAGATTTAAAAAAAATAGAAAAAGTAAAAGAAAACAAAACAAAACAAAATCTGGTTCTTTAAATGGATAAACAAGATTGACAAACTTCTGGCCAGGCTCAGCAAGAAGAAGAGAGAACACTAATAAAATAAGAAATGAAAAAAAGAGACATAACAACTGATACCTCACTATAAGGGAATAACCATATGAAAACAAATTTGACAACCAAAAAGAAACAGACAAGTTTCTTGTCCTAGAAACCTGTATGTTTACTGGAAACAAACAGCCACCAAAATTGAGCCACAAAGAAATAGATTTTTTTAAAAAGAAGAAGAAATACATAATTTGAACAATTCGAAGAGATGGATCACTAGAATTGAAATAGATTTTGTAATTTAAAGGGGGCTCTCCTTGTGGCTCAGCTGGTAAAGAATCTGCCTGCAACGCAGGAGACCTGGGTTGGGAATTGGGAAGATCCCCTAGAGAAGGAAAAGGCTACCCATTCTGCCCTGGAGAATTCCATGGACTGTATAGTCCGTGGGGTCGCAAAGAGTTGGACAGGACTGAGCAACTTTCACTTTGTAATTTAAAAAGTCCCCACAAACAAAAGTCTATAGGACCACATGGCTTTACAGGTGAATTCTACCAAACATACAAACAAGAACTTATACTGACGCTTCTCAAACTCTTTTAAAAAGTTAAAGAGGAGGGAACACTCCCGAGGACATTTGATGAAGCCACCATCGCTCTGCTACCAAAACCAGACAAAGACACCACCAAGAAAGAAAACTACAGGCCAATATCTCTGATGAGCACAGATTCAGAAATTCTCAACAGAATATTAGTACACCAAATCCAACGACATATAAGAAAGATCATACACCATGACAAACTGGGATTCATTCCAAGTTCACAAGGACGGCTCGACACATGCACACCAGTAAATTCTGTTTCTGATACACCACATAAACAAAAGTCAAAAACCACACGATCATCTCAACAGATGCAGAAAAAGCACTTGAAAAAATTCACCATTCATTCACGATAAAAACTCTTACCAAAGTGGGTACAGAGGGGACATATCTCAAAATAGTACAGGCTATTTATGACAGACCCACAGTTCATACAATACTCAGTGGTGAAAAGTTGAAAGCCTTTCTGCTAAAATCTGGAACACGACAAGGATGTCCACGCTCACCATTTCTCTTCAACATAGTATTGGAAGTGGTAGCCACAGCAATCAAACAAGAAAAAGAAATAAAAGGCAGGCAAGTTGTAAGAGAAGAGGTAAAATTGTCATTACATGCTAATGATATGATACTATATAGAGACAATCCTAAAGACACCACACAAAAACTACAAGAACTGATAAATTAATTCAGCAAGGTAGCAAGATACAAGATTAACATACAGAAATTGGTTGCTTTCTGTACATCAATGATGAAATATGAGAAAGGGAATGAAAAAACAATACCTTTTAAAATCACAACCCCCCAAAATAAAATACTTAGGAATAAACCTCACCAAGGAAGTGAAAAACACATGTGCTAAAAACTATAAAACATTAATAAAGGAAACTGAAGATTTAAAGAAACGGGAAGATATCCCATGCTCTTGGACTGGAAGAATACTGTTAAAACGGCCGTACTACACAAAGTAATCTACAGATTTGGTGCAATCCCTAACAAATTACTCATGACATTTTTAACAGAACTAGAACAAAATAATCCTAAAAGTCACATGGAACCATAAAAGACCCAGAATTGCCAAAGCAATCCTGAAGAAAAAACAAAGCAGCAGGCACAACCATCTCAGACTTCAGAAAATACTACAAAACTATAGAGGTCCACACAATTTGGTCAAACACTGTGGTCCAAACAATGTGGGCCAATGGGCCAATAGAACAGAATAGAGAGCCCAGAAATAAACCCACACACCTACTATCAGTGAATCTTCAACAAAGGAAGCAAGAAAATACAATGCGAAAAAGACAGTTTCTTCAGCAAGTGGTTTTGGGAAAGCTGGACAGCTGCATGTTAATCCATGAAGTTAGAACATACCCTTGCATTATACATAAAAATAAATTCAAAATGGTTTAAAAACTCAAACATAAGACATGACTCTCCTACAAGAGAACATAGACAAAACGTTCTCTGACATAAATCATACCAATGTTTTCTTAGGTCAGTCTCCCTAGGCAATAGAAAAAAAACAAAAATAAACAAATAGGACTTAAAGTTACAATCTTTGTACAGCAAAGGAAACCACAAACAAAATGAAAAAATGACCAACAGAATGGGAGAAAGTATTTGCAAACAACATGACTGATAAGGGCTTAATTTCCAAATTATACAAATAGCTTATAGAACTCAACAACAACAAAAACAACCCAATTGAAAAATGGGCAGAAGATGCAAAGAGACATTTCTCCAAAGAAGACATACAGATGGCCAATGGGCACAAGAAAAGATCCTCAACATTGCTAATTATTAGTGATCTGCAAATCAAAACTACAATGAGGTACTACCTCACACTGGTCAGAATGGCCATCACTAGAAAATTTACAAATAACAATTGCTGAGAGGGTGTGGAGAAAAGGGAACCCTCCCACACTGTTGGTGGGAATGTAACATTGGTACAGCCACTATGGAAAACAGTTTGGAGGCTCCTCAGAAAATTAAAAACAGAATTACCATATGATCCAGCAAGCCCATTTCTGGGCATATAGCCAGATAAAACTATAATTCAAAATGATACAAGCACCCCTATGTTCACAACACCAGTATTCACAATAGTGAAGATATAGCAACAACCTCAATGTCCATTGACAGATGAATGGATAAAACAGATGTGATAAATAAATACAATGGAATACTACTCAGCCATAAAAAAGAACAAAATAATGCCATTTGCAGCAACATGGATGCAATTAGAGATTATCATACTAAAAGAATTAAGTCAGAAAGAGAAAGACAAATACCATATAATACCAGTTATTTGTAGAATCTAAAATACAACTGAAACTATTTATAAAATAGAAACAGAATCACAGACATAGAGAATAGACTGGTGGTTGCCAAGGTGAAGAAGGGTGGGAGAGGTTGGATTTGGAGTCTGAGACTAGTAAATGCAAACTGGTACATATACAATGATAAACAAGGTCCTACTGTACAGCATAGGGAACTATATTCAGTATCCTGTTATAAACCATAGTGGAAAAGAATATGAAAAAAGAATGTATATATAGATAAGTATAGATATCTGTATAATTGAGTCACTTTGTTGTACAGCAGTAACTAGCATTGTAACTCAACCATACTTCAATTAAAAAATCAACAATAAAATATAATGAAAAGAAGCAAAAACAAAAGACCAACTCTCTGAAACCCTCATCCCTCAAGAAACAGAAACCCCAAATTCTTTTCTTTTAAAATTTCACTTACTTTTTAATAATGCCCTTTTACAATCATTCAATACACACCCATGTGTATATGTCTTTTAAAATTTCACTTACTTTTTAATAATGCCCTTTTACAATCATTCAATACACACCCATGTGTATATATGTGTACATACATTTATAAACATATATATACCCTTTACATTTTCTCCAGTGTAGGTCAGATTTAGACTAGTGATTCAGTTGCCAAAAGCATTTTAATCTATTATCATAAATCTTAAAATACCAAGACAAGAATGTAAAAAACATTTTTAAGCAAGTAATTGATGGAAGCTTTAAAAATATAGAAAACTAAGATCATGCTCCCATCACTTCATGGCAAATAGATGGGGAAACAGTGGAAACAGTGACAGACTTTCTATTTCGGGCTCTAAAATCACTGCGGAGGTTGACTGCAGCCATGAAATTAGACGACGCTTGCTCCTTGGAAGAAATACTATGACCAACCTAGACAGCATGTTAAAAAGCAGAGATGTTCCTTTGTCAACAAAGGTTTGTGTAGTCAAAGCTATGGTTTTTCCAGTAGTCATGTATGGATGTGAGAGTTGGACTATAAAGAAAGCTGAGCACTGAAGAATTGATGCTTTTGAACTGTGGTGTTGGAGAGGACTCTTGAGAGTCCATTGAACTGCTAGGAGATCATACCAGTCAATCCTTTAGAAATTAGTTCTGAATGTTCACTGGAAGGACTGATGTTGAAGCTGAAACTCCAATACTTTGGCCACCTAATGCGAAGAACTGACTCACTGGAAAAGACAGAGGATGAGATGGTTGGATGGCATCACTGACTCAATGGACATGGGTTTGAGTGAGCTCTGGGAGTTGGTGTGCTGCAGTCCATGGGGTTGCAGAGTCAGACATGACTGAGCGACTGAACTGAACTGAAGCAAATCCATACAAACGCTGAAAGTTCTTTTGGAAGCTCCTGGATTATGTGAGAGCTTCCCTGGTGGCTCAGATAGTAAAGCATCTGCCTTCAATGTGGGAGACCCAGGTTTGATCCCTGGGTCAGGAAGATCCCCTGGAGAAGGAAATGGCAACCTGATCCAGTATTCTTGCCTGGAAAATTATATGGATGGAGAAGCCTGGTAGGCTACATCCAGCCATCGAACCTGGATTATGTAGGTATATAAAATCACATAATATGGGCTTCCTTGGTGTTTCAGTGGTAAAAAATCTGCCTGCAAATACAGGAGTCATGGGTTCAATTCCTGGTCCAGGAAGATCCCACATGCTACACTGCAACTAAACCCATGTGCCACAACTATTGAGCCTGTGCTCCAGGGCCCAGGAACCACAATCACTGAAGTCCTGTACCCTACAGCCCATGCGCTGCAACAAGAGAAGTCCATGCACTCCAACTAGAGTAGCTCCCTCTCATCACAACTAGAGAAAGCCTGTGCAGAGCAAGGAAGACCCAGCAGAGCCATAAATAAATAAATAAATAAAATCGGAAGGGCACAATAGCATAATGTGGTTCTACCGCTCAAGCTTAACTAAGTAACTGGAATGATTCAACAATGTAATTCTAATTACAGTCTTTCTGATCTATTAACTTTCAGCAAATAAGGAAAACTGCTTAGTCAAAAAAATTACCTAAGTAAAGTTGATCTTTAGAAATAATGTTATCTAAACTGCTTTTGAAAACAGTTAAGTAGGCAGCTCTACAATTCATATAAAATATCTCCTCTTCAGTTAGTGGAAATTTCTTTGATCGAAGACTCTCTGAATGCGTTGATTTCTGACCGGAGAAAGCTGCATCACTTCCTGGACTGATGGCCATTCTATTAAAAAATAATTTAAAATTTTGTTTTAGTCACTGTTAGTCCTAAAATGAAAATGTCACTTTGCCTTTCAAATGGTGGGGGTAGGGGTGGGGAGAATCAAGACACGAAGGTTTTATATGTGGAAAAATGATGTACATTATAATATGCATATGGTTATATCATCACATGTTAAACTAGAATAAGTTTTTGGCAGTTGATTTCTAAATATAATATATATATATAATATATGAGAACCCAAAGAACAAAGCTAAAACAAAGATGTAACATAAATACAAAAGAAGACTCATAGGGCAAAGGAAAAGCACACATTTATTCTCTCAAAATTAGAGGACAGTCAGTTGAGACTCTTCATAGGATTATCATGAGGATTAATTAAGCTAACACATTTGAAGCATATAGAACAGCACCAGGCACATAATAAATGCTAAATAGAGTGAAACTCCACCATAATGATAATTTGAATATAATGTGATTGGCAGTTGGCATTCATCTCCATAGCAGCATCAACCACATCATTTCACTAACATCTCAATACTGCAGCCCCACATTTAAAGTGACTGAATTTTAAAAATCCCGTGTTTAGCATTATCCTGTGGTTTTACTGTATTCCATCACCATCAATAATAATGTTAATAATAACAATAATTTGGGGGTTTATACAGCACCTCTGCTCTTAAGAGTTTAAAGAACTGTCATTCATCTTGATACATACCTACTACAGTGGTCAGGTACTTTCTGCACCTTTTACAGATAAGAAAATTGAGACAGAGATTTCACCCACCTAAGAGTAAGTAGCAAAAGCATGTAAGTTTCAGTAAAAATTTCTTCTTTTTTAATGTGAAAAAAGGTTTCTTGTACAACAGTTACTATAAGGCACTAAATTGTGCTGGTGGTCTAACAACTTCCAACATTATTTTACCCAGCTTTGACTTCTAAAAATACATTTCAACCTAATAAATTGAATATTTCTAGTTCAACAATAAGACGACACAGATAGGGTCCCCTTCAGGACTCATTGGATTCTTACTCAGGAGGCCTAAATCACTAACACCTTCTTAAATTATATAGGTCTTTTACACTTGGGAAAGAAAGATAATAATCGCTTATCATGGATGAAGTACCCTATTTATAATACACAGTCCGCCTGCCTGACACTTTCATCTTACACCAGATTTAGAAGGACCCCACAGGGATGTGGTGTCACAGTCTGGTTACTGCCAATTGGCATCACTATAATTAAGCATCACAGTTTTTAAACACATATGCGTTCTCGCGTATCTTCACAAATGTGAAAGAAATCTGTTCCAATAAGGAAAGGAGAATGAACGTTCATTTTGAAGCCAGCAACTTAGAAATTTAAGGGTTTTTTTGCGTTGTTTTTCCAGATTGTCCTCAACTACTCTTTCCAAATAAACTGACGCCCTCAAATGGAAATCCCACGGCAAAAATGTTTCAGAATTGTTTTCTTCCCCCTCTCTGTAACATGAGACTAAACTGAAGCATAAGTAAATATATAATTGAGCCCCTCAGGCTTGGAAATCTCCTACATTTAAAACTCCAGCCTGAGACCAAGACAGGGGCCTAGAGAGTACATTACAGCAAACGCTCCATAAATAACCAGCCACACAATAGCAAGAAAAATAAACTACTAACAAGCGCCTAAGGCTTCTAGAGGCCCAAGTGAAAACGGACGCATCCACTCACCGCCCCTACATTGTAAAATACGTTCAGGGCTGATCTCGGGCAACACCTATTTTTTGTATTCCTCTGGGACTAAAATCGCATTTATATGTACATTTTAAGTACAGACATGGAGCAAGTGTACGAATGACAAAGAAGTAAAAGATGCAGGTGGAGAAAAGGAAGCCGAAGAGTGAGGGATGGAGCGGGCAAAGAGAGACACAGCGAGCTGCTCGCTACCTAACTGCAGGTCACAAACGAAGGAGCGTAGCCACTTCTCCTCAGAGACTCCGCAATCCTCTCTCTGCCGCAGGACCGTCCTCGGCAGTCTTTTAATTACCATGGAAACCGCACCTCTCCGCCACCGGAAACAAGATGCGGAGCACATCCCTAAATGGTCCGGCTAGAAATCTGCGGGGACTCATTCCAGAGTGAACAGAGATGGCTCTGTCTCTCTTTTTTCGGGGGGCCTTCTTCTCAGAATCCTGAGAGAGGGTCCTGCGTTGCCCTGGCAGGAGCTGGGTGCTGTCTCTGTGTTGACTCTCCTCCCCTTACTGGCATACATTGGGACCCCTTGTCGCTGGGGGAGTGTTTCCGGCGGGCGGCTTTGAGTGTAGCACAGCGTCGCGTGTTCTCCCGCGCTTTTCAGGCTTCCGCGTTTCTCTCGGAAGGGTCTCTGTTTACGGAAGGAGTTGCTTAGTGATTTTATAAGGCGACGGAGGTGCGTTCCTGAAAGTCGAAATGCCGTACGTATCTCTTTCTTCGGGTGTTGCTGTGTTTGGGTGCCTCTGTGAGCCAGACGAGTAGATATTTTGTGGCCCAGTAACCTTTTCCGTTGTTCTTTTCAGAGTGTAAATTTGTCTCTTTTCTCAGACAGTATCTTATGCTTGCTTCCCCAACCCAACTCTGCTTCTCTTCCTTCCAGTTTTACTTATCTAGTAATATTTGTTCACTTTAATTCTGATTCTCCAAGGCTTTTGACAGATTTTATAGGCTGTGGGCTACAGTTAGTGATGTAGTGCTTGAAATAATTTCAAATATGTTTAACATACCGAGAATAGGACTGAGTAGATCGCAAAACGCCTTATAATTTGATCAAGCCCCTTAATGTCTGGATTAGTGTGGTTAAGTTCCTGTAAACTTGTAGCAGAGCTCATGAACCGGGTCCCGAGAGAACTAAATTCCAGCTTTCAAAAGAGAACGCGCAGCCAGTTCTGAAAAGAGCTGACCAACGTTGAGGCTTTAGTTTTCTTGCTTATCATTGCCTTCTAAAGACTCCCCTCCCCCCACAAAACTCAGTAAAGATCTTTTTCTTTGGGGTAGGAGTGGAGATAATAGTTCACTTCAGTTCTGTTGCTCAGTCGTGTCCAACTCTTTGCGACCCTATGGACTATAGCACACCAGGCTTCCCAGTCCATCACCAACTCCCAGAGCTTGCTCAGGCTCATATCCATCAAGTTGGTGATGCCATCCAACCATCTCATCCTCTGTCCTCCTCCTCCTGTCTTCAATCTTTCCCAGCATCAGGGTCTTTTCCAGTAAGTCTGTTCTTCAGGTCAGGTGGCCAAAGTCTTGGAGCTTCACCTTCAGCATCAGACATTCCAATCAATATTCAGGACTGATTTCCTTTAGGATTGACTGGTTTGATCTCCTTGCTGTCCAAGGGACTCTCAGGAGTCTTCTCCAGCACCACAGTTCAAAAGCATCAGCTCTTTGGCACTTAGCTTTCTTTATAGTCCAACTCTCACATCCATATATGACTACTGGAAAAACCATATCTTTGACTAGACGGACCTTTGTGGATAAAGAAATGTCTCTGCTTTTTAATATACTGTCTAGGTTTGTCAAGGCTTCCCTCATAGCTCAGTTGGTAAAGAATCCACCTGTGATGCAGAAGACCCCTTTTCAATTCCTGGGTCAGGAAGATCTGCTGGAGAAGGTATAAGATACCCACTCTAGTATTCTTGGGCTTCTCTTGTGGCTCAGCTGGTAAAGAGTCCTCCTGCAATGCCCGAGACCTGGGTTCCATCCCTGGGTTGGGAAGATCCCCTGGAAAAGGGAAAAACTACCCACTCCAGTATTCTGGCCTGGAGAATTCAATGGACTTTGCAGTCCATGGGGTCGCAAAGAGTCAGACACAACTGAGCAACTTTCACTTCACTTCACTTTCCTTCACGTTTGTCATAGCTTTTCTTCCAAGGAGCAAGCGTCTTTTAATTTCATGGCTGCAGTTACCTTCTGCAGTGCTTTTGGAGCCCGAGAAAATAAAGTCTGTCACTGTTTCCATTGTTTCCCCATCTATTTGCTCAATGCAAAGTAACACAAGATGGGAGGAGGAACATGTGAAGCAAATAGGAATTGATGTGAAAATGAAAAGAATTACAGAAATAATAACCTACATTTGTTGAATGTATAATTATGATTTGGATATTGTAGTTAACTGTCTACCTACATTTTTTCACCAAATCCTAAAAAAGACCTTGGGAGGTAGGTGCTGCTGTCATCTCTACTTTCTAGATAAGAGAGCTTAGCACTTAATAAGGTATCCTACACACAGGTAGCAATAAATACATTTCACTTATACCTTTAGAAGTTATGGATTATTAAAGAGGTTTTCCTTTCCCCAGAATGAAGCAGAAAGACTTGCCTCCTTACTCTTGCACTAGAAAAAGAACCCAGTTAGCACTTATACAAAACTATGAGGATAACGTTGCAAATTCCCTGTCAAATAGGAAATAAGTGGAAACTGGTGTGTTTGCATAATAAGTAGTGATACTTCCTGAGCTATGCTCCTGTTCTGCTGTAGATAGTAGGGAACCCCTAAAAACTGTTAAATGTGGACCTTTTGGACACCTGTTTTCTTAACATACTTACTGGTACATGTTATATTAGGAGAGTCTGCAGTAATTATATTCTGACAATAAATACATGACCTTAAAGTTGTATAGCAGCTTTATATATATATGTATATGTATAAAGTTGATATATAGCAGCTTCACTGAGTTAATGTTGGCAAAATGATTTAAGATGAAATTAATGGTTAAATAATGCAAAAGTACTTCAGTAGACGATTTTCGTAATTGTTAGGAAGCTTAGTTTTCAACGTGGTTAAACTGCAGGGTCACGAATAATGGTGCAGAAAGTTATCTTGGCAAGTTATATGTAAAAGTGATACGGTTTTTAAGTGATGTTGAGATGGTAACTTTTTGATATTAACTTGGCATTTTTGGCATGAGATTGTGTGATCTATCTCCTTTCTAACTTATTTGAACCATGACATGGAAAAAATATACAAGTTAATTGTTGGAATATGCATGGCCTAAATTAGTGTAAAGTAAGTATAACAGTAATGTCCCATAACTATAGAGTGAATGGGTGAATCTTAAAAACATACTGGATGAAGGAGCCAATTTGTAGAAAATTACATATAGCATATTTTCTTTATAAAGCTTGAAAGTGAAATTCACTCAGTCGTGTCCAACTCTTTGTGACCCCATGGACTTTACAGTCCATGGAATTCTCCAGGCCAGAATACTGGAGTGGGTAGCCTGTCCCTTTTCCAGGGGATCTTCCCAACCCAGGGATCGAACCCAGGTCTCCTGCATTGCAGGCAGATTCTTTACCAGCTTAGCCACAAGGGAAGCCCTTATAAAGCTTAACAAGCAAAAAACTATAGATGAGGATTCTGTATGTTTATGATAAGTTTATTTAGGGAAGAAAAACAGAGGAATGATAAATACAAAATTTAGTTTAATGGTAGCCTTTCTGGGGAAAGCAGACGGATTAGAGAAAGCGCATATAGGTGTGCCCATCCATGTTGGTAATGGTCTAGTTCTTAAGTTGTGTGTTGAGTTTATGGGTGTTTATTTTCATATTATGCTTCATAAATTAATCATTCTATATGTATTCTTTAGTGTCAAATACTACTCAAAATGTTTTTTAAAGATTTAGAAATTAATTATCTTGAATTACTCAAGATAGTCTCAATAACTATAGTTATAGTTATAGTTTCTCTGCCTTCTTGAAACTGGGAAAGTAAATGCATTGGATAAATGCTGTTCCTGATTTCATTAGGCTAATCAGCATCCCTTTCAACTTTCCTTCTCTCCTGTGTACATTATAAAATTACATTATTTCTCCATCTAGGTTGAAACCTTAATTTTTTTTATTTTTGGATTTGAAGACTTTAAAGTAAGACAAATCAGGGTTTGAATCTTGGTTCTGCTACTTTACCAACTGTGACCCTTTAATTGTTACTCATTGATCTCATGGATTAGTATTGTTATTCAATAAATGAACGATTAAGTTGCTGCTTTAAAGAGATTTCATCTTGTGTAGACAAATTTCAAACCATGTTTATATTTGCATAATACTAAAAGTCATTTCATCTTTGGGACAGATGAAAATGGGAAATATTTCCTCTGTCCCAAAGGAAAGATCTTTGGAGTACACATTAGATATGTTAAGATTGAAAGGGCAATGGCCCCTGAGTGGCTCACAAACAGTCTGGCACTCAGAAGCGCTTTACAAGGAGAGGCACACTCTGATAATGAATATGCCCAGGGGGCTCCCTTGGACTTGAGGCATCCAATTCTAGTTTCCCCTTACAGGAGAACTGGAGAAGGAGATGGCGACCCACTCCAGTATTCTTGCCTGCAGAATTTCATGGACAGAAGAGCCTGGCGGGCTATAGTCCATGGGATCACAAAGAGTCAGACATGACTGAGCGACTAACACTTCACCAAAGTGAAGTAAGGAAGGAAGGAAGTGAAGTCGCTCAGTTGTGTCTGACTCTTTGCGACCCCATGGAC
>ML661344.1:1144890-1273963 GCA_007570785.1 Antilocapra americana | reverse complement strand
TCTTGTTTCCTGAGGTGAGCTTGTATTGCTATGAACTTTCCCCTTAGCACTGCTTTCACAGTGTCCCATAGGTTTTGGGCTGTTGTGTTTTCATTTTCATTCGTTTCCATGCATAACTGAATTTCATTTTTGATTTCTTCTGTGATTTGTTGGTTATTCAGCAGTGTGTTGTTAAGCCTCCATATGTTGGAAGTTTTGAATGGTTTTCTCCGGTAGTTGATATCTAATCTCACTGCATTGTAGTCAGAAAAGATGCTTGGGATGATTTCAATATTTTTGATTTTATCAAGGTTAGATTTATGGCCCAGGATGTGATGTATCCTGGAGAAGGTCCCGTGTGCGCTTGAGAAAAAGGTGAAATTCCTTGTTTTGGGGTGGGATGACCTATAGATATCAATTAGGTCTAGTTGGTCTATTGTATCATTTAAAGTTTGAATTTCCTTGTTACTTTTCTGTCTAGTTGATCTATCCATTGGTGTGAGTGGTGTATTAAAGTCTCCCACAATTATTGTGTTGTTGTTAATTTCCCCTTTCATACTTGTTAGCATTTGCCTTACATATTGTGGAGCTCTTATGTTGGGTGCATAAATATTTATGATTGTTATTTCTTCTTCTTGGATTGATCCTTTAATCATTATGTAATGTCCATCTTTATCTCTTTTCACTGCCTTTATTTTAAAGTCTATTTTATCTGATATGAGTATTGCCACTCCTGCTTTCTTTTGGTCTTTATTCACATGGAATATCTTTTTCCAGCCTTTAACTTTCAGTCTATATGTGTCCCTAGGTGTGAGGTGGATCTCTTGTAGACAACATATATAGGGATCTTGTTTCTGTATCCAATCGTCCAGTCTTTGTCTTTTGGTTGGGGCATTCAGCCCATTTACATTTAAGGTAATTATTGATAAGTATGCTCCCGTTGCCATTTATTTTATTGTTTTGGGTTCGAGATTATCTACCCCATTTGTGTTTCTTATCTAGGCAAGATCCTTTAGCATTCATTGTAGGGCTGGTTTGGTGTTGCTGAATTCTCTCAGTTTCTGCTTGTCTGAGAAACTTTTGAATTCTCCTTCAAATTTGAATGAGATCCTTGCTGGGTACAGTAATCGGGGTTGTAGATTGTTTTCTTCCATGACTTTAAGAATGCTCTGCCATTCCCTTCTGGCCTGAAGCGTTTCTATTGAGAGATCAGCTGTTATCCTTATGGGATTCCCCTTGTGAGTTATTTTTTGCTTCTCCCTTGCTGCTTTTAATATTTGGTCTTTGTATTTGATATTTGTTAATTTGATTAGTATGTGTCTTGGGGTGTTCCGTTTGGGGTTCATTCTATTTGGGACTCTCTGTGTTTCTTGGACCTGAGTGGCTATTTGCTTCCCCAATTTAGGGAAATTTTCAACAATTATCTCTTCAAGAATTTTCTGATGGTCTTTCTTTTTGTCTTCTTCTTCTGGGACTCCTATGATTCGAATATTGGTGCGTTTAATATTGTCCCAGAGGTCTCTAAGATTGTCCTCATTTCTTTTAATTCTTTTCTCATTTTTCCTTTCTGTTTCATTTATTTCTACCATTCTGTCTTCTATCTCACTTATTCTGTCTTCTATCTCTGTTATTCTACTGTGGGTTCCCTCCAAGGTGTTTTTGATCTCATTTATTGCATTATTTATTGTATTTTGACTCTTTTTCATTTCTTCTAAGTCCTTGTTAAAGCTTACCTGCATCTTCTCAATCCTTGCCTGCAGATTATTGAACTGCAGCTCCAACTTATTTTCCAGGTTTTGGATCATTTTCACTATCATTATTCGGAATTCTTTGTCAGGTAGACATCCTATCTCTTCGTCTTTTGTTTGGTCTAGGGGATATTTATCCTGTTCCTTTACTTGCTGGGTATTTCTCTGCCTTTTCATCTTGTTTATCTTGCTATGTTGCCCCTTTATTGTGGGGGTTCCTCACTATGGGAGGGGTTGGATGTGTGGTTTGTAGAAGTTTCCTGGATGGGAAAGCTTGTGTGGTGTTCTGGTGGGTGGATCTGGGTTTCCTCACTGTAACTAACAATGGAGTGTCCAGTAAAGAGATTTGAGGTGTCGGTGGACTTGGTGTGACCTTGGGCAACCTGTGTATTAAAGCTCCTGGCAGTGTTCCTGCGTTGCTGGAGAATTTGCTTGGTATATCTTATTCTGGAGCTTGTTGACCCTTGGGGGTTGGTTAATTTCAGTTTTGGTATGTAGGAGGTTGATGAGTTCCTATCGATTAATTAACTCTTGGATCCAGGAGTTTTCTGGAATTCTCAGGGTCTGGGTTTAGCCTCCTATCTTCCAGTAGCCTCAGGGCTCTTTTATCTCTGCACTGATGGTGGCAGAACCTCTAGTTTAGTGATGAGAAGTTTCTTCACAGTGAGGGACACCCTGTCAGGTACACAGAGTTACATGGCGTGGACCAGAAGGAGAAGAGAGGAATCCGATGGTGAGGGAGTGAAGTGGCCAGTGATTGCTCCTCTGTGTGCCCTCCGCAGCCTGGATCCCTTGGAGATGTTCACAGAGTTATATCGAAATGTGAAGAGGGTGGGTGGAGACAGAATTCATCAGGGAGAGAAAAGAGAGAGTCAGATGGATAGAGACAGATCCAGCCAGTGGTCAGTTATTTCAGTGTTTTTCACAGCTGGTAACTCTCAAGCACAGTCCCAGAGTTGGGTAGAGAATATACAGAGGAAGAGGACGTTGAAGGTGTCTTGGTAGGAGAAGAAAAGAGAAAAAAAAGAAGAAGAAAGAAAAAAAAGAAGAAGAAAGAAAAAAAAAAAAAAGGAGAGACAAGAATGGGGAGAGAGCAGTCAAGCCAATGATCTCACTCCCAGGTAACAATGGGTACTGGAGCTTGGATCCTTAAAGGTACAAAGTTGATACCCAATACTAATAAGCAAAGATTAAAAATCTAGGGTAAAGACGGGATTCTCAAAATACCATTACAAAGAAAAAGATAGAAAGAAAGATAAAGAAGAGAAAAAAAAAGAGGAGAAACAAGAATGGGGAGAGAGCAGTCAAGCCAATGATCTCACTCCCAGGTAGCAATGGGTACTGGAGCTTGGATCCTTAAAGGTACAAAGTTGATACCAAATACTAATAAGCAAAGATTAAAAATCTAGAGTAAAGACTGGATTCTCAAAAATACTATTACAAAAAAAAGAAAGAAAGAATGATAAAGAAGAAAATACAACAACAACAACAACAAATCAGTAAAAAAAAAAATTAAAAAAAGGGGAATAAAGTGGAGATATAAAAGGTAAGAAAGGAGATAGGATGGAGAATACAATAAGGGAGAAAGAGGAGATTTAAAAAAAAGAAAGAAAAAAAAGGGAAAATAAAAATAAAGGAAAAGAAAGAAAAAAAGAACATAACAAGGTTATAGGGGACTTAAAAATTCTAAAAAAAAAAATTCTAAAAAAAAAAGGGTATAAAAAAGTTTTAAAAATTTAAAAGATGTTCCTAGTACAGTTATTACTAAGGCTTTCTCTGGTGCTGGTGCGTACAGCGAGGGGTCAGTTCATTTTTCAGATAAATCCTTGGTCCGGCTTGTACTTCTCATGGTCTATAGAGTCCTTTCTATGCAGTCTGCGCCACCTGCAGGGATTTCATCTGCTACTCCTGTCAGTTCCAAAGCTGTTGCCTCTGCTAGCTTAAGCGTCTTCTGTTTGCTGGTCTTTTATGTGTCTATTCAGCGCTCTGGGGTTTGCCCCGCTCCTGGTGAGTGCGCTTCCCCCGCCCCCTCTGCTCGGCTCTCTGTCGTCCTCCCGGCACAGTTGGGGAGTGCGGCTTCTCCCCTCCCCCGGCCCAACCGCTTGGCTTTCCCGACGTGCAGCTAAGCACGTCTTCTTAGGTGTGCAGAGCGCTGATCCGTCCAGAATCCCCAGAAGTCTTGGTTAGCACCTAGCTCTGTTCGCAATTTGGCTGCGGAAGCCTCGCCAGCGCTGGGCTATGCCTGCTGGTCTCCGGCAGGGGTTGGGTCGGTCCGCAGCCCGCAGGCGCCCAGTTCTCCTCCGCCGGCCGTCTCTCTGCCGACTCCGCATGCCCTTTGTTCTGTGGCACCCGGCCGGCCGCCTCTCTGCCGACTCCACACCTCCCTTTGTTCTGCGCGGGCCTGGCAGGGGGGCTCTTCCTGGGGAAAGCTACTTCTCAGTCTATCTCCGGTTAGCCCCCTGGGTTGGGTCGCTCAGGCTGCTCTGTTCCCTGAGCGAGAGGCCCGCCCCTCCCTGAGCAGTCGCTTTGGCTAGTGGGGGGTGGGGCGTCCAGCTGCCGCTTCCCTGTGCCTTCCAGCCAGAGATGTAGCTTGCAGGGCTTAATTATTAATCTCCTTTTACTCCCAGCTATCTTGCTCTCCAAGATTCACCGCAAATCCGCCTGAGAGAATGCTCCCTGGTATTCGGAAACCTTTCTCCTCTCTTTTTTTTTTTTTCCTCTTCATTCCAGACTCCCCTTCCGGGACGGATCCCCGCCCCCAACTCTGTCTCTCCCTTTACTTTTTTCTCTCTCTTTTTTCTTTTGTCCTACCTCCTCTCGTCGGCAATGGGCCGTCCCTTCAGATGCCCGATGTCCTCTGCCAGCATTTAAATCCTGTTTTATGGAGTTTGCGCGGTCTTTAAAAGTTCTTTTGGTGTATTTATTGGGGAGAGAGTGGTCTCCCCGTCCTATTCCTCCGCCATCTTAGTTCCCCTTTGTAATAGCTCTTTCTATAAATAATTAAATCCCCTTTTAAGTGCTTCCCCTGCCCTATTATATCTTTTCCTTTTTGAAGATTCCTAGTATTACTTGCTTAGTCTTCCTAATGTGGATTATTATACTAAATCAGACAAGGACATTCCATCTGTTCCTGTGAGAGTTAATTTTATTCTGTTCCAAGCTGTAGACTGAGTTAGGTTATAGTTGGAATGCTTTTAGTATTGGAGGAAATTATTTTAAACAGTATTTCTGTGGGGTCCATTCTGATGACATATATTCATAAAAATCGATGAGTTTCCCTGAGAGAATGTTAAAATATGCTTTATATTCCTTTATAAAGAAGATTGATTCCAGGAAGCCCCACATGTACCCAAATCTGTGTATGCTCAAGTCCCTTATATAAAATGGCTTAGTAAAGTGGAAACAGTTGGCCCTCTGTATCCAAGGGTTTTCTATCCACAGATTCATCCAACCATGTATGAAAATCTGGATCACAGATATGAAACCCATTAATACAGAGGGTGGCTGCTGCTGCTAAGTTGCTTTAGTCGTGTGTGACTCTGTGCGACCCCATAGACGGCAGCCCACCAGGCTCCTCTGTCCCTGGGATTCTTCAGGCAAGAATACTGGAGTGGGTTGCCATTTCCTTCTCCACTATGGAGGGTTGACTGTATATTTATTGAAAAAAATCTGTGTATAAGTAGACTAGTACAGTTCAAACCCATGTTATTCAAGGGTCAACTGTATATATTTTTGCTTGTAACTTCTTGAATAGACACAAGTGTTTAAAGCAAGAATTAAAACACTTAGTGTGAGTTTTATAACG
The DNA here is from genome assembly GCA_007570785.1 of Antilocapra americana. Lineage (NCBI taxonomy): Eukaryota > Metazoa > Chordata > Mammalia > Artiodactyla > Antilocapridae > Antilocapra > Antilocapra americana. The sequence continues at coordinate 1,268,431 of ML661344.1, read as the reverse complement.
TTTATATGTTTAACAGTATAACACAAAGGACAGAGTGAATGGACAGTAACACTGTAAGATTCTTACATTTTTGTAAAGTTGTATTAACTCTAAATGAATTGTGATGTGTTAAAAAGGTATATTATAGTTCCCAGAGTAACTAATAAAAAATACAAGGAAAGGTAATACATAACCAAAAAATACACAAAAAAATGGAAGAATCGAAATGATATACTAAAAATATCTAATCAAAAGAAGGCAGCAAAGTAAGATCAGAGGGAAAAAACAAAAGAGACAGACAGAAAACAGGTAGCAAAATGTAGACCCAGCTGTATAATAATTCCATTAAGTCTAAGTGCAGTAAAGACATGAATGAAAAGATTGAGAATATCAGACTAGATTTAAAGATATATATATATATATATATGTATATATATATATATATATATCCCAACTCATTTAATCCCAGTAACACAGATACCACCCTAATGAGAAACCAAAACCACCCTAATGAGAAACCAAAATACAAAAAAAAAGAATTGTAAGAAAATTGCTGGCTAATGTGTTCTTTTTCATGAACGTAGAATCAACTTAAAATTTGAGACTTGAAGGTAATACCTAGGACGATAAAATTCTTGAAGAAAACATAGGCAATAAACTCCATAACATTGGTCTTGGTAATGTTCTTTTGGATCTGACACTGAAAGCAAAGGCATTAACAGCAAAAATAAGTGGGACAACATCAAAATAAAAAGTTTCTGCATAGAAAAAACTTCTTCATCAACAAAATGAAAAGGCAATCTGCAGAATGGGAGAGAGTATTTGCAAATTATGTATCTGATAAGGGATTAATATGCAAAATATACAAAGAACTCCTACAACTCAATAGCAAAAAAAGAAAATGAAAACCAATCAGATTAAAAAATGGGCACAAGATCTGAGGAAATTTTTTTCTGGAGAAGACATACAGATGGCCAACAGGTACATGAAAAGGTGTTAAGCATCACTAATCAAAATGCAAATCAAAGCCACAGTGAGATATGACCTCACAGCTGTAAGAATGGCTTTTACCAAAAAGATAAGAGATAAGAAGTGCTGGTGAGAATGTGGAGAAAGGGGAATCCAGGCACTGCTGGTGGGAATCTAGATTGGTGCAGCCACTATGGAAAGCAATGAGGAGTTTCCTCAAAGTATAGAACTCCTGTGTGATCGAGCAACTCCACTTCTGAGTGTTTATCTGAAGGAAATCAAAACACTCACTCAGAAAGATACATGTACCCCTGTGTCATTACACCGTTATTTACAATAGCCAAGTATCCACCAGTGGTTGAATGGATAAAGAAAATCTGGTGTGTGTACATATGTGTGTTCACTATGTGTGTGTATGTGTGTATATTATTCAACCATAACAAAGAAAATCCTGACACTTGTAATATGGGTGGCATCTTGAGGCCTTATGCTAAGCGAAATGTCAGAAAAATAAAGATTAATGCTATATAATCTCACTTATATTTGGAATCTTTAAAAAGAACAAACTCATCGAAAAAGAGGTAGACTTGTGTTTACTAGAGATGGGGGATGGGGAGGGAAGAATTGAAGGAAGATGGTCAAAAGGTACAGACTTCTAGTTATAAAATAAATTAAGGGACTGTAATCTACAGTATGGTTACTATAGTTAATAATACTCAATTGTAAGGTTGAAAGTTGCTAAGAGAGTAAGTAGTCAAGTGAGCCTTAGAATGTGAAGTTGATTGGACCTTAGGAAATATCACTACAAATAAAGCTAGTGGAGATAAGGAATTTCAGTTGAGCGGTTTCAAATCCTGAAAGGTGATGCTGTTAAAGGGCTGCACTCAATATGCCAGCAGATTTGGAAAACTCGGCAGTGGTCACAGGACTGGAAAAGATCAGTTTTCATTCCAATCCCAAAGAAAGGCAATACCAAAGAATGTTCAAACTCCCACACAGTTGCACTTATCTCACATGCTAGCAAAGTAATGCTCAAAATTCTCCAAGCCAGGTTTCAACAATTCGTGAACTGAGACTTCCAGACATTCAAGCTGAATTTAGAAAAGGCAGAGGAGCCGGAGATCAAATTGTGAGCATCCATTGGATCATCAAAAAAGCAGGAGAGTTCCAGAAAAACAGCTACTTCTGCTTTATTGACTATGCCAAAGCCTTTGACTGTGTGGATCACAACAGGCTGTGGAAAATTCTTCAAGAGATGGGAATACCAGGCCACCTGACCTGCCTCCTGAGGAATCTGTATGCAGGTCAGGAAGAAATAGTTAGAAACAGATATGATACAACGGACTGGTTCCAAATTGGGAAAGTAGTATGACAAGGCTGTATATTATCACCCTGCTTATTTAACTTATATGCAGAGTACATCATGCAAAATGCCAGGGTGGATGAAGCACAAGCTGGAATCAAGATTGCTAGAGGAAATATCAATAACCTCAGATATTCAGATGACACCATCCTTACGGCAAAAAGTGAAGAACTATGATGAAAGTGAAAGAGGAGAGTGAAAAAGTTAAGCCTTTGACTGTGTGGATCACAGTAAACTATGGAAAATTCAGAAACAGATGGAAATACCAGGCCACCTGACCTGCCTCTTGAGAAATCTTTATGCAGGTCAAGAAGCAACTGGTTAGAACTGCTCATGGAACAACAGGCTGGTTCCAAATAGGTAAAGGAGTACATCAGGACTATATTGTCACCCTGCTTATTTAACTTGTACGCAGAGTACATCATGAGAAACGCTGGGCTGGTTGAACCACAAGCTGCAATCAAGATTGCCAGGAAAAATATCAGTAACCTCAGACTGAAAAATATCAGTAACCGCAGAGAATATCACCCTTATGGCAGAAAGTGAAGAAGAACTAAAGAGTCTCTTAATGAAAGTGAAAAAGGAGAGTGAAAAAGTTGGCTTAAAGCCCAAAATTCAGAAAACAAAGATCATGGCATCCGGTCCCATCACTTCACGGCAAATAGATGGGAAAACAGTGGAAACAGTGTCAGACTTTATTTTTGAAGGCTGAGCCCAAAATCACTGCAGATGGTGACTGCAGCCAAGAAATTAAAAGACGCTTTCTCCTTGGAAGATAAGTTATGACAAACCTAGACAGCATATTAAAAAGCAGAGATATTACTTTGTCAACAAAAGTCCTTCTAGTCAAGGCTATGGTTTTTCCAGTAGTCATGTATGGATTGAGAGTTGGACTATAAAGCTGAGAGCTGAAGAATTGATGCTTTTGACCTGTGGTGTTGGAGAAGACTCTTAAGAGTCCCTTGGACTGCAAGCAAATTAGTCCTGGGTGTTCATTGGAAAGACTGATGCTGAAGCTGAAACTTCAATACTTTGGCCACTTGATGCAAAGAACTGACTCATTGGAAAAGACCCTGATGCTGGGAAAGATTGAAGGTGGGAGGAGAAGGAAATGATAGAGGATGAGATGGTTGGATGGCATTACTGACTCAATGGACATGAGTTTGAGTAAACTGCGTGAGTTGGTGACAAACAGGGAGGCCTGGTGTGCTGCAGTCCATGGGGTCGCAAAGAGTCGGACACTACTAAGCGACTGAACAGAACTGAACTGAAGCTCTGAGAGTTGGTGATGGACAGGGAAGCCTGGTGTTCTGCAGTCCATGGAGTCACAAAGTTGGACACAACTGAGCGACTTAAATGAAGAGAGTATCCCTCTAAATTCTCATCACAAGGAAAAAAATTATAAATGTATGAGGTGATGTATTTTAACTAGACTTACTATGATGATCATTTCACATTATATACATGCATTGAATCATTTTGTTGTATATCTGAAATGTATTTCAATTGTTGAATTATTGTTCAAGTATTGAAATTAATTGTATTTCAATCAAAGAAATTTCATGAGTTTGATGTTTGCTTTGTGATTATGTCAGAATATTCTTGTTAGTAGAAAAACACACAGAAATATTTTTGGATAAAGGTATACAGCATCTCTAACATTCTCAGTAGTTCATAAAAAAGAGTTGAATGTGACTAGCGACTTTCATTTTCATAGTTGTTTTACAGTATTGTGTTGTTTTCTGTTGTACAACAAAGTAAATCAGCTATGTGTATACATATATCGCCTCCCTCTTGAGCCTCCCACCCACCCCCACTCTGTCCCACCCACCTGTGGTCACTGTAGAGCATCAAGCTGAGCTCCCTTTGCTGTACTGCATGTTCCTGGTACAGATGAACCTAGAATGGTTAACTTTAAAATATACAAAAATTAAGTTACCCCTCAAGCTACTCATCACATTGTTTTTTAACTTGCTCTGTAACAAGAGAAGCCACCGCAATGAGAAGCCCTCTTGCCACAACTAGAGAAAGTCCGTGAGCATCAATGAAGACCCAGTGTAGCCATAAACAAATATAAATAAATATTTTAAAATGCTGATAGATGGATTAAACAGTAAATTAGACACAATTAAAGAAGGAATTGTAAACTAGAAGAGTGACCTGAAAAATGGCCCAAATAGTAGCATAGAGATCAATGATAAGAATTAGATGTTTAAGCCTTCAGAATGGGAGAAAATAATAGCCAATGAAGCAACGGACAAACAATTAATCTCAAAAATATACAAGCAACTCCTGCAGCTCCATTCTAGGAAAATAAACGACCCAATCAAAAAGTGGGCCAAAGAACTTGACAGACATTTCTCCAAAGAAGACATAAAAATGCCTAACAAACACATGAAAAGATGCTCAACATCACTCAGTATCAGAGAAATGCAAATCAAGACCACAATGAGATATCACTTTACACCACTCAGAATGGCTGCAATCCAAAAATCTACAAGTAATAAATGCTGGAGAGGATGTGGAGAAAACGGAACTCTCTTACACTGTTGGTGGGATTGCAAACTAGTACAGCCACTATGGAAAACAGTGTGGAGGTTCCTTAAAAAACTGCAAATAGAACTGCCATATGACCCAGCAATCCCACTGCTGGGCATATACACCGAGGAAACCAGAATTGAAAGATCCGTGTGTACCCCAATGTTCATTGCTGCTTTGTTTACAATAGCCAAGACATGGAAGCAACCTAGATGCCCATCAACTGACGAATGGATAAGAAAGCTGTGGTACATATACACAATGGAATATTACTCAGCATTAAAAAAAAATTCATTTGAATCAGTTCTACTCAGGTGGACGAAACTGGAGCCCATTATCCAGAGTGAAGTAAGCCAGAAGCAAAAACAACAATACAGTATATTAACGCATATATATGGAATTTAGAAAGACGGTAATGAGAACCCAGCATGCAAGACAGCAAAAGGAATGCAGATGTATAGTATAGACTCGTGGACTCTGTGGAAGAGGGAAAGGGTGGGATGATATGGGAGAATGGCATTGAAACATGTCAATTATCATATGTCTAATCAATCACCAGCCCAGGATTGATGCTCGGGGCTTGTGCAACGAGATTTCCCGGGGGGAGGGAGGAGGGAGGGGGGTTCTGGAGGGGAAGCGTATGTAAACCCATGGTGATAACATGTCGTTGTAAAGCAAAAATAAAAAAAAAAAAAAAAAAAGAAATAGATGTTTAGACATATGCAAAATGGAATAGAAAATCTAAGGTTTCTTCTAGAGGGAGTCCCAGAAAGGTGGAATCAAGGAGAACCAGTATTTGGAGAGATTATGGCTTACATTTTTCTAGAACTGTTAAGATACAAATCCATATAAGAGACTGCCTTAGATACAAATCCACATGGTTGTGTGCTTAGTCACTCAGTCATGTATGACTCTTTGTGACCCTTTGGACTGTTCCCCTCCAGGCTCTGTCCATGGGATTTTTCATGCAAGAATACTGGAGCGGGTTGCCATTTTTCTTCTCCAGGAGATTTTCTCAAGCCAGGGATCAAACTCTCGTCTCCTGTGTCTCCTCCATCGCAGGCAGATTCTTTACCCTATGAACTATTTAAGGAAGCCCAATGCTTATCAATCTTTTGATAAAGAAGCTTTTGACACCGTAAGCATGTTGCCCAATAACTGGTTAAGGTTTGGGCCAGTTTTATCGTGAAGACTAGCAAGGTTAATCATTTATTTATTTCCTTTCACATGGTAACCATATTTCTAGGTGCATTGGAGTGATAGTCCCACTTGCCTATACTGTGATAGTCAATTATTATGTGACCTCTGAGAATGTTGAACACAAAAGAGCGTAAACTTGAATGAGAGGGAAAATGCAAAAAAGAGATAGATTCTTATTCCTTCTTTGCTCATTCCCATACGTAGAATGAAAAAATGTCATTTTAGATTTCTTAATTTATATTTTAAGAGTCACATGGGATGTGAATTTGGCCATTGCCTTTAATCAAAGGATTTCTAAGGGTCTCAAGCATATTCCATAATCCTTTAAACACTCTTCATGTAGTTGTAGCTTTCAATAATATCTCTACTATACAGAGGAGTAAATAGAAGCATTATATACCAAATGATATTTTTATATCCCTTGAGAAATGTCTTACTGGTTTACAGTCCAGTATTATTATCAACTTTATGAAGCTTAGTGAGATTATGTCATTTGCCCAACCTTAGAGGAGGAATTTGGCATAACATCAAGGCTCCCTGAGTCTTATCTGCCTTACTAATTTTATCTCTTCCTCGAACATACACACACTTACCCTCAGCTACGCTACTCAAATCACATTTAATCCAATGTTTTAAAAGTCCTGTAAGGGATGATGGATTACTTTAAGTCACGATTGTGGTTACTTATGAGGGAGGAAAAAAGGCTGAACAGGACGGGACAAAAGAAAAGTTTGGGGGAGTAGATGACACACGTCTCCCATCCAAGTTCTAACCAGGTCAGACCCTGATTAGCTTCTGTGGTCAGATGAGATTGGGTGCATTCAGGGTGGTATGGCCATAGACAGATACGGCAAACTTATTTGTTCATCCTCGGTGATGGTTATAAGTGTGGTCGCCTTACAATAATCCATTAAGCAGTATATTTGTTTAATGTTAAAGAAGAGAAAGTCCTGTAAGGGAACCTTAAGTCATATAGCTTCATGAATCTTTGAAGTAAGAATCATCAAGAATCATTCCTGGTTCTCAATTAAAACTCAAATGATAGTTTATTTTTCTCTAGAACAACTTAAAAAAAAATAACTGCTATTAGTAATCAGTTCAGTTCAGTCTCAGTTGTGTCCGACTCTGCAACACCATGAACCACAGCACACAAGTGCTTCCTGTCCATCACCAACTCCCGGAGTCCACCCAAACTCATGTCCATTGAGTCAGTGATACCATCCAACCATCTAATTCCCTGTCGTCCCCTTCTCCTCCTGCCTTCAATCTTTCCCAGCATCAGGGTCTTTTCAAAAGAGTCAGCTTTTCACATCAGGTGACCAAAACGTTGAAATTTCAGCTTCAACATCAGTCCTTCCAATGAGTATCCAGGAATTATTTTCTTTAGGATGCACTGGTTGGATCTCCTTGCAGTCCAAGGGACTCCCAAGAGTCTTCTCCAACACCATGGTTCAAAAGCATCAATTCTTTTGTGCTCAGTTTTTTTTATAGTCCAACTCTCTCATCCATACATGACTACTGGAAAAACTATAGCCTTGACTAGACGGACCTTTGTTAACAAAGTAATGTCTCTACTTTTTAATATGCTGTCCAGGTTGGTCATAACTTTGCTTCCAAGGAGTAATCGTCTTTTATTTATTTATTTTTTTTTTATTGTTTTTGCCGTACATTGTCATGATATCACCATGGGTTTACATATGCTTCCCCTCCGGAACCTCCCTCCCTCCTCCCCCCCCCGCCCCAGGAAATCTCGCTGCACCAGTCCCGAGCATCAATCCTGGGCTGGCAATTGATTAGACACATGACAATTAACATGCTTCAATGCCCTTCTCCCATATCATCCCACCCTTACCCTCATCCACAAAGTCCACGAGTCTATTCTATACATCTGTGTTCCTTTTGTTGTCTCGCATGTTGGGTTCTCGTTACCGTCTTTCTAAATTCCATATATATGCATTAATATACTGTATTGTTGTTTTTGCTTCTGGCTTACTTCACTCTGGATAATGGGCTCCAGTTTCGTCCATCTGAGTAGAATTGCTTCAAATGAATTTTCTTTTAATGCTGAGTAATATTCCATTGTGTATATGTACCACAGCTTTCTTATCCATTCGTCAGTTGATGGGCATCTAGGTTGCTTCCATGTCCTGGCTATTGTAAACAATGCAGCGATGAACATTGGGGTACACGTGGCTCTTTCAATTCTGGTTTCCTCAGTGTATATGCCCAGTAGTGGGATTGCTGGGTCATATGGCAGGTCTATTTGCAGCTTTTTAAGGAACCTCCACACTGTTTTCCATAGTGGCTGTACTAGTTTGCATTCCCACCAACAGTGTAATAGGGTTCCCTTTTCTCCACATCCTCTCCAGCATTTATTGCTTGTAGATTTTTGGATGGCAGCCATTCTGACTGGTGTAAAGTGGTACCTCATTGTGGTTTTGATTTGCATTTCTCTGATATTGAGTGATGTTGAGCATCTTTTCATGTGTTTGTTAATCGTCTTTTAATTTCATGAGTTCAGTTACTCTGCAGTGATTTTCGAGCCTCAAAAAATAAAAGTCAGCCACTGTTCCCCCTTCTATTTTGCCATGAAGTGATGGGACCGGATGCCATGATCTTTGTTTTCGGAATGTTGAGCTTTAAGCCAACTTTTTCACTTTCCTCTTTCACTTTCACCAAGAGGCTCTTTAGTTCTTCACTTTCTGCCATAAGGGTGGTGTACTTTGCATATCTGAAAGTGAAAGAAAGTGAAGTTGCTCAGTCATGTCCAACTCTTTGTGACCCCATGGACTGTAGCCTACCAGGTTCCACCGTCCATGGGATTTTCCAGGCAAGAATACTGGAGTGGGTTGCCATTTCCTTCTCCAGGAAATCTTCCAACCCATAGATTGAACTCGGGTTTCCGGCATTATAGACAGACACCATCTGAGCCACTAGGGGAATCATATCTGAGATTATTGATATTTCTCCCGGCAGTCTTGATTCCAGCTTGTGCTTCTTCCAGCCCTGCGTTTCTCATGATGTACTCTGCATATAAGTTAAATAAGCAGGGTTACAATATGCAGCCTTGGCATACTCCTTTCCCAATTTGGAACCAGTCTGTTTTTCCATGTCCAGTTCTAACTGTTGCTTCCTGACCTGCATACAGATTTCTCAAGAGGCAGGTGAGGTGGTCTGGTATTCCCATCTCTTTCAGAATTTTCCACAGTTTGTTGTGATCCACACAGTCAGAGGCTTTGGCATAGTCAATAAAGGAGAAATTGATGTTTTTCTGGAACTCTCTTGCTTTTTTGCTGATCCACTGGATGTTGGCAATTTGATCTCTGGTTCCTCTGCCTTTTCTAAAACCAACTTGAATTTCTGGAAGTTCACAGTTCACATATTGCTGAAGCCTCGCTTGGCAAATTTTGAGCATTACTTTATTAGCATGTGAGGTAAGTGCAATTGTGTGGTAGTTTGAGCATTCTTTGGCATTGCCTTTGTTTGGGATTGGAATAAAAAATGACCTTTTCCAGTCCTGTGGCCACTGCTTAGTTTTCCAAATTTGCTGGCATATTGAGTGCAGCACTTTCACAGCATCATCTTTCAGGATTTGAAATAGCTCAACTGGAATTCCATCATCTCCACTAGCTTTGTTCATAGTGATGCTTCCTAAGTCCACTTGACTTCACATTCCAGGATGTCTGGCTCTAGGTGAGTGATCACACCATCGTTATTATCTGGGTTGTGAAGATCTTTTTTGTATACTGAAACTCATGCACTTGTTCCTTTCTGATGACTTGTTATTCATTTGCCAAGTCACGTCATGATTCTTTGAAACCTCGTGGACTGTAGCCCACCAGGCTCCTCTGCTCATGAGATTTTCCAGGCCAGAATACTGGAGTGAATTACTATTTCCTTCTCCACAGGCTCTTCCTGGATCAGGGATCCAGTCCGTGTCTCCTGCATTGGAAGGCGAATTCTTTACTTCTGAACTACCAGGGAAGCCCTCTGATGAATTAGAGAATCCTAGTCAAGATATTACCATGTGGTAAATTAAACAAAATAGTGGACGATGGTCTTGAGGAGTAATATGGCTAATTCTACACAGTTACTCTCTTCACCTGTTAATATGAAACTTTATATCTTTATCTTTCTTAAATTCTCAGCAGTAGTAATGCTGGTAGCAAACAATTTTCATCCCAGTGAATCTAAACCTAGTACACCTAAAGCTGGACTTAAATTCAAACATTCAGATTGTGGGCATAGGTGTAGATTTGGGTTAAGGTGGAAATGAAAAAACACCTATAGAAATTAAAAGGTTACCCATAGAGGGATGTAATTAGGAAAGAATAGGTGGGATGTAATTAGCACATAGTGAAGCTTCCCTTGAGACTCAGTGGTAAAGAGTCTGCCTGCTAGTGCAGGAAAAGTGTATTCGACCCCCTGGGTCGAGAGCATGTTCGAGAAGGAAATGTCAGTGCACTCCAGTATTCTTGCCGGGGAAGTCCTATGGACAGAGGAGCCTGGCAGGCTACAGTTCATGGGCTCATGGAAGAGTCCGACATGACTTAGTTAAAGTGTAGTTCTGTGGCATAGAAGTACAGGTAACCCTTGAGTAATTGGGGATTAAGGACACCAGTTATAGTCCACTTACAGCTTTACAGTCAGCATTAAGTATCCCTGGTTCTGCATGCACGGATTCAACCAACTGGTTTGTGTAGTACTACAGTATGTATTTGTTGGAAAAATAAAACTCGATTATAGCTGGATCCTCACAGTTCAAACTCATGTTGTTCAAGGATCAGCTGTACATTCACATTGTTGTACAGCTGTCACCATCATTCATTTCCAAAACTTTTTTTTATTTTGCAGAACTGAAATTTTCTGTCTGTTGAACAGTAACTCCCTATTCACTTCTTCTCCCAGCCCCTGGTGACTATCTGTTTTCTATCTTTATGAATTTGACTGCTTTAAGCACCTCACTTGAATGGAATTATATAGCATTTGTTCCTTTTTGATTGGCTTATTTCACTTGCATAATGTCTTCAAGGTTCATCCATGTTGTAGCATGTGGAACTGCTTTCCCTTTAAGGCTGAATACTATTTCCTTGTGTGTGTGTGTGTGTGTGTGTGTGTGTGTGTGTGTGTGTGTGTGTGTGTAGAGAGAGAGAGAGAGATTGTGTGTATACACAGAGATATATATATGCCAAATTTATTTTACTTATTCCTCTGTCCACAGACACTTGTACTGCTTTCACCTTTTAGCTATTGTCAGTAATGCTGTTATGAACATGAATGTACAGATGTGTTTCTACTTTCAGTTCTTTTGGGTATATGTTCAGAATTGGGATTGCTGGATTATATGTTAATTCTGCGCTTTTGTTTTGAGGAATTGCCAGACTATTTCCATAGCAGCTGTACCATTTTACAGTCCTATCAGCATAAGATTTCTAATTCTGCATCCTGGCAAACCCTATTTTCTGGGGTTTTATTGGGGGATGGGTTGGAGTTGATGGTAGTCATCCTAATGGTTGTGAAATGTTATCCTGTGGTTCTGATTTGCATTTCCCTAATATTATTGATGTTGAGCATCATTTCTTGTGTTTTCCAGCCACTTGTATATTTTTTTTGGAGAAATGTCTTTTGAGTTCTTTGCCTATTTTGATGTGCCCCTTTTTTAAAACCAGTGAAAGGGAAAGTCGCTCTGTTGTGTCCAACTCTTTGTGACCCCATGGACTATACAGTCCATGGAATTCTCTAGGCCAGAATACTGGAGTGAATAGCCTTTCCCTTCTCCAGGCGATTTTTCCAACCCAGGAATCAAACCAGGGTCTCTTGCATTGCAGGCAGATTCTTTACCAACTGAACTATCAGGGAAGCCCTGATAAAACCAGGTTCGATTCCTGGGTCAGGAAGATCCACTGGCGAAGGGAAGGGCTTCCCACTCCAGTATTCTGTCTGGCCTGGAGAATTCCATAGACTGTATAGTCCATGGGGTCACAAAGAGTCGGAAATGACTGAGCGACTTTCATTTTTTTTAAACCAAGATAGTAACCACAAGCGATGCTTGTTTATTACTGTATAGAACTACCAGAGATCGATCACTTTTAATTGCTAATTAATACAGGTAGCAGATGAGTAAATAATTTTGGAAAATATTTGTATATATAAACATATAATCAAGTTTTGCCTGTCCTTTGTGCATTTCATCCATCTCTTTCTCTCTGTTTCTGTTAACACAGTCCTAATCCATTTAACATCATCTCATGTTTGTGCTACTGTTCATTGTTTTTTCAAAAAGTAAAGCATTTAGTGGGTGCTTAATTTAATAATTTATATCTTGACACTGGGCCCAGTTCTAACAGAATGGTAATAATAGATGATCATAAATTCCTTTAGTAGTTTTCTTTTCTTTACCTCTTCTTTAGCACCTCCCCTTCAATTCAACAAGGATTTATTGGGATGTGAAATCTGAGTTTCCCTGAGATTGTGTGATAGTGGGTAAATCACACTAAGTCTTCCCTGTTGGATGAACCAAGTAATCTCTTAGGTCCCTCCTAGTCTTGTCATGTAAATATTTTTTTACCAGCTTTTGGTCATTAGATGCCTGAATTATCTGAAAACCTCATTACTCACAATAAACCATGTTTTTGAATTCTCACTGAAGAGAGGGGAAGATAATAGTCTAACTCAAATCACTTTCTTATTTACTCTCATATATCTCCTTGGGCTTCTTAGATCAACCTCAGACCTAACTAGAAACCTTTTAAATACAAGCATTTAGTTTTCTAAGAATTAGCCATCACTTATAAAGCAATATAGTATTTTGAGCAGTTAATATCAGGGTGGGGTTTGTTTCTTCTGAAAAGTTGTATTGCATCTTAACAGCATGTAAAAACAAAGGCTAAAACTGTACTGTGTACTTTTAGTTTTTGATTTCTTCTTTTGAAATTTTATGGGCTTCCCTTGTGGCTCAACTAGTAAAGAATCTGCCTGCGGTGCCAGGAACCTGGGTTTGATCCTTGGGTTGGGAAGATCCCCTAGAGAAGGGAAAGGCTACCCACTACAGTATTCTGACCTGGACAGTTCCATAGTCCATGGGGTTGCTAAGAGTCGGAGACGACTGAGCAACTTTCATTTTCACTTTCACTTTGAAGTTTTATAAATAGAAAAATGTCTCACACACCTGAATAGGGTAATATATATTCCAAAACTAAATATGTGTACTTTTTTGAATTAAGTACCATTTTTTTTGTTCATACCTCTGTTCTCTTTCTTCATTGAGAATTCACATTAAATTGATTTCAAGTGGACTTCTAAAAGATATGAGTAATTCTTTAAACCAACTTAGTTAATCTTAAGAAATAATGTTATGTGTTAGGCTAATATAGATATAATAGCAAAATTAAGGGAACAATTTTAGATAAACTTTTGTATTTAACACTTATTGCTGAGTAATTTTTATAAATTGTCTATTTCTTCTACTCTTGCTCCTGTCACTTGTTCGAAATTCAGTAGTCAGTTATTTATGAATAGTCATTTTCTAGGATCTATAAATTTTGTTTTGTTTCCTGTAATATAAGCTGTAATAAATTTTTTTCTTTATGCTCAAATTCTTTAATATTTTAAGTAATTTAATTTCTTTTTCTCAGAGATTAAGAAGATACTTTTAATGCTGCATTTGTCACTGAGAAAACTAGTTTTAATTTATATTGACCTTTTTCTCCTTTGAGCATTTAATCTGCCTTCAATAAAATGTTGATGACTGCTCTTTAGAAGACAGCTGTACGAAATAAAGTATTATAAATATTCAGCTTTCCTTTCTAAGCTTTGTCACCAACAGCTGGGCATCCAGTTTAGCAGAACAGATTTTGCACAGAGAGAGCCTGGCATGTTCCTGAATCAGTATAGTGAAGGAGACAAAAAAGTAGTTTCTTATGGGTTGGGGACTTATAAAGACATAGAGCATCTGTTCCTCAGTTAAGTCATAGTCTGGTTGCACTGAATCATGTTTAAAGCTAGAATAATGTGTAAAACTTTTTCACCTTGCTCATACCTTTATTTTAATATCTCGTATATTATTTTTGCAAATAAGATACTTTCAACATCTCCATTGAAGGTATGTAAATGATTTTGCTATTATCTATATAAAACACACAAAGATATTAATTTTTTACTGATTATTTTATTATATAACTTTAACGTTTGAATTGTATGATAGTGTATATATATATACAACTCACATATAAAAATCCATTTAAATATTTAATTATGATTTCATCTTGATATATGCTATTAAAAAAAGTTTCCTCATTGTGAAAATTGTTTTCTTCATAGGTATTCTACTTTAGTTGGTGAAAGTAACTTAAAATGAAATCTTTGTTTATACAGATTACTCTTAAGTACTTGGCTACTTGAAGCATATTAAATCTAAGATACCTTTAAATATTTTGTTTGCAGTGTTAAAAGATCACTGAAATTGGATGGTTTGTTAAAAGCAAATGTAAGTATTTACTTGTGAGTTTGTAGTTGCATAATAGCATAATAAGATTGTATTTTTATTTTTTTAACAGCTAACTTTCTCTTGTACTAAATGTAAAAGCTATCAGAAACTCCTGTGACATAATTGTTATTGACACACCATTTTCTGCATATAAGATTTGCAATATATGGAAATTCCTGGCAGGGTTGAGATTTTTATTTAAGGGACAAACTATTTAGAAGCCTTAATGAAATAATTTAGTAGAAAAAAAAATGCTTTGCAACTTAAATGCAGTTAAATAAAGATGGAACAGTGACAGTGCTTTAATCTACATTTTATAATCTGCTAAGTTGAAATAAAACATTAACAACATTTTTATATCAAAAAGGTAACTACCCCCCTCACCTCGCTGACATGATTAAACATAAAATACTAGCACTGTAATAATTTTCACCATGGTTGTCACAATAAGAATAAAATTGTAATGTTGCTGTTACATTTTATAAATCTTGTCATAGCACATTCCCAATACCAGCATATCATGACATATGCTAATTCATTATCTTTTCATACCAATAGTGGATCTAGATACAAATACTAATACTAGGATACTTATGGCTTTAGTAATCTTAAATGCAAATAAATTGGTAAGAAAGTAAATTAAATAGCTAGTCAATAAATGGGCTCCTATATAAGATCCCATATGAGAATGTCATTTCAAGAAGTGGGTTTTATATGGAATTTCTCTTCAGAAGACTCACTGGTATTTAACAATTTACCATTTTTAAAACTTCCTAGATGCTTTTCTAAAAAATTTAAACAAAGGTGGCAAAATACTGCAATGCCACTAAAAAAATCATTAGCGGTGTAATTAGCAATTTAAAACACCATTATCCAACTTGTTCTGTACAGAATGCAGCTGTGACTGTAATTTTGCATCTGTTTCTTTGGTCAGAATGGTATTTTGGTAGATGAGTAGTCCAGCTTAAAATGAAATTCAGTTCTTCTCTGCCCCAAGACTGTTCTTTGGGAAGTGGTAACACCATTTGAATGAAAGAGAATGGCTATTTAGGAATTCATCCTTTTCATAAAGTACAGTTGTCATGGATAGCTTTCTATTCTAGTTTTTCTCCAAATTAGGATGTATCAAGGTAACCAGTGAAACAGTGAATATCCTGTATTAGAAAAATACATTGTTATGTTTGGCCCAATTCTGTGCCTTTACACCAGTTGACAGTACTACATAGCCACCGACTGCTAAATGCAGCTTCCTTAAATCCTAGGCAGGGCCTTCAACATTTCTATTTTATAACTATTTCTAATACTTACTATCATTTGTGATACTTTCAGCTTTTGCACTTTTGCCTCATCATTTATTTGCAGCTCTGTCTTAGATCTGACAACTTTCGCTCTTGCGCTATATCTAGGCTTTTCTCTTAGCTATGTTTATGCATCTCTCTGCTCCAGTTAGCTCTGAAGCAGCCTGTTTCCCAAGAATCCACCTATATGCCAGTGATTCCACTGTGGCTGCCTTAGCCCATGCAAAGGAAAATCAGACGTTTAAAACATTACCTATAATTCTGAGAGCACCTAATTACTTTGAAGCTACAGAGGAACTCGTAGTAACTTTGTGGTCATGTTGCCTTACCAGCATGATGCTGAAAGAAGACAAGTGTGGTGTTGAAGGAAAGGAGATGGCTCTTAAATGCTAGTTGGTTGAAGTGTAGTCTGTTCATCTTAAACATCTAGTGTTTCCTCTCCCAGAGATGTTTGAAACTAGCAAATCCCAGTGTTCCCAATGTGGCTACGGACCTTTGTGAAGATAATGCTCCATGATGTTAGGGCAAGTCTGTAACAGTAATTTTCCTTATGATTTCCCTAATAGGAGAAATAGAGGTATGGCTCATCCCCTGTGATCTTCCATTTCATATATAGTGTATATACTATGAGTACCACTGTTTGCTAGTCCTCCCAAATTGTTCAGGGTAGTGAGGAGTGATAAAGGTTTTGATTTCTTATTACCTACAGTATTGGGGTTGCTCAAGTTATTACCCTTCAAATGCTGTTTTTAGATGAATTTTCAAAGACAAAGTTGAATTATTTATTACAAATAATTTGAAAATTATTCATTACAAATAAACTACCAGTGGCAGTTAAGATGAATTTGTAGGGACAGCTGTAACCTGGTCATGTACCTAGCCAGCTTGACCTAATCTCTTTCAGGCTACCTCAGAGAAGGAACTGGAGAGCAGATGCTGCAAATGGGAAGGGAAGGAGCATACTTCCTACCAAGGCCAACTTAATAGGCATTCCGTCAGAAGGAATGGCAGTGCAGGTTTAGGGGAAGTTGCTGATTTGGACATGCATACTCAGTTGGAATTACTCCATTACCATTAGTAGGACACTCTTAAGTCTGATTATTCCCATTATCTCATCTCTCTGAGACAAGACTTTTCCTGACTCCTGAAATTAGAAAGAACGTTGGATTTCAGGGCTTTAGAAAATATGACAGCTGACATTCTGTAGGCTCACTTACTGGTCTGGCTCAGGTCTGCTCCTTTCTCCTCTCCTTCCCTCCTGTTCCTCTGCTTTTTTCCTTACCTTTTTATTATGGAAATTTTTGAACATACACTAAAGTAGAGACAATAATACAATGAAGTACCATGTAACCATCACCCATGTTCCAAATGATTAACAGTTTGCTAATTTTGCTTCATCTATCTATATATGTACATACTATATTTATATGTGTGTGTGTGTGTATGTATATTTTTCCCTGGAATTTTACAAGTCTCACACATGTTATTTCATTAGAATATTCTTCAGCATGCATTTTTAACAGATAATGACTTCTTTCACAACTGTAGTGCCACTATCATAACTTATAAGCAGTAACTCCTTATTAGTAATTTTCACCCAGTCCATATTCACATTTCTGTGGTTGTTTCAAAATGTCCTTTTATAGTTGGCTTATTAAAATCAGGATCCAAACAAGATTTCCACATTGTAATGGTCTTTATGTATCATAAGTCTCTTTTTTGCACCAAGTCTTTTAAAATCTTTTAAAATCTCACTATTTTTCTTATAATTTATCTTTTGGAAAAAACTGAAATATTTTTTCCATAAATGTATTTCACATTCTAGATTTTATTGTCTTCTTGTGTTCTTTAGAAAAGTGATTTCTCTATTCATATTTCTCTATTTCACAATTCACATTTCTTATAAAATGTCGTTAAAGCTAGAGGCTTGATTAGATTCTGGCTCATATTTTTGCTAAGAATACCTCATAGGTAGTCTATGTATTTCCTGTTGCAGCACCTCCGCAAGTACAAAGTGGTCTTGGTTTCGAATGTTACCAGCCTGATTCACCCATAGTAAAATTCTGTCAGTCTTTCTCCTAATTTTTTTTTAATTCATTAATGATTGTTTTATAGATTCCTTTTTTCACTACAATTACCAAACACTGGTCCCTTTTTTTGCCTTTTGATTTTGGAGAGTTTTGCTTATAGAGAATGCACTGCCTACTACACAGCTTCAGTGATTATCAACACAAGGCTAATATTGTTTCATATATGCTCCCATGCATACTTCAGTATCCCCTGTACTAGATTATTTGAAGCAAATCTCAAATATCATCCATATCATCCATAAATACTCCAGTAATTATTTCTAAAAGATAGACTTTAAAAAAGGTATAGTAGTAGTATGTCCTGCTCCCACCTCTGCTATGATCTCTGCAAAAAAATCTCTCTCAAAATTAACATTAATTCCTTAATCCTCAAATGGACATCTTTGCTCAAATTCTCCCAAGTATCTCATGTACTTTTGACGTTCAATTCTTTTTAAATTTTGGCATTTTTCATTGACATTCATATAATATAAAATTCATAATTTAAAGTATACACCAGTGATTTATTATATACTCATTACATTGTGCAGCCATCACCACTGTCTGATTTCAGAACATTTTTACCACCCCAAAAAGAAATCCATACCTATTAGCAGTTAGTCTCAATTCCCTCCTTCTCTCATTCCCTGGCAACTAATTTATTTGCTGTTTCTATGGATTTGCCTATTCTGGCCATTTTATATAAATGGAATCACACAGTATGTGGCCTTTGGTGACTGACTTCTTTCGTTTAGCATAACGTTTTCAAATTTTATCCAAGGTTTATCACATGTAACAGTACTTTATTCCTTTTTATGGCTCAATCTTATTCTTTTGTATGGGTATATCACCTTTTGTTTATCTGTTCCTCAGCTGAAGAATGGCCTTCCATTCTTCAGTGCTGCTAGTGGTGAAGAAACCCCCTGCCAATGCAGGAGACACAGGTTCTATCCCTGGGACAGGAAGATCTCCTGGAGGAGAGCATGGCAACCCACTTCAGTATTCCTGCCTGGAGAATCTCATAGACAGAGGAGCCTGGCAGGCTTTGGACCATAGGGTTGCAAAGAGTCAGACGTGACTGAAGCGACTTATCACACACATACAGCTGAAGACATTTGAGTTGTTTCCACATTTTTACTATTACAAACAAGATTGTATACAACATTCTTGTACAGCATTTTGTATGAGTATATTTTCAGTTTTCTTAAATATCTAGGGGTGGAATTGTTAAGTCATTTGGTGATTCTAACTTTTTCCAAAATTGCTAAACTCTTTTCTACAGCATTTTACATCCCCACTAACAGTATGGAAGGGTTCCAGCTTGTCCACATCCTCCCCAACACTTGTTATTCTCTGACTTTGGATTCTAGCCATCCTATTGGGTTTGAAGTCCTGTCTTCTTGTGGTTTTAATTTGCCTTTCCCTCCTAATGTTGAACATCTTTTCCTGTGCTTATTGGCCATCTGTATATTTTCTTTGGAGAAATATCTATTCAAATCTTTGCCCATTTTTTAATTGGGTTGTCTTTTTACTGTTGAGTTGTAAGAATTCTTTATATATTCTCAAGACTGTTACCTTTTCAGATATATGATTTGCATGTACTTTAATCAGTTCTATGGATTGTCTTTCTTGATAGAATCCTTTGATACACAGAAGTTTAATTTTGATGAAGTCCATCTTATTTTTTCTTTGATGGCTTGTGAAATCTATGGTAATGCAGACTTCCACTATGTTTCTTTCTAAGAATTTTATAGTTTTTAGCACATATGTTAAAAATCTAATAGGTAATAGAGCTCATTTTTGACATGGTGTGATGTTAGGGGCGTGTAATTCATTTGTCCTAGCAATGTTTGTTAAAAAGCTATTATTTCTCCCATTGAATGGCCTTAGATCTCTTATTGAAGATTAGTTGACTATAAATATATGAATTTATTTCTGGACTCTCAAATCTGTTCCATTTGTCTACAGATCTGACCTTATGCCACCACCATGCTGTGTTTCAAAACAAAGAGTTTTTAATTACTATAAATTTGAAATAAGGAAATATGAGTCTTCCATCCAATATTGTTCTCTCTGTTGCAGAGATTGGGCTATAGTTTTCTTTTAAGGTATTCATCTGGTTTTGCTATCAGAGTAATGCTGGTCTCATAGAATGAGTTAGGAAGTGTTCCCTGCTTTTTTTTATAGAATTTGAGAAGAATTGGTGTCACTTCTTTAAATGCTGGTAGAATTCACCAGTGAAGCTCTCTGGCACTACAGTTTTCTTTTTCACACGTTTTCTGAATTAATCTATACTTGCTTTTAATGTGTTCCAGTTTTCCATTTCTCCATGATTCAGTCCTGGTGGGCTGTGTCTTTTGCAGAATTTGTCCACTTCATCTAGATTAGCTAACCTGTTGGCATACAATTGTTCATAGTATCCCCTTATAATCCTTTTTATTTCTCCAAGGTTGATTGTAATGTCTGCCCCCTCATTCCTGATTTTAGTAATTTGAATCTTATTTCTTTCTTGGTCAGTCTAGATAAAGGTTTGTTGGTTTTGTTTTTTTTCCCCCAAAGAACCAACTTTTTAATTCATTGATCTTCTCTTTTTTCTTATTTCCTGTTTCATTTGCTTTCTCCTTAGTGTTAATAATTTTTTTCTTCTAGTGTCTTTGGGTTTAGTTTATTCTTTTTCTAATTTCTTAAGGTGGAAGCTTAGGTTATTGATTTGAGAGCTTTCTTCTTTTTTAATGTAAGTGTTTAAATTTTTGTCTGAGTACTACTTTCCATCCCATAAGTTTTTATATATGTTATGGTTTGTTTTCATTCTCCTCAGTGTGTTTTCTAATTTCCTTTTTGATTGGTTGTCTAGGAGTATGTTGTTTAATTTTCATAAATTTGTTTTCCAAATATCTTTCTGGTTTTAATTTGTAATTTTATTCTATTGTGATTAGAAACTGTTCTTTGTATGATTCTAATTTTTTCACATTTACTGAGTGTTCGGTGGTTTTTTTTTTTTTTTTTTGCTGCTTAACATATCTTCTGGTTAATATTACATGTGCACTTGAGAAGAATGTGTATTCTGCTATTGTTGGATGGAGGGCTCGATAGATATAGGTTAGGTCTAATTGGTATATAGTATTGTTCAAGTTTTCTGTTTCCTTGCTGACTTTTTGTCTAGTTGGTCTATCTATTATTGAAAATGGGGCATTGAAGTTTCCAGCTATTATTTTTCTTTTTCTTCCTTCAGTTCTGTCAGTTTTTGCTCCTTTAGGGCACTCTTGTTAGATGTGTGTATTTATAATTTTTTTATCTTCTTTTTTTTCAGTATCAGTACGTTTTTATTCTTTGAGTTTTCTTGGCGAGAAGAGGAAAGGGAAAAAGGATCAGCATATAGCAGAAACATATAGTAAACGTATTGCAAAAAGGAAAGGAAGTATCCAGTACAACCAAGAACACACACTGCTGATAGAGTCACCAAAGATCAAGGGAGCTCAGTTTTCTGTAGTTCAGGAAGGAAAAGAAGGAATCAGGGAAAGAACAAAGAGGTTCAGGCTATCCTTCCTTCCCTATAAATTCAAGAACTGGTACAAAGCTTTGCTGTCTAGTAGTAAAACATGGAGTTATTAATATATTTGTCCACCTCTTATTAAACATAAATTTTGACTTCAGTTTTTGGTACCTGCATAAAAGCTCCTGAGTGACTTAAATATCCATTCATCTTCCTCTCTTGCTTTCCCACCCCTTCTTTCTACATGAAAGCCTCCCATTTCTCCTCTCAATGTTGTTAATAGGAAATTAAGTAGATTTGGTTCATCCATATGCCAGTGTATGTTTTGGCATGAATCATATCAAGGAGTAGTCTTGACTCACAAGATTTGGCACAAGGAATGACATTCCTAACGTCTTCAAGTTATTTTACACAAATCGTTCAAAAGTTATGGAGACACTCAAGAATCACATGAGTATGTCTGTGTAAGGTGGGAGTCAAGCTTTTAGGAAAGATCTGGTTTAAAACAGGCAATAGGGAAAGGAGAAAAAAGGATGACCCAAGGCTTTTACTTTTTCCCCTCTTTGTTGTTATTGTTTAGTTGCTAAGTCATGTCTGACTCTTTGTGACCCCTTGGACTATAGCCCACCAGGCTCCTCTGACCATGACGTTTCCCAGGGAAAAATACTGGCGTGAGTTGCCATTTCCTTCTCGATTTCTTCAACTTTGATGACATAATTGATCAAAATGTAAGATATTTAAAGTGTAAAATGTGTTGATTTGATTTATAGATTGTGATCATGTATATTCATTTTGTGTACATATATGTATGTGTCTTTTTATACACACACACATTGTGAAAGGATGGTTCCCATCAATTAATCCATCTATAACTTTAACTTTTTCTCTTTTGGTTTAAGAACATTTAAGTTCTACCCTTCTAGAAGATTTCAGTTACTATACGATAACATTAATAGTTACAGCTACCGTGCTGTCCATTAGATCCTCAGACCTTATTTCCCTTACAATGAAAGTTTGTACCCTCTGTTCCTCCATCTCCCAGTGACTAAAAACCGCTTTCCTACTGTCTCTTTCTGTGAATTAGGCTTTTTTATTTTCTTCACATATAAGTGAGACCGTAAAGGATTTGTCTTTCTCTCTCTGTCACATTTCACTTAGCATAATGTTCTCCAGGTTTATTCATGTTGTCACTAATAACAGAATTTCCCAACTTAACACTTAAGATGATGTTTCAGATCCCTTTGGCTGCTGAACAATTCTCTGAAAGATACTTCGTATTTTTTTCTTTCGATACAAAAGAAATTTGTAAACAATTAAAACCAAAAAGCACGTTCAGAACAATCAATACATTACATTTACATAGTCTGAGTCACATAACAGTCACCAGGTCATTGGCTGTCGAGCTTTACAAATCTCAGATGTTTACATGGAAAATTAGCAAATGAAAAAATATTCAGTGTCATTCGTCACTGAAAACACAAATTAAAACCATAAAGTGAAACCATTACCACTCACTAGAATAGCTAAGTTCAGTTCAGTCGCTCAGTCATTTGTGACCCTGCAACGCCCTGGACAGGAGCACGCCAGGCTTCCCTGTCCATCACCAACTCCCAGAGCTTGCTCATACTCATGGCCATCGAGTCAGTGTTGCTATCCAACCCTCTCGTCATCTATCGTCCCCTTCTCCTCCTGCCTTCAATCTTTCCCAGCATCAGGGTCTTTTCAAATGAGTCAGTTCTTCGCATCAGGTGGCCAAAGTATTGGAGTTTCAGCATCAGTCCTTCCAATGAATATTCAGGACTGATTTCCTTTAGGATTGACTGGTTGGATCTCCTTGCAGTCCAAGGGACTTTCAAGAGACTTCTCCAACACCGCAGTTCAGAAACATCAGTTCTTTGGCACTCAGCTTTCTTTATAGTCCCAACTGTCACACCCATACATGGAAACACCAATGGCTTTATCTAGACGGAACTTTGTTGGCAAAGTAATGGCTCTGCTTTCTAATATGCTGTCTAGATTGTCATAGCTTTTCTTCCAAGGAGCAAAGGTCTTTTAATTTCATGGCTGCAGTCACCATCTTCAGTGATTTTGGAACCCCCAAAAATAAAGTCTCTCACTGTTTCCATTGTTTCCACATCTATTTCTCATGAAGTGATGGGACCAGATGATCTTACTTTTTTTAATGTTGAGTTTTAAGCCAGCTTTTGGAGTGTCAGACCACTTCAGTATTGCCACGAGAACCCCACGAACAGTATGAAAAGAATAACCAAATAACAATATCAAAACAGAACGGCTTTAAAAACCAACGCAGGAACGCCTAAAACAATCTAAGGGTTGGTGACGATGTGCAACATTTAGAGCTCTCATTTATTAATAGCAATTTAAAATGATATAAACACTGGGAAAGGGTACTCCGAGGCTGTATATTGTCGCCCCGCTTATTTAACTTATATGCAGAGCACATCATGCGAAATGCAGCGCTGGATGAAACACAAGCTGGAATCAAGATTGCTGGGAGAAATATCAATAACCTCAGATATGCAGATGACACCACCCTTATGGAAGAAAGCAAAGAGGAACTAAAGAGCTTCTTGATGAAAGTGAAAGAGGAGAGTGAAAAAGTTGGCTGAAAATTCAACATTTGGAAAACTAAGATCATGGCATCTGGTCCCTTCACTTCATGGCAAACAAATGGGGAAACAATGAAAACAGTGGCAGACTTTATTTTCTTGGGCTCCAAAATCACTGCAGATGGTGATTACAGCCATGAAATTAAAAGACGCTTGCTCCTTGGAAGAAAAGCCATGACAAACCTAGACAGCATATTAGAAAGGAGAGATATTACTTTGCCAACAAAGATTCATCTAGTCAAAGCTATGGTTTTTCCAGTAGTCATTTATGTGAGAGTGGGACTATAAAGAAAGCTGAGCACCGAAGAATTGATGCTTTTGAACTGTGGTGTTGAAGAAGACTCTTGAGAGTCCCTTGAACTGCAAGGAGATCCAAACAGTCCATCCTAAAGGAAATCAGTTCTGAATATTCCTTGGAAGGTCTGATGCTGAAGCTGAAACTCCAATATTTTGGCCACCTGAGGCGAAGAACTGACTCATTTGAAAAGACTCTGATGCTGGGAAAGATTGAAGGTGGGAGGAGAAGGGGATGACAGAGGATAAGATGGTTAGATGGCATCACCAACTAGATGGACATGAATGTGAGCAAGCTCTGGGAGTTGGTGATGGACAGGGAAGCCTGGCGAGCTACAGTCCACAGTGTTACAGAATCAGACACAGTTGAGCTACTGAACTGAACTGAAACACTTTGGAGAACTATTTGGCTTTTATTTTATGTATACAAAGTAAATCTACAGCCATCTTATAGCCTGACAATTTTACTCCTGGATTTTCCAAGTAAATAAAATCATACAGCCACAAAAAGACATACAAGAATGTTCTTAGCATCTTAATCCGTAATAGCATCTAACTGAAACCAGTCGATATTTAGGACTCTTCTAGGAATCTTAGGCCTAAATTGTGAAAAATCCTGAGACAGCTGGTATTTAAAATTTTCTAATGTAATTCCATAAGTACTAGTGATGCATAGTATCTTAGGTGCGTCATTCCAGTAACTGGGTTACCAGTATAAGGTTATAAAGAATTGTCTCTATTAGCTACCCTAGTTTTTCTTTTGCCTCTGGTTGTCCAAATACCTACAGTACCTGTATTTTAAACATTTCAGTGATAGTATAGGCTAATGTTTCATAATAATAGTAGCAGACCCATTATATGCAATATTTCATCCTGAAAGAACCCTAAGTTGGTACTTTTTAGACTGTTTATAATAGGAAAAATCAATAACTCTTTTTGGTAGAATATGCTTTAAACAAGGTGACAAAGCAGGCTATAATTTGTGAAAGAAACAGAGAGAATGTCACATATATTTGAAATTATGGAGAGAACATTCATGTCTTTTGTCCTGGGCAGAAAAAATCAATGCTCAAATTTTAGTTTTGCTAATATACAAGGTTTGACCTCCTTACAAAAAGTACAGTGATATTTAGACTGAGTAGGCCAAGTCCTTCAGTGTTTGGGGTTTGGAAAAATGGAAATTCTTAAATGGATTCTAGGATCATCTTCAGAGTTTAAAAATTAGAGGACCTTAGTTAAACTTCAAGAGAAATAGAACTTAAAGAAGTATGATTCTGGGGTTTCCCTTGTGGCTCAATGGTAAAGAATCCAGCTGCCAGTGCAAGAGACACAGGCTTGACCCCTGGTCTGGGAGGATCACACGTGCTGGGGAGCAAGTAAACCGCGCCCCACAACTATTGAGCCTGTGCTCTAGAGCCTGGGAGCCACGACTGCTGACGCCTGTGTGCCTGGAGCCGGTACTCCGCAGCAAGAGAAGCCCTCCCGCTGCCACAAAGAGTAGCCCCACTTGCTACAACTAGAGCAAAGTCCACTCAGCAACAAAGACCCAGCACAGCCAACAGATAAAGAAATAAAATTATAAAAAAGAAGTAAGATGATACATGTTTGTCTGTAAGTAGACATATACTTAGAAATATGCAGAATATTTAGTGGGATAGTAGAGAAAGGTAGATTTTCTTTTTTCCAAGTATATTTCCATTATGTGGGCTCCCCAGATAGCACTAGTGGTAAAGAACCTGCCTGCCAGTGCAGACGATACGAAAGATTCAGGTTCAGTCCCTGGGTTGGGAAGATCTGGAGTAGGAAACAGCAACCTGCTCCAGTATTCTTCCCTAGAAAATTCCATGGGCGGAAGTCTGGCGGGCTATAGCTCAGGGGGCCGCAAAGAGTTGGATGTGACTAAGCGCGCACATACACACACACACATTACAATTGTGGACAGACATTCTCCCTTTTAATCAACACAGATCCCCCCCCCCAAAAAAAAGGTAGTAAAGGAGAAGGCTTAGTATTCTTAAGGTGAGGGCAAAAATTTTATATATATACATATATATTCACACGTGCATGCACATGTACACACACAAAGACCTATTTTGCGAAAGCTAGAAAATTGTTTTCAAGGAGAAATATATGATCTATAGTTGCAATGCTTAGATATTTGGCAATTGGAAAAATAATTTTTGGTGAAAATAGGAAAACAGATTGACATCAATGTACATTAGTGTAGTGACTTTCATTTCTTGTACATACACTGTGAAATAGTTCTGGGCAATAAATTCTTAGAAAAGTGGGGTTGGATTGGATAAATGTCATAGTTTATGACTGAATACATATAAACAGGTGAAAACTCAAGGTAGAGAGGTAATAATAGCCACCTGATAAAGAGACTTAAAACCCTTTCACCTTATGAAAAAGATTGCTTTAGAGCTATAACTTGATATTATAGTGATTTTTTTTAAGATATTGGTTACATTTGTGACTACTGTGGATACATAAAATAAAGAATGGAATGCCTTTTGTTTCCCCAATACAAGGAAGTATCTATCATTTAAAATCTTAACTGTAAAAAAATAATTGATGCTATAGATTCTGGAACTAATACCAAAATTATTGGAAAAGGTAACATAGCTACTATTTCTGCCATGGTATCTAAAAAACAGAGAATAGTTGACAGTAGAGAATTATATAACTATTTCAAGTCAGCAACCAAGCTAAAGTGTAATTCTACAATGTTCGCAACATATCATGACCCTTCAGACCTTTCCTTTATCCCCCAAATCCACCGTGTGCTGTCCATTTCATCTCTAGATTTCAGGTTTTTCATACCTTTTGTTTTCACTCATCTAAGCCTCACCCTTCCTCCTCACAGGAATCCTGTGAGATTACAACAGACCATTTTGATTTTCTGTCTTTAATTTCTATAGCACACATACTACCTTTAGACCTGTTCTCTGCTGTTTATGAGGCCAGCACAATTTTGTTTCATTCCTGTATGCACATTAGTTAGCTAGATACTGGATGGTAAGTAAGCATTATAGAAAACAAGTTTAAAGGGAATTCAGAACAGGAAACAATTATTAGGTTAATGATGGGTACTTGGAGAAAGTGGATTATGAGTGAGGTCCCAAACAGTGGAAGATTAGCCAAGGCCCAAATGAAAAAGACGGCTTAAAACTCAACATTCAGAAAACTAAGATCATGGCATTCAGTCCCATCACTTCATGGCAAATAGATGGGGAAGCAATAGAAACAGTGGCTGACTCTATTTTGGTGGCTCCAAAATCACTGCAGGTGGTGACTTACAGCCATGAAATGATAAACCTAGACAGCATATTAAAAAGCAGAGACATTACTTTGCCAACAAAGATCCATCTAGTCAAGCTATGGTTTTTCCAGTAGTCATGTGTTGGTTTGAGAGTTGGACTATAAAGAAAGCTGAGCACCAAATAATTGATGCTTTTGAACTGTGGTGTTGGAGAAGGCTCTTGAGAGTCCCTTGGGAGATCCAACCAATCCATCCTAAAAGAAATCAGTCCTGAATATTCATTGGAAGGACTGATGCTGAAGCTGAAACTCCAATACTTTGGCCACCTAATGCCAAGAACTGACTCTTTAGAAAAGACCCTGATGCTGGGAAAGATTGAAGGCAGGAGGAGAAGGAAACGACAGAGGATGAGATGGTTGGATGGCAACACTTACTCAATGGACATGGGTTTGAGTAAGCTCCAGGAGTTGGTGATGGACAGGGAAGCCTGGTGTGCTGCACTCCATGGGGTTGCGAAGAGTTGGACACAACTGAGTGACTGAACTGAACTGAACTGAAACGTGCATAGCCTAAGTGACTGCGACTATAGGTGTCATTTAATAATGGATGAATGAACAAATGAATATATTTTGAGTGGAATTGTGGCTAAGTTTATTGGACTGTTCCTTTTGAATCATCCATTCATCATACATTTTTGAGTTCTAGACTACAAAGATGAAATAATTTATTTTCAGAAACGTAAATTCTAGTGGAGTGTACAGAAATGTAAAGAGTAATCAGACTTTACTAACTCCAGTAAGAGGTATACACAAGGTCTATATAAACACAGCAGGAAGCTGCAGAGAGGATTTATTTAGAATAGGTCAAATTCTCAAAGGCCTTATATGCCATACTCAACTGTTTGAACAGTATTTTGATTATCATTAGGATGTGTGTCAGAACAACTTTGTGGAATTGAAGGACACCACTAACCCTTCCTAGGATTTCCTTGTGGGTTTTACTAAGAGAGAACTACTGAGCATTTCTCTGGCCTAGCCCTGTAATTATCCTTCAGGTTCAGCTGACAGCAAATGTCAGGATGTAACTGGGAGAGTTGGCTGTCTCTACTTGGCTTGGAAATACCATCTCAGAAGGTAGCGAACCTTCAGTGTTAAAACTTCATAAACATCAGACTGAGATGCCCTAATTAGTACGGTGACCTGAAAAATGTGCATACCTTGAAATAACAGTGTTCACTTTGAAGATAGTAATTGTGTATATTTAAGTCCAAAAAGAAAGAGCAAAGAAAAGAGTATTTGTTTGAATTTTGTGAGTTTTTCAAATGTGTTTCCAAAGGTCTGTAACTAAACACAATATATTTGTCCCAAATTAACATTTATTTCTAGTCATTTGATTCTCCTAAAATCACAAGGAAGAAAAGTGCTGCAGCCTATTCTCCAACAACTGGAACCTGTCAATTGAGCCCAGGTGCTTCTCCCTCAAGCTCAAAAGAACAAGAAGACAGAAATGGACCATCAAATGGTTAGTTGAACCTTCTTTTCTGCTTATTGTGAGATTTTTTTTTTAGGTGTTGGTTAAATCAGAATTTTGAATTAATAATATGTGAATCCTGAAGCAGCTGATTTTTGCCTTTTTTAAAGAATTCAACATAGAAAAGACTAGAATACAGGTAATACTTTGGACATAAATGTAAGCTTTCTAAGCAGTTAACGTTAAAATGCTGCTGCAGATTTTGTCACCTTACTTTCGCATCCATTAAATAGAAATTATGGCCTGACTGCCTTCAGCCACTACCAATTATAATGGTATGGCCCCTTAACAAGTTAGCAAGCTGTCCATCATGTGCGTGAGGTGAAGGGCGCATAGTTGAGGTGACGCAGCACACTCTAAGAAGAATACTTCTGAACGTTGCTTTTAGTCATGTTGTCCATTTAATTTTGTCCACATTTCCTGTGTCTTTATAGCTTGTTTTATTTATTGTGTTTCATTCTCTTCTGTTACTACTTTAATTGCATTTGTAAAAGGTTTGTATCATTACTGTTATAGAATAACCTAATTTTAATATAAAATTCTTTCTTTTAAATTATTGCTAGTTTAATTTTGACCACACATATTTCTTATCCTCTGGTAGTTTATTGCTAAAATATTCATTTAAAAGATACAGGAATCTAGATTTCATAGGATTAATTTTTAATATTGTAAAAAAGTCATGAATCAGTGACATGTCAAGTTTCTATAATATAAAATATTAAGTAGGCTTAAATATAGAATAATATATTTTAGATATACTGTGATTAGCCTAATTCATATTTATTGTAAAACATTTGAGTGCCAAGTATATACTAGAAGCTACAGAGAAACAAAGAAGTCTCCTCATTTTACCTAATTTGTTGTAATGAAACCTATAATGAGATCTTAACTTTTGAATGACTTTAATCAAGTGCCTCTTAATCTTAAAGCTATCACTGTTAAGTTTGCTTTCACAAATACATGAAGATGTTTATGTTTTCTTCAAGCTCTTTAATTCTGGGTTGTTGTTTTTTCTTTAATTCACTTGATACACCTTTTGTTTAAAATTAAAAATTAATGCCTTATATATGGAACATCTCTATACTGAAATGTGAATAGATTTTAAGTGGATATGTACTTAATTTCCATATTGAAATTAAATATGGACTTAAGGGAACATTTCTTTTGCCCGTAAAAAGATTGGTCACATGATCTCAGTTGACATTTAAGTGGATAATTATCACCAGTTATAGTACTTGGTAAGCTCTTTTTTGAAAAGTCATATAGCAAGAGTTCCTAGGGTGCTGGTAATATTCTATTTCTATATGATGGCTATGCTAGTTCACTCTATAATTATTCATTAAACTGTACATATGTGTTTTATGTATTCTTTGATATATAGTTCTCACACAAGTCTCAAAATAGAATTCTGCCTAGAATCTTATAACAGATTATGTCATTTGTAATCATTATATTGATTTTTCTAATATGTCATCTTATATGTATTTTAGAAATAGAAAAGCTTGTCTTACTACTTAAGTTCTAAATGCAATCATAATTTCTGTTAACAGTGTCACTTTTTAAGTATTGTACAAAACACAAGGTACAATTTAAATAAGCACTTCTACTTAAAGCACATTTTCAAGGACATTTTAGGTGCTCTTCCCATCACTCTTAGGATACAGTTCAAAACTTTATCATGACTTTTAGGGCTATATGTCATTTAATACCTGATCATCTCATCTGCCTCATTTCTGCCCTTCCCATGTTTATAGCATTTTAGCCCCTCTTACTTTCTGGCAGTTTGTTAATCATGCTGAGCCCGTTGCCTCCACAAGAACTGCACTTGCACTTCTTTCAACCTGGAATATTCTTCCTCCAGGTATTTATATGTGCTTTCTATGTTCAGCTGAATTACATACTATGTGAACAGGTGACAGTATTAAGTTTAAATCTATTTATAAAAGGAAAAAAAATCTAAATCTAAGTCTCCCTTCTACTTAAATTCTACATAGCCCTCAATGGAGTGACTGCTTCCAGTTTATACAGTGAAGATACACCTACATACACTCTTTGTCTCTCATTTATTTGTCATCATGTGTATTGATTACATTTATGTATGGTTGTGTGTGTATCGTTATGCTGCCCTACCCATTAGTAGGGGTCATCCCCGTCCCTACCACTTGGCAAATTTTTCCAAAGTAGTATCCTTTTTAGAGGAGAGAAAAGATGGTAAAATTGTCTGTTCTTTACTCCTAAGAATGCTCCTATTTTTTAATAGTTGGAGTGGAAAGATAAACACCAAATTTGCATAGTCAAAAAGAGTACTTGTTAAATAGACAATAGATGTGTAGAAATCACCCCAGATTGTAGCAGTGTTAACAACATAGACAGATAAAGAGATGGAGTGTATGATAAAACAGTAAAGAAAAGTAATGGATAGAATAAACTTCAACGTATGTCAAATAGGAGTTCTACAGTAAAGAAGAGAAAAAGGAGCAGAGGCAGTAGTCTTAGATATATGGACTATCAGATTTTTATAGTTGAGGAAAGATGGGAATTTCCCGATTAGAATAACATGCTTTCTCTGAGCAGGATGAATTAAAACAAATTCACACCTAATCATATCATGATAAAACTGCAGAACATCAAAAACACAGAGAAAATTTTAATGACAAGCCAACATTAGACTTCTCATCAGTATCTATGGACTGTGGCAGGAAATGGAATAATACCAATGGAAAAATCACATCTGAATTTTTCAGCCAGGAAGTAAGAATGAAGTAAAGGTATATTCATTCAGTCTGAGAGAATTAATCATTCACAGATACTCCTTGAAAGATTATTAAAGAATATTCTTCTGTGAGTACATGCTCATAACCGAGCCTCAAATAAAGAAATGGCCTGAAAAGAGCTGTGGTAAAATAATAAATTAGCAAGCATGCTGGTAAATCTGTAAGCAGTTCAGTCACTCAGTCATGTCCGACTCTTTGCAACCCCATGAATTGCAGCACGCCAGGCCTCCCTGTCCATCACCAGCTCCCGGAGTCCACCCAGACCCAGGTCCATCGAGTTGGTGATGCCATCCAGGCATCTCATTCTCTGTCGTCCCCTTCTCCTCCTGCCCCTAATCTTTCCCAGCATCAGGGTCTTTCCCAGTGAGTCAACTCTTGGCATGAGGTGGCCAAAGTATTGGAGTTTCAGCTTCAGTATCAGTCCTTCCAATGAACACCCGGGACTGATCTCCTTTAGGATGGACTGGTTGGATCTCCTTGTAGTCCAAGGGATCTGTAAACCTAGTTATAAAAATGTGATTACCAATCCTGCTGACCTATAAAGCAAAAGAGTGGGTTAAAAACAAATAATAATAGACCATAACAGCTTGGAAGATATATGTGCAAGCAGAAAGGAATTACAAATTTAAGGTCCTTGTAATCTTCAGAGAGCAGATGGAATATCTGTCAGTTGAACTTTTAATTGTGTTTTTGTTACTTGCCTTTAAAATGGGGAAAATAATATCTACTTCAGGACTGTTGTAAGAATTAAAAGAATTAACATACAAAAAGTACTTAGAACAATGACTGGCATATAGTAAGTGTTTAGTACATATTTTCAGTTCAGTTCAGTCACTCAGTCGTGTTCGACTTTATGACCCCATGGATTGCAGCACACCAGGCTTCTCTGTCCATCACCAACTCCTGGAGCTTACTCAAACTCATGTCCATTGAGTTGGTGATGCCATCCAACCATCTCATCCTCTGTCATCCCCGTCTCCTCTCCACTTCATTCTTTTCCACATCAGGTGGCCAAAGTATTGGAGTTTCAGCTTCAGCCTCAGTCCTTCCAATGAATATTCAGGACTGATCTCCTTTAGGATGGACTGCTTGCATCTCCTTGCAGTCCAAGGGAATTCTCCAACACCACAATTCAAAAGCACTCAATTCGAAACCATCAGTTCTTTGGCGCTCACCTTTCTTTATAATCCAATTCTCACATCCATACATGACTACTGGGAAAACCATAGCTTTGACTTTGTTGGCAAAGTAATGTCTCTGCTTTTTTAATATGCTATCTAGGTTGTTCATAGCTTTTCTTCCAAGGAGCAAGTGTCTTTTAATTTCATGGCTGCAGTCACCATCTGCAGTGATGTTGGAGCCCAGAAAAATAAAGTCAGCCACTGTTTCCATTGCTTCCTCATCTATTTGCCATGAAGTGTTGGGACCTGATGCCATGATCTTAGTTTTCTGAGTGTTGAGTTTTAAGCCAGCTTTTTTACTCCTCTTTCACTGTCATCAAGAGCCTCTTTAGTTCCTCTTTGCTTTCTGCCATAAGGGTGGTGTCATCTGCATATCTGAGGTTATTGATATTTCTCCCGGCAATCTTGATTTCAGCTTGTGCTTTATCCAGCCTGGCATTTCGCATGATATACTCTGCATGTAAGTTAAATAAGCAGAGTGACCATATACAGCCTTGACATGCTTCTTTCCTGATTTTGAACCAGTCTGTTGTTCCATGGCCAGTTCTAACTATTGCTTCTTGACCTGCATACCGATTTCTCAGGAGGCAGGTAAGGTGGTCTGGTATTCCCATCTCTTGAAGGATTTTCCATAGTTTATTGTGATCTGCACAGTCAAAGGCTTTGGCATAGTCAATAAAGTAGAAGTAGATGTTTTTCTGGAACTCTTGCCTCTTCAGTGATCCAACAGATGTTGGCAATTTGCTCTCTCATTCCTTTGCCTTTTCTAAATCCAACTTGAACATCTTGAAGTTCATGGTTCACATATTGTTGAAGCCTGGCTTGTAGAATTTTTAACATTACTTTGCTAGTGTGTGAGATGAGTGCAATTGTGTGGTAGTTTGAACATTGTTTGGCATTTCCTTTCTTTGGGATTGGAATGAAAACTGATCTTTTCCAGTCCTATGGCCACTGCTGAGTTTTCCAAATTTGCTGGCATATTGAGTGCTACAGTTTTACAGCATCATCTTTTAGGATTTGAAGTAGCTCAACTGGAATTCCAGTAACTCCACTGGCTTTGTTTGTAGTAATGTTTTCTAAGGCCCACTTGACTTCATATCCCAGAATGTCTGACTCCCGGTGAATGATCACACCCATTGTAGTTATCTGGGTCATGAAGAGCTTTGTTGTATAGTTCTTCTGTGTATTCTTGCCACCTCTTCTAAATATCTTCTGTGTCTGTTAGGTCCATACCATTTCTGTCCTTTATTGGGCCCATCTTTGCATGAAATGTTCCCTTGGTATCTCTAATTTTCAAGAGCTCTCTAGTCTTTTGCATTCTATTGTTTTCCTCTATTTCTTTGCACTGATCACTGAGGAAGGCTTTCTTATCGCTCCTTGCTATCTTTTGGAAATCAGCAGTCACATGGGTTTATCTTTCCTCTTCCATTTTGCCTTTAGCTTCTCTTCTTTTCTCAGCTATTTGTAAGGCCTCATCAGACAACCATTTCACCTTTTTACATTTCTTTTTCTTGGGGATGGTCTTGATCCCTGCCTCCTGTACAATGTCACAAACCTCTGTCCATAGTTCTTCAGGCACTCTGTCTATCAGATCTAATCCCTTTAATCTGTTTATCATTTACACTGTATAATTGTAAGGGATTTGATTTAGGTCCATTTGATTTGAATGGTCTAGTGGTTTTTCTTACTCTCTTCAAGTCTGAATTTTGCAATAAGGAAATACATATTTTAGCTATTTTTATGAATATTATTCTCAAAGACATTATATGGTATATTATAAAGGAGTAGAAAGAACAGTAAATACTAGCTTCTTAAAAAAACTTAAGAGTTGGTATATGAATATTAATGTAGACCAAAATGTTTATTATGACAAAAGGTCTTTATTGCAAATAATAGAACTTTTTACGTAATGAGAGAAGGAAAGGTTCACTACCAGAAAAGAAATCCTGAACCTATGTGCATCAGAAATAAAAACTCAAGCAAAACGTGACAAAACAGGACAGGATTCCAAGAAGAAACTCACAAATCCTTAATCATAGTAGGCTATTTTTTCAGAAACTGATAAAATACATTTAAAAAGTTAGAAATGATAGAGGTAGTTTATATGTTTATTTTTATTGTCATTGAAACAATACTTTTTCTTCCAGTTTTTTTGAGCTATAATTGACATTAAGATGTTCAGCATAGTGATCTGACTTACATACATCATGAAATGACTATCATAGTGAGTTTAGTGACCGTCCATCACCCTTTTCCCTTTTGCTGCTGTTCTTTAGTCTCTCAGTTGGGTCCTACTGTTTGCAACCCCATGGACTGCAGCATGCAGGCTTCCTGTCATTCATCTCCTGGAGCTTGCTCATTTCACATCGATATAAAGAAAAAGGAAAAAAGTTTTCCCTGTGATGGGAGCTGTTAGCTTTCTCTCTTAACAGCTTTCATATATAACATACCACACACAGTATTAATTATATTCATCATGTTGTATGTTACATACCTAGTACTTATTCGTCTTATAACTCAGGTTTGTACCTTTTGACTACCTTCATCTCATTCCTTCTTCCCACTACTGTGTGCCTCTACTAGTATTCCATCGTGGCTGCACCAATTTATATTCCCACTAGTAGTGCATAAAGATTCACTTTTCTCCATATCCTTGTCAACACTCGTTGATTCTTGTCTCTTTATTAATAGCCATTCTGACCACATATGAGGTTTTGATTTGTATTTCCCTGATGATTAGTCATTTCAGTATCTTTTCATGTGCCTGCTAGCTATCTGTATATCTTCTTTGGAAAAATGTCTGTTGAGACCCTCTGCCCATTTTATAATCAGGTTGCTTGGTTTTTGATGTTTGTTTAGGTTCTTTGTATATTTGGGATATCTCCTTACTGGACATATCATTTTGAAATATCTTTTTCCATTCAGTAGACGGTAGTTTCCTTTACTATGCAAAGCGTTTTTGGTTTGATATATTTCCATTTATTTATTTTTGTTTTTGTTTCCCTTGCCTGAGAAGATAACATCCAAAAAACATATTACCAAGACCGATGTCAAAGAGCTTACTGCCTAGGCTTTCTTCTAGAAGTTTTATGGTTTCAGGTCTTACATTGAAATCAGAGCATGAAACTAGCTTTGTTCTTTCTCAAGACTGTTTCGCTATTTGAGTATCTTTTTTGTTATAAAGTATAAAATATTTAGAATTGAGTGATAATAAAAGCATGTCAGCACTTAGAGGAAAAAATTTATACCTACACATGGCTTGATAATGAAAGCCTTCATAGTGGATTTACATTTATCAAT
Source organism: Antilocapra americana (assembly GCA_007570785.1). Lineage (NCBI taxonomy): Eukaryota > Metazoa > Chordata > Mammalia > Artiodactyla > Antilocapridae > Antilocapra > Antilocapra americana. Next base: position 1,232,063 of record ML661344.1, on the reverse strand, counting down.
GCATATATTTTAAAAGGATGACTGAAAACTAACAAGCTGAACATTCAACTCGGAAAGATAGAAAAAGAACAATAGAACAAACCGTAGAAAGTAGAAGGAAATAAGAAAAATATAAACAGAAAAATATTACATAGAAATGATTTAATTAGAAGAAGAATAGGATCTCATTCACCTCTTAGCCTATAGATTCCAACTTGATCTGCAATGACGCTTTTAGAAAAAAAAAAATTTAGTGTGTGACATCTTAGACAAGTAATTTTAAACCTCTCTGAGTCAAGATTTTCCTCAATTCTTAACTTCTGGTTTAGGACCAAAAGATCCCTGAGATGTGCCAAGTGTAAAGTATATTTATCAAGAAGCAGCTAAACCTGCTTAAACTTTAAATTAATTCATTAGTAAATTTATTAGTAAATAATCATAGCATCTTGGCTAATAGAATGATCTTTATAGCCAAATGGCTAGATTTAGATCCTGACTGTACCACTTACTAGCACTGGAGCTTCAGACAAATTTTATGACCATTCTGTGCATTTGTTGTCTCATCTGTAAAATGGGAATAAGAATGACTGTCTCAGAGATGTGCAGATTAACTGATTAATACAACATTTAAAACTGCCTGTCCCTAAAGGCACTTTTTAACTGTTAGCCATCATCATCACCACTGTTGATTATACTTCTAAACATTATTACCATTATTATCTATTGAAAGCTATCTTCATTAGTTCAAGAAAGGGCTTCTGGGAGCCTTACCAGAAAGTCCAAATACAATTTTTAAAGCAGTCCCAATTCAGTGATGTTACATTTATCACCAGTGTTTTGTGAAACTACATTTAATGGGAATCAAGGACAAAATTATTAACCATATATAGCATAGCAAGGAAAAGAGTACGTAGAATCCACAGTACTTTAGTGGATGTTAATTGCTAATAAAATGGAATGAAATAAGAAAAAGTGATTATTAAATAAGTGAAAAACTCTTGGTGTGATCGAGTCCACTCAATAGTCTTTGATAACTGATCTAAATGTTATTCTTTGAGACATTAAATCTCCTCCTATTTAACAGTTGAAATGTCTATTATTTAAAAGCATAAATCCTGGGGGCTTCTCTGATGGCTCAGTGGTGAAGAATCTGCCTACCAAGGCAGGATACCCGGGTTTAATCCCTGATCTGGGAAAATCTCACATGCCTCAAAACAACTAAACCTGTGCCACAACTTTTTTTTTTTAATTTATTGAAGGATAATTGCTTTGCAGAATTTTATTGGTTTCTGCCAAGTCAACATGAATCAGCCATAGATATACTTAAGTCCATTCCCTCTTGAACCTCCCTCTCATCTCCCTCCCTATCCTACCCATCTAAGTTGTTGTTACAGAGCCCTGGCTTGAGTTCTCTGAGTCATAACAGCAAATTCCCATTGGCTATCTGTTTTACGTATAGTAATGTAAGTTTCCATGTAACTGTCTACATACATCTCATCATCTCCGTTCTCACCCCCGTCCCATGTCCATAGGCTGTTCTCTATGTCTTTGTTTCCATTGCTGCCCTGCAAATAATTTCATCAACTTTTGCACCTGTACTCTGGAGCCCAGGAACTGCAACTACTAAGCCCTCAAGCCGCAGCTACTGAAGCCTGTGTGCCCTAGAGCCCATGCTTCACAGCAGAGGAAGCCACCACAATGAGAAGCCCTCGCGCAACTAGAGAGTATCCCCAGTAACTGCAACTAGAGAAAAGCCTGCACAGCAACAAAGACTCAGTATAGCCAAACATAAATAAATAAAACTATATATATATATATATAAACAAAAGAAAAACCGTAAGTCCTTCCATGAGAAGATTGAAATTAATGCTATTAATTATGTTTTATAGTTTGTGATATCTGACTAATCCCCTTAAAATAATCAGAATGTTTAGAAAGGTCTAAAACACCTGATGAAAATTCAAATAACGCAGTCTTTTTGCTGTTTCTCAACCTAGCACTACTGGCTGCTTGTGCTAAAATGTGAAAAATAATTACAGGTTAAAAGAACAAAGTAACATTGTGGAGCTTTATTCAATGGAAATAGCTCAATTCAAAATTCAGAAATTTAGTATTACTCTTTAGGTAAAGATTAATATTGTTTTATGAAATAAAAGTATATAGTGTTTTCATTTGTGGTTTTCTATTAAAAATACTATTTTTGAGAGACAGATTTTAATAAACCTATTTCCCCAAAGTTTTATAAAATCATAAGTAAAATATTATTACTCTTTTCCTCATTCATCTTTTATTAAATAAACTGTTAACCATATTGATTTATTCTATTTGGAATTTAAGGATACCAACAAAACAAATAATGAAAAGTTAATAACAAGAGAGGTAACTAGGACTTTAGCAAAATTTCTAGACCACAAGTTTTTCTGTTTTGGGCATTAAAGACTATTATGAGATAACAATTTAGTTATGACATAATTTTTTTGAGAGAAGGCATAAATTCCAAAGTAACAACGAGGGAAATTATTGTTAAAGTAGTTTCTGAACCACCTCAGTCAATGAAATTGTAAATTTCCTCTAGAAATAGAAGCAAATGAGAGTAATAGAATACAGATTAAATGAAGAAAAAATGTAAACCAGCAATGGATAGTCTGTTCCAGACAATATATTTTTTAATGTGTTAATAAATCACACTTTAAAGAAGTTGCCTTCGTGTTATCTGCGAATTTGGTTTCATCTGGAAGAATTGAGTCCTCCTGCAGTATTATCTAGAACTATGCCTTCCAGTACATGTACATGTTGAACATATGGAGTGGGACTGATCTGAATTGAAATGTGCTGTAAGTGTAAGAATATACACCAGATATTAAAATCTTAGTATGTGTAATTAATAATTTATATTGATTGTGTGTTAATATAAGAATGTTTGGGTATATTGGGTTAAATCAGATATTCAAATTTGACTCTTTTTCCTTTTATAAAAATTTTGTTAGTAGATTTTAAATTACATAAGTGGCTCATATTATATTTCTTTCGGAGAGTGTGAGCTTGTTTTTCATGGTGCATTGTACCAAACAATTTTTTAGAAAAATAGTAACTGCCAGTTGTTGAGCAAATGGAGCTATATTAAAATGTGTAGTGTGAGAAGGTGCCAATGTTTGTACATTATAAAAAGTGAATTTTCTTCACTGATTTTCATTAGTAGTAAAGAGTTTGGATTATTCATTCATTTGCTTCTTTATTCATTCAGTAAAAGGCCAGTATATGTAAAACACTGAGAATCTCTAACTATGCTGATGTGTCCTCAAGTACCCATACACTGAATATGTTTAACATATACTATGCATATAACACTATAAAATACTGTAGAACAACTAACTGGTTAGCTCTTAAAACAGTTGACTCCTTGACTGCTAATAAGTGCTGACATCATGTTCTATTAATACTATAAAAGCAAACTTAGCTCACATTTGAGGAATTACAACTTAGTTACATTTGTGTTTCTGTTTCTGTCAACTTGTTAAAGTTTAGCTAAGTGATGGCATTGGATAAGTACATAGTTTTTTAAGTGGATAGAATTTGTTTATTTTATTAATATCTAAAATAAGTACTTTAATGAATAAAATAATTTAGCAGGGACCAAAGATCTTTCCAAGAATTAACTAAGTCAATATGCACTTTTATTTATTTATTTATTTTTTCCTATTGTTGTCTTCCTGTCTACTAAATTCTATCAATATCTACTTCATATATTTGGGTACTCTACTATTAGGTGCATCTATATTTACAAATATTATATTTTCCTGGTGAATTGATCTTTTGATTATTATACAATGTCCTTCATTGTCTAACAGTTCTTGACTTAAAATCTCATAGTCTGATATACATATGGCCACCCTGCTCTCCTTCACAGCCTATCATCTATCTTTTCACTTTCAGACTATGTAATATGCACTTTTAAACTGAAGTTTAAAAGTTGATTTACAATATTGTGATTTACAGCACAGTGATTCAGTATTTTTACAGATTATATTCCATTGCAATTTATTAGAAAATAATGGGTATCATTCCCTGTGCTATCCAGTGTATCTCACTGTCTTATATATATTGTCTGTGGCTATCCATCCTAAACCACTAATTTGTCCCTCCCCTTTTCGCTTTCCCTTTTGGTAACCACAAGTTTGTTTTATCTGTGAGTTTGTTTCTGTTTTGTGTTCATTTGTATTATCTTTTAAATTCCACTTATAAATGACACCATACAGTATTTGAAATATCTTGATAGGCACTAAAGGCATTTCCAAGAGTTTACTAAATCACATAGCACTTAAGCAGTCAGGTACTTTTGTCCCTGTGCTAGCATGTGAAACTCACTATTTTCTAGATATTAGTATCAACAATTCCTTGTTGTTAACCGTAAGACAAAAAAATAGGCGTTAAATAATACAAACTAGAAGCTTTAATAATTTTTATTAAAATATTTGGTGAAAGCATCCTTTATCAAGTAAAGTTTATATTATCAAGTTGGGTTTATCTTGCTTTTCTTTTTAATATACCAGGCCCCAACAGAAATTTTATTCAAGAGATTGTTTCTTCTATATAATATGCTGCTGCTGCTAAGTCGCTTCAGTCGTGTCTGACTCTCTGCGACCCCATAGACGGCAGCCCACCAGACTCCCCTGTCCCTGCGATTCTCCAGGCAAGAACATTGGAGTGGGTTGCCATTTCCTTCTCCAATGCATGAAAGTGAAGTCGCTCAGTCGTCTCTGACTGCTCGTGACCCCATGGGATTTTCCAGGCAAGAGTACTGGAGTGGGGTGCCATCGCCTTCTCTGCTATATAATATAATCATGAATAAAAAATTAAAATGGAAAATAAAAAAAGAAACAAATTGCGTATTGCAAAGTTCTTCACAATACTGAGAAAATTTTCCCATACCAAATTTCAGGAAATTTTTCATTAACTTTTTTGTTAACTACTCTTCTTTCATTTATCTACCCTTTTATTTTTTATTTAAAATTTGGTGATCTAAATTCTATTTAAAATTTGACAATTTTGCTTTAACTTTATGTTCCTTTTATTGCACACATATAGGAAAGAGGGAAAACTTGAATCAACTCAGTATAAACAAAAGAAAGGAATCTACTATGCAAGACAATGAGTAAGTTTGTTTTTGCTGAAATAATATACATGTGTCTTAAAAAGGTCATATTTGTTAAAGTGATGTTTTAAGATAAATCATTTCTTTTGAGAAATGAATAGTTTATGGAAATGTTTATACTTTATAGAAATGAATAAAACATTTGTAGTTTCTACTTCCTGAGTAGAACTATTTTTTCTTAAAGGAGTAAAATACTTTATTTATGATGTGTTTTAACAGTGTTCATATGATGGTGATATATGATACCTTAATTGTAATACCCATTTAGCCCAGTTTCCCCAGCCTATGCTTAAGAAACTAGCTTAGGGTAAAACTGGGGAAACACCCTTTTTGGATTTACATGGATGGAGAAGTAATGTATTAGAATATAATGTCTAAAACAAATAACTGGTTCAGGAGCTAGGAACGTAGTGACGCCAGCAGAGTAAGGAATCTAGAGGAACCTAGAAGGCTTATTAGCCATCAGTCAACAATTTTCATATTGGCCTATCAGTAGTGCCTTGAAAGAAATCGTTCTGTGTAGAAAGCTGCTACTTGTGTATTCTGGAAAGAATATTTATATCTATTCACTAAGGCTGGAAAAATTGAAATAAGCGAACAGGGAGTTGGATTTTCATAATAGTTCATATGTTCAGCTCATTTACTTTTCCAGCTGTATCTTCTTTGTGCCATACAATGTGATGGATGAGTAAAGATGAGGAAAATGAGGCATCTACCCATTGGGGGATTATGGTCTTATGTTGTAAATTAATATACCTTCCCTAACTTAGAAGTGGGTTATAGGTTATATTTCAAACTATTATTTATTTATTTATTTATATTGAAGTACAGTTGATTTACAGTCTTGTATTAGTTTCAGATGTACAGCACAGTGATTTAGTTTTTTATATGTGTGTGTGTATTCTTTTCAGATTCTTTTCCACTATAGTTTGTTACAAGATGTTGAATATAGTCCCCTATGCTACATAGTAGGTCCTTATTGATTATCTGTTTTGTATATAGTAGTGTGTATCTGTTAATCCCAAACTGCTCACTTCTCCCTGCCTTCCTCCCCTGCTTTTCCCTTGACAACCAAAGTTTATTTTCTATGTGAATGTGTTTCTGTTTTGTAAATAAGATCATTTGTGTCATTTTTTAAAAATTCCACATATAAGTGATATCGTATGCCATTTGTATTTCTCTGACTTAACTTCAGTTAGCATCTCCAGGTCCATCCAATTTAAAGGGCATTATTTCATTCTTTTTATGACCGACTGATATTCCATTGGGTTCTACCACATGTTGTTTATCCATTCATCTGTCAGTGGACACTTAGATTGCTTCCATGTCTTGGCTATTGTAAATAATGCTGCTATGAACACTGGGGTGCATGCATCTTTGTGACGTAGAGTCCTTTCCAGGTATTTGCCCAGGAGTGGGATTGCTGGATGACATGGTAACTCCATTTGTAGTTTTTTAAGGTTCCTCCACACTGTTCTCCATAGTGGCTACACCAGTTTGCATTCCCACCAGCAGTGTAGGAGGGTTCCCTTTTCTCCACACCTTCTCCAGCATTTGTTATTTGTAGACTTCTTGATGATCCTTCTGAGCAGTGTAAGGTGATATGCACTGTAGTTTTGATTTGCAGTTCTCTAATTAGCACTGTTAATGTCTTTTTACGTGCCTGTTGGCCATCTGTATATCGTCTTTGGAGAAATGTCTATGTAGGTCTTCTGCCCAGTTTTTGACTGAGTTGTTTGTTTTTTTGTTAGCAACTTGTATGAGTTGTTTCTATGATTTGGAAATTAAGCTCGTTGGTTCCCTCATTTGCAAATGTTTTCTCCCAGTCTGTAGGTTGTCTTCTCATTTCATTTATGGTTTCCTTTCCAGTGCAAAAATGTATAATTTTAATTATAGCACATTTGTTTATTTTTGCTTTTATTTCTGTTACTCTAGGAGACAGATCAAAAAAAAAATATTGCTGTGATTTATGTTGAAGAGTGTTCTGCATATGTTTTCCTGTAAGAATTTTATAGTATTGAGTCTTACATTTAGGTCTTTAATACATTTTGGTTTTGTATATGGTGTTAGATAATGTTCTAGTTTCATTTTTTCACATGTAGCAGTTCAGTTTTCCCAGCACCACTCATTAAAGAGACTGTCTTTTCTCCATTGTTTATTCTTGCCTCCTTTATTGTAGGTTAACTGACCATAACTGCATGGGTTTATTTCTTGGCTTTCTATCTTTTTCCATTCATCTATATATCTGTTTTTGTTCTGGTACTTTACTGTTTTGATGAGTGTAGCTTTGTACTATAGTCAGACTTCAGGGAGTCTAATTCTTCCATCTCTGTTCTTTCTTAAGATAGCTTTGGCTATTTGGGGTCTTTTGTGTTTCCATAAAAAATTTTTAAATTATTTGTTATAGTTCGGCAAAAAAAGCTATTGATAATTTGATACAGATTACATTGAATCTGCAGATTGCCTTGGGTAAGTATAGTCATTTTGACAATATCAATTCCTCCAATCCAGAAACACAGTATGTCTTTCTGTTTATGTTGTCTTCAATTTCTTTGAATTTAGCATCTTATAATTTTTGAGGTAAATCTTTAGGTAGGCTTATTCCTAGGTATTTTATTCTTCTTGATATGATGGTAGATGGGATTATTTCTTTAATTTCTGTCTTTTGTTATTAGTACATAGAAATGCAACTGATTTCTGTATTTTAATTTTGTATCCTGCAGCTTTACCAACTCTTTAATGAGCTCTAGTAGTTTTCTGGTGGTGTCTTTAGGATTTTTTGCATATAGTATCATGTCATCTGCAAACATTGACAGTTTTATTTCTTCATTTCCAGTTTGGATTCCTTTTATTTCTTTTTCTTCTCTGATTTCTGTGACTAGAACTTCCAAAACTATGTTGAATAAAAGTGGCAAGGGTGTATGATTACTGATCTTAGAGGAAATGCTTTCAGCTTTTCACTGTTGAGTATGATATTAGCTGTGGGTTTGTCATATATAATCTTTATTATGTTGAGGTGTGTTCCCTCTATGCCAGATTTCTAGAGAGTTTTTATATAAATGGATATTAAATTTTATCAAAACATTTTTCTGCATCTATAGAAATAAATGAAATGTATTATTCAGTTTATGTGGTGTATCACATTGATTTGCTGGTATTAAAAAATCTTTGCATCTCTAGGATAAATCCTATTTGATTATGATGTATGATCCTTTTAATGTATTGTTGGATTCAGTTTGCTCGTATTTTGTTGAGGATTTTTTCATGTATTGGCCTGTCATTTTCTTTTTGTGTGATATCTCTGTCTAGTTTTGGTATCAAGGTCATGTTGGCTTTACAGAATGAGTTCGGGAGTATTCCTTCATATGCAGGTATTTAGAAATAGTTTCAGAAGAACAGGTTTTAAATATTCAATAGAATTCACCTGTGAAATCGTCTGGTCCTAGACTTTTGGTTTGGGGCAGTTTTTAAATTATTAATTCAATTTCTGTACTTGTGATTGGTCTGTTCATGTATTCTATCTTTTTCTGGTTCAGTCTTGGATCTGAATATCTTTTAAACCATTTGAATGAATCTTAGAATGCATTTTCCATACAAATCGTGTTGTAATTTGTGGTTAAGACCTCATTTCAGGGCTATAAATCTATTTTTTTGTAATGTAGGTAATGTAGAGTATTAATCAGTGGTAGTCTAGGTTAAAAAAATTATGGAAAATGACACATAGAGTATAAGAGGAACAAAAAGAAGAGTTTATCAAAGAGGTCTCATAGTTTGACATCTATATCTATCACCTGTACCCCTTTATCTTTTTATAGCTGCTTTCCCCTAGTCATACTCCCCCCAGTTCTAAATATTTTTATGTGGTCTATCCCACAAATAGTTTTGTTGTAAATTACTCCTCCTCCTTCCTTTAACCAAACTTCTAGCTTCCTTGGTGAAACCAATTTCAGCTAGATATTAAGATAAAAGCATTATTCTTAACTCACTTAATATATTTCAAAATAGACAATAGATGTATGTAATAGAAACTCAAATTGTCCAAAGGGATATATAGAAAGAAAGTGGCAAGCAATGATTTTCAAATCCCACATATTCTTGTTAGATTTCCTTAGTATTTTATAAAACCATTCAAAAGACTATATCTTTTAAATCTGAGGTTAAACTGACTTTTCATGCTTTTAGATCACTTTTAAGTGATTATAACATTTTATGATTTGTTTTGGCAATTGTATTAGGTTACAGTTTTCCAGAGAAACAGAATGAATAGCAGATGTGCATACATATAGTAATATAATAATGAGAATGAAATATATTGTGATATAATAATTGTTGGTTAATAGTGAATTATGTATAATTACATATATATGTAGACTTACTGGGAAGAATTGACTCATGCAAATATGGAGGGTAAGTCCTACAATGTACCATCAACAAGCTGGAGACCCAGCAAAGCCAGTGGTGTAATTCCAGTCCAAGTCTAAAGGCCTAACCATCAGGGGATTTGGTGGTGTGAATCTCAGTTCAGGGGCAGAAGAGCAATATTCCAGCACAAGCAGGCAGGCAGTGAACGCAACCTCACATCCTCTGCTTTTTTTTCTGTTCAAACCCTCAGTGGATTGGATGATACCCATTCACATTGGGGAGGGCAATTTACTGAGCCAGTAAACTAAGACAGTTACATAGTAGTGATTTTCTAACTGAAAAAAATGGAAACTTTCCTCCAAACATCAGTATTAAGATAAGCATGCTCACTTTCACCACTAGTATTCAATATTTTACTGGGAATTCTAGCCAGAGCAATTAGATAAGAAAAAAGAGTAAAAGGCATCCAGTTGAAAAAGAAGAAATAAAAGCATCTCTATTTGCAGATGACTTGATCCTCTTGATGCTACATAGAGAGACTCCTAAAGAATGCACAAGGAGCTGTTAGTACTAATAAAGGTGTAAGATTAATACACAAAAATCCATTGTGTTTCTGCACACCTGCTGTGAACAGTTTGAGAGAATTGAAGGAGGCAATTATGTTTATAGTAGGATTTAGAAGAATAAATCCTTCCTGGTTTCCTTGGTGGCTCAGAGGGTAAAGCGTCTGCCTGCAATGCTGGAGGCTCGTGTTCGATCCCTGGGTCAGGAAGATCCCCTGGATAAGGAAATGGCAACCCACTCCAGTACTCTTGCCTGGAAAATCCCGTGGACGGAGAAGCCTGGTAGGCTACAGTCCGTGGAATCACAAAGAGTCAGACACAACTGAGCAACTTCACGTCAGAAGAATAAAATATCTAGGAATAAATTTAACCACAGAGGTGAAAGACTTTGTACACTGGAAATGCAAAGTGTTGCTGAGGGAAATTGAAGAAAACCTAAATAAATGGAAAAACAATCTGCTTTCATGGGCAGAAGATTTAACATTGTTAAGGTATCAGTACTTCTACCCAAAGTGATCTACACACTTAATGTAATGCCTATCAAAATTCCACACAGTGTGAGAAACTATTCAGGCATAAAAATGGTTGAGGTTCTCATACATGCTGTATAGCATGATGAACCTTGAAAACATAAGGTAAGTGAAATAAGCCAAATACAAAAGGATGAATGTTACACAATTTGAGTTATGTGCAATATCTAGAGCAGGCAACTTGAAAGAGACAGAAAGTATATCAGAGATTACCAGACGTTAAGGGTTATTGTTTAATGTTATAGAGTTTCTGTTTGTGGTAATGGTGGTGGTTTAGTTGCTAAGTTGTGTCCAACTCTAGCCACCCCATGGACTGTAGTCTTCCAGGCTCCTCTGTCCCTGGGATTTTCCAGACAAGAATACTGGAGTGGGTTGCCATTTCCTTCTCCAGTGGATCTTCCTGACCCAGGAATCGAACCTGGGTCTCCTGCATTGCAGGCAGATTCTTTACCAAGAATCTGAGCTATGAGGGAAGCCCGCAATAGTTTATTGTATTTGTTTTAGTCTGTGGTAATAGAATGGTTTTGAAAATAGGTAATGTTGATGGTTGTAGAGCTTTGTGAATGTAATTAATCCCACTGAATTGTACACTTTAAAATGGTAAAATAACAACATGAATATGCATTGTTTAACAAGATGGTAGAGTAGAAGGATGTCAGCTCACTCCATACAGAAACATTAAAATCACAACTACCTGCTAATAAAAAACAATGGAACCTACCAAAAAAGATACTCTATATCCAAAGACAAAGAATAAGCCACAATGCGATGGTAGGAGGAACACAGTTGCAATAAGCTGGGCAGTCCACAAACTGGAAAATAATTCTGTCACAGAAATTTCCCACAGAAGTCCTCAACCCCACATCAGGCTTCCCAGACTGAGGGTCTGTTAACAGGACAAAGAGCCCCCAGAGAATCTGGCTTTGAAGGCCAGTGGGGTTTGATCACAGGAATTTCACAGGACTAGGAAAAACAGATTTTACTCTTATAGGGTACACACAAGGTCTTATGCACCAGCTCGTAGGGGAAAAAGCTTAAGAGACTGGGCCACACCGACCTGCTAGTATTAGGCAGGTGTGGCTCACTGTGGGGAAGAAGACACTGACAGCGGCAGTTCTGGCAAGTGCTCATTAAGGAGCTGCCTGGAGGTAGCCATTTTCTCTGCAAGACCTAGCCCCGCCCAACAGCCTGTAAGCGCCAGTGCTGGGACACCTCAGGCTAAGCAGTCAGCAGGACAGGAATACAGCCCCACGCATCAGCAGACAGGCTTCTTAACATCTTCCTGAGCATGGCCCTGCCCACCAGCGGGCAAGAGCCAGCACCCACCAGTGGACAGGAACCAGTTCCTCCCACCAGGAAGCCTGCATAAGCATCTTAGCCTCATCCACCTGATTTCAGATCACAAAAGCAAGAATAATTGCCGTCCTGCAGCCTGTGGAATAGAAACTGCAATCACAGAAAGTTAGACAAAATGAGACGGGAAAGGAATGCATCCCAGATGCAGGAACAAGATGAAACCCCAGAAGAACAACTAAGTGAAGTGGAGATAGGCAATCTCGTGGAAAGAGAATTCAGAGTAATTATGTGAAAAGGATCCAGAATCTTGGGGAAAAACGGGAGGCATATGTTGAGAAGATATAGGAAATGTTTAAAAAAGATCTAGAAGAACTAAAGAACAAACAACAGAGATGAACAGTACAGTAACTGAAATGAAAGAGAACACTGCAGGAAATCAATAACAGAGCAACGGAGGAAGAACAGATAACTGACTTGGAAGACAGGGTGGTGAAGATCACTCCCAGGAAACAAAAAAGGGTGAAAAGAAATGAAGACAGTCTAAGAGACCTCTTGGACAACAACTTGAGAAAATACTTGAAGCAATAATAGCTGAAAACTTCCCTAGCAAGGAAAGGAATTAGTCGCCCAGGTCCAGGAAGTGCAGAGAGTCCTAGGCAGAATAAACCAGAGGAGAAACACATGAGACAGATTTCAAACTGAAGAAAATTAAATGAAAAATTTAAAAAATATTAAAAGCAACAAAGGGAAAAGCAGCAAAAAAACATACAAGGGCACTCCCATTTCATTACTAGCTGATTTCTCAGCAGAAACTCTGCAGGTCAGAAGGGAGTGGCGTGATGTATTTGAAGTAACGAGAGGGAGAAACCTACCAAGAACCCTCTACCCAGCAACGCTCTCATACAGATTCAACAGAAAAATCAAAAGCTTTATAGACAGGCAAAAAATACTAGAATTCAATACCATCAGACCAGCTTTGCAACAAATGCTAAAGGAACTTTTCCAAGTAGAAAAGAAAAATCCACTACTAGAAACAAGAAAATTACATATGGAAAAGCTCACCAGTAAAGGCAAATGTGCAATAAAGACAGGAAATCACCTGCACACATACATGGTATGGAAACCAGCAGTTGTGAGAAAGGAGAGCTCTTTGAAACACATTTGAATTTGAAATTAAAAGAGCAACTTGAAACAATCTTGTTTATATATAGACTTCTATATTAAAACCTCATGGTAACCACAAACTGAAAATCTACAGTAGATATAAACAAAAAAAGAAAAAGAAATCTAGACACAACACTGAAACTAGTCATCAAGTCACAAAAGAGAACAAAATAGGAAGGGAAGAAAAAAGGCCTACAAAGACAAATCCTAAACAATTTTAAAAGTAGCAATACAAACATACATATTGATGTATGTATCAATGGATTGAATGCTCCAACCAAAAGTCATGGACTGTCTGGATGGATGCAAGAACAAGACCCATATATATGCTGTCTACAAGAGTCCCACTTTAGATCAGGGGACACATACAGACTGAAAGTGAGAAGATAAAGATATTCCATCTTTCTTGCAAATGGGAATGGAAAGAAAGCTGAAGTAGCAGTACTCATCAGATAAAATAGACTTTAAAATGAAGACTGTTGCAAGAGACAAAGATAGTCCAACAGTCCAAGACAATCTGAGAAGATGTAACAATTGTAATTATATATGCCCTCAACATAGGAAAACTTCAGTATATAAGGCAAATACTAACAACATGAAAAGAGAATCAATAGTAACACAATAATGGGGAGACTGTAACACCCCACTTTTGTCAGTGGACAGATCATCCTGATATGATCAACAAGGAAACACAGACCTTAAATGTTACTTTAGACCAGATGGACTTAATTAATATTTGTAGAGCATTCCATCCAAAAGAATACATACACATTCTTCTCAAGTGCACATGGAACATTGTTAAGGATTGATTATATGCTGGCCACAAAGCAAGCCTTGGTAAATTTTAAAAAATTGAAAACATAATCAAGCATCTTTTTCAACCTAAATGCTATGAGCTTAGGAGAAACTACAAGAAAAAAAACTTAAAAAACACTTTGGGGCTAAACAATATGCTACTAAGCAACCCTGTAGATCACTGAGGAAATAAAAAAATACCTAGAGATAAATGAAAATAAAAGCATGATGATCCAAAATCTGTGGGATGCACCAAAAATGGTTTTAAGAGGGATGTTTATAGCAATAAAATCTTACCTCAGGAAACAAGAAAAATTGCAAGTAACTTAATCTTACACCTAAAGCAATTAGAGAAAGGAGAACAAACAAAATCAAAAGTTAGTAGAAGGAAAGCAATCAGAAAGAATAGAGCAGAAATAGAGATGAAGAAAACAATAGAAAAGACCAGTGACCCTAAAAGCTAGTTTTCTTTGAAAAGATAAACAAAATTGATTAAACTTTAGTCAGACTCATCAAGAAAAAAATGGAAGAGGGCTAGAATCAATAAATTTAGAAATGAAAAAGAAATTACAACAGACACCACAGAAATACAAAGGCCCATAAGAGACTGCTATAAGCAACTATATGCTAATAAAATGGACAATTAGAAGAAATGGACCAGTTCTTAAAAATGTATAGTCTCCCAAGACTGAACCAGGAAGAGATAGAAAATATAAACAGACCAAGCACAAGTATTGAAATGGAAACTGTGATTAAAAAGTTAAACAAGGAAAGTCCCAAGATCAGATGACATCACAGGCGAATTCTATAAAACATTTAGACAAGAGTTAACACCTGTCCTTCTGAAACTAGCCCAAAAATTTCAGAGGAAAGAACACTCCCAAACTCATTCTGTGAGGCCATCATCACTCTGATACCAAAACTAGACAAGATACTACACACACAGAAAAGAAAATTAAGACCAATATCACTGAAAAACACAGACACAAAAATGCTCAAGAAAACACTAGCGGTCTGAAACCAACAAAATATTATTAAAAGAATCATATGCCATGATCAAGTGGGATTTATCCCAGGGATGTAAGAATTTTCAGTATCTGCAAGTCAATCAGTGTGATGTACCACATCAACAAGTTAAAGAATAAAAAACGTACAGTCTCTCAATAGATACAAAAAAAGCTTTGACAAAATTCAGTGTTCATTTATGACCAACCTAGACAGCATATTAAAAAGCAGAGACATTACTTTGCCAACAAAGGTCCATCTAGTCAAGGCTATGGTTTTTCCATTGGTCATGTATGGATATGAGAGTTGGACTATAAGGAAAGCTGAGCACTGAAGAATTGATGCTTTTGAACTGTGGTGTTGGTGAAGACTCTTGAGAGTCCCTTGGACTGCAAGGAGATCCAACCAGTCCATCCTAAAAGAGATCAGTCCTGGGTGTTCATTGGAAGGACTGATGTTGAAGCTGAAACTGCAGTATTTTGGCCATCTGGTGCAGAGAGCTGACTCATTTGAAAAGACCCTTATGTTGGGAAAGATTGAAGCCAGGAGGAGGAGGGGACAACAGAGGATGAGATGGTTAGATAGCATCACCAACTCAGTGGACATGAGTTTGGGTAAACTCCCTGAGCTGGTGATGGACAAGGAGGCCTGGCATGCTGCGATTCAAGGGGTCTCAAAATGTCGGACACGACTGGGTAACTGAACTGAACTGAATCACCTGTAATCATCAATTTTCAGTTAGACTCGCCAATTTAAGGATAACTTCTCCTTGTTCTTTTTGTTCTCCCCCTCAGAATATATCTGAGAAGCTTTATGGAGAAAAGGAAAATAATGAAGTTAAATTTGAAGTTAAGAATGGAAAATAATTGAAAGCAGTCAAGATAGGGGAAAAAGCAGAATTGGAGCAGAATGATACTTTTAAATATTATGTATCACTTGCTTGAGACTGAAGAAATTACTATGGAAGAAATTTAAAGCATAATTAATGGATACATCCCTCCATGTACTTTATATGAGCAAAGCATCTAATTTCAGTTGTTCTTCAGAATAACATTTTCCTCTTTGGGGAAAATGAGAGAACTCTGGATTTTACAGTGAGACTTTTCTAGGCAAACTGGAAAATACATTAAAAAATCCTGAATTTTTGGCATGTGGCTTTCTCAAGAGAAAAATGGATATTCTTAGTGTACATACCATAAGAATCTGCTCTGAGTTAAGGCAGTCTGGCAAAAAATGTCAAAACTTGAAAAACTTTCTCTTGTGCCAGACCAACTGGATCATAGTTTCTTTTTAAAAACAGAGTACTAATCTAGACACTTTAAAAATGCTAGTTGCCAAAAAAAGATGATGCTGAATTTCTACCCTGCTGAAACAAAAAAAGATTCATTCAAGGAAGACCGAGATTTCAGATTTTTCTCAAGTTGTACGACAGTGGAATTTGGCCATAATATAGGATTTTATCAGATTTTGTAAGGATGTCATGAAACAGTCACTGGATATCTGGATGTAGTACCCATCAACATCTGCATAGTTTGCAGTGGTCATTATAAGATGAAGGGTTTGATCCAGTTTAGTCTAGCCAGAGGCAAATCTGTTTAAGAAAGGAATAGTGTTTTATAAAATACGATGGCACCCACTGATGATACTTTCACTCACCAACTTGAAAAAAGGGGCAACAATAACTTGGAAACTTTGTAACAGAAATGTATTCTGCAGGCAGGTATAAAAGATTGTTGATTTTCAGACACAACTAAATTAGTGAAGGGACATAGAGATAATATTAAAGCAACCAATAATGCTGTCTTAGGATAGCAAAGTATAGTTGAAACCATCCTTTGAAAATATAGAAAATGCTATCGCTGGCAATAATTCAGCTTCCAGCACATGAGATTAAATATAAATATTGCCATTTTGTGGTAATGAAGACACTTGCCATGAAGACAATGGTAACCATTCTCCTCCCAGAAGCTGCTCAGCAAGTCGTTATCTCCAAAGACTATGATGTATTGTCCACTGAGTCAGAAGATGTAGAAATGGAGACCAAGCTTCCAGAATTTCTCAGAATGTAGCAGTTGGATGACAGTTTAAAAGCTATTCCATGAATTTGCTTACCATTGAGATGAAGAAAAGAATTCATTTCACCTAGTGAGAAGTATAATGAGGAGGAGAGGAAAGGAAATTAAAAGTGACGAGAGTGATGAAATGTCCACTACTCCAGTTGGTCCTGCAGTGGAGGCAAGTTCAGGCATGTGAAAGATATCTTGATACTCAGTCCAAAAGCTCGGAGGTTGCTTAGCTGATGGGTAACTGTCTTAACTTGAGAGAAAGATTTACTAATAGGTTACATACCACAGCTCCTGGGGGTGCCTTTCACTTCTTGCTCTTTCTGAGCAGAGCTCTTTGGAGTCTCTCTGGAGGGCGACACTGCAGGACTCAGCCCTTCCCGCACAACTCCCTGGGGTAGACGGGGAGCAGCATCAGTTCCTTAAAGAATGGCAAGACAATGTGAAGAGGCTCTGCCACTCCAATCCTCCCGGGAAAGGGATGCAAGAGAAAGAGCCCCTAGGACTCCTCATAGCAAAGGAGCTTAATTGCCTCAGCTTTGTATTTCTGAGGTACTTCGTGGGAGGTTCCCAGCCTTGAGTGGGAGTTACTAAAGTCCTCCTGCTCCTTCAGGCTTTTGGAGCTTAATTGAAGGAGCTGGAATTCCTTTATGATAGTCTGTCTCATGGAAGTGTCTCTCTCATATGGAGGTAGTCTGTCTCATGGAGGTAGTCTGTCTCATATGGAGGTATTCTCTCTTATATGGAGGTAATCTCGCTCATATGGAGGTTCCAGTGGTAAGCAGCTGGGATCTCAGACAGACACACAACTTCTTATTTAAATGCGTAATAATGAAGGAAAATTTTAAGGAAAAAATATCACGTGGAATTCCACTATGTTCACATAATTTTTAGCTTTTGCATATTGCTTTCTTTCCATTCTTTGCTCCCATACTTATATACATATTTTACTTCGTTGAAACATACTAATCATATTCATTGTATATGAACATTTAATGTCACATTTGCCTTATTTTTATAGCACACACAAATGTTAGTGGATAACACTGATGTGATTTTGAAAAGCATTTAAATAGAATTTCTAGTTTATCTCATAAAATTGATAGGACAGATTTTTGCTCTCTGAAACAATAGTCACTAGCCAGCTACACATGGCTAATGAGCTTTTTAAATGTGACTATTCTGAAATGAGATATGCTATGAATATAAAGTATACACTGAATTTTGGGGAAAAAAGTATAAAATATCTCATGAATAACTTTTATATTGATTACATGTTGAAATGGTAATACTTTGGGTATATTGAGTTAAATAAAATATATTATTAAAATTATTGTTAAATTATTAAAATTAAGTTTACCTGTTTCTTTTTACTTTCAATGTGGCTATTAGAAAATTTTTAATTATATATATGGCTTGCATTATATTTCTGTTAAACTGCACTGGTATAGATTATCACATACAAACTGTGAGATCTTAAAATTTGAAAAGAAACTCAAGTTGCAGCCATAAGGAAGTAGTTAACTCATCTTTGGTATATTTACTGGGTCCAGTATTGTGCAGCTTTTAGAAGTGCAGACACATGAATGTGGCCAAACATATCTTTCGTTGTCTTCCAATTTAAAAGAGTACCTTGGTGTATTTGTCACGTTGGAATATGTTAAGCTACTCACACCAGTCAGAATGGCTGCCATCCAAAAGTCTACAAGCAATAAATGCTGGAGAGGATGTGGAGAAAAGGGAACCCTCCTACACTGTTGGTGGGAAGGCAAACTAGTACAGCCACTATGGAAAACAGTGTGGAGGTTCCTTAAAAACCTGGAAATAGACCTGCCATATGACCCAGCAATCCCACTGCTGGGCATACACACCGAGGAAACCAGAATTGAAAGAGACACGTGTACCCCAATGTTCATCGCTGCATTGTTTACAATAGCCAGGACATGGAAGCAACCTAGATGGCCATCAACTGATGAATGGATAACAAAGCTCTGGTACATATACACAATGGAATATTACTCAGTCATTGAAAAGAATGCATTTGAATCAGTTCTACTGAGGTGGACGAAAGTGGAGCCTATTATACAGAGTGAAGTAAGCCAGAAGGAAAAACAATACAGTATACTAACACATATATATGGAATTTACAAAGATGGTAACGATAACGCTATTTGCAAGACAGCAAAAGAGACACAGTTGTATAGAACAGCCTTTTGGACTTTGTGGGAGAGGGCAAGGGTGGGATGATATGGAAGAATGGCATTGAAACATGTAGATTATCATATGTGAAATCAGTCGCCAGTCCAGGTTCGATGCATGAGCTGGAGTGCTCGGGGCTGGTGCACTGGGATGATCCAGAGGGATGGGATGGGAGGAAGGTGGGAGGTGGGTTCAGGATGGGGAGCACATGTACACCCGTGGGGGATTCATGTCAGTGTATGGCAAAACCAATACAATATTGTAAAGTAATTAGCCTCCAATTAAAATAAGTTTATATTAAAAAATTAAAAACGTATGTTTTAATATAAAAAAAATTATTGGGTAACACTGATTCATAGGCTTAGAGCTAGGTAAATAAGGTGATGGTGGTGTATTTGTTCTCTCAAAATGATATGAAGGACCCAGAAAGAAAAACACCAATGCAGTATACTAATGCATATATATGGAATTTAGAAAGATGGTAACGAGAACCCTGTATGTGAGACAGCAAAAGAGACGCAGATGTATAGAACAGTCTTTTGGACTCAATGGGAGAGGACGAGGGCAGGATGATATAGGAGAACGGCATTGAAACATGTAAATTATCATATGTGAAATGAATCGCCAGTCCAGGATCGATGCATGAGACAGGGTGCTCAGGGCTGGTGTACTGGGATGACCCAGAGGGATGGAATGGGGAGGGAAGTGGGAGGGGGGTTCAGGATGGGGAACACATGCACACCCATGGCAGATTCATGTCAATGTATGGCAAAACCAATACAGTATTGTAAAGTAAAAAAATAAATAGATTAATAAAAAAAGAAAAGAAAAATAAATGCTTCTCCAAAAAATAAAAAAACGATATGAAGGAGAAAGGACAAACCAACTATATATCTCTTCTTTCCCACTGCTTACTGGTGATGAGAAAGTGAAATGCCAAAGGATAGGATGGTTGGGAGAATTTATTGTTTGTAAAGGAGTGAAAGCTGAAGGAGGAGCATTTACATCTTTTGCTACTTCGAAAAATGCAAAGAAAATGATAAGAACTGAATATAAGATTCTTTTAAAAGGATTAAAGCTTTGAAAATGACTTGCTGTGTTCAACTGCTTGATCTTACTGAATGTTTTTTTTTGTTTTTCATTCACAGATTCATGGTGTTGCTATCTAAAGTTGAGAAATCATCAGAAGAATTCATGGAAATAATGCAAAATTTAAGTAGTATACAGGTTTGCTTTTTTTGGCATATAATTTTTCATACTTCTGTTACCCCATTAGAAAAAGAATAGGAGAATCCAATCCTGGAAAGAGTGTACAGAAGGTATATTCATTTTACTTTTCATAAGAGTTCCTTAGATGAATATTAATAACCATAATATTTTGGTAATACCTGACTTCACATTGAAAAGTAAATTTATCAATTATGTTTTGTCTTTGTAGTTAATAGATTGGTTTTATTCAGATATTTTAAGGCTTTAGTTAACCTACCAGAAAAAATAAAATTTCATTATCAGAGTTTAAGTTTTTCAGAGAAAGGAAGCAATGTACTGTATTTTCACTAGAGTTGTCAGTAGTATTGTAGAGAACTTAACTCATTTAAAATGCCTTTCTTTTAGGCTTTGAAGGGCAGTAAAGAGCTTGAAAATCTCATTGGTATCCCCCATGCATCATGTGTTTTTCAAAGAGAAATGCAGAAAACAAAAGAACTAAGTAAGAGAAATTTTTGAGTTGTTTGGGGTTTTTTTTTGTCCCCTCACCCCTAATTTATGAGTTTTTAATGAGTTTCTCTCTATTGCTTGTTTGTAAACTTAGAACAGAAAACCACATATCTTTTGCTAGGATGTGTTATTTCAGGGATTCTTCTTGACTGTGAGGGAAAGAGTGTTCCTTGGTAACTCGCAGTAGGCTTATTTTATGTAGTTCACATTCTTTACATAAAATATAAGGTATTGCATTTTGTACTTGATGCTTATAAAAATATGTATTTTTTTGAAGTCGTTTCTTCCAAATTGAGAAATGATTAATAGCCCATATTAATTTTTTTTTCCTTTAGTGACTAATGTAATAAAGCAAAAACTATTTAAAAAGAAGAATTCAGGACTTGCCAATGAAGGTAAAGAGTTCTGTCTTAGTTTATTGTATAAAGAAATCCTTCCATCTCATTTTACCATCTCAACCAGTTGTCATGAGCCCTTTTCTAGTGTATTCTTTTAAAAGACCACCACTGTCGTTTGAAAAACGTTCTATTGCATTTAGCAGGAGACCATGTCTTGTAAGATCAGTTTTCCTGATGATTGAGCTTTTGAAATACAGTTTTTAGGTGAAGAGTTATAGTTCTTTCTTCCGTTAAAAGTTCTTTTTGAAAATACAGACAGATGGGGCAATAATGCATTATACATGGCAGATTTTAATGGTGATTTAGAAAGATACACAAAACATAAAAAGTTACTTTGTAGGCAGTGTTCTGAGATTTTTAATAACATTTGCTCCACTGTGAACTCTTATACCTCTGAGCATTTCACACTATGGGAAACTAAATCAGGAGATTTTAAGTTCGCATACACATGCCCATTCACACCTTGGTCAGCAAAATAATCACAGACTATAAAATATTAAAGCCGCTAGACCAACTTGAGAGATCATTCTAATAGTACTGACATGGATGCCGTTTGGCAGTCTCTGCAAACGGAGGTAGGCCTTGAAGTCGGTAGCCATGTGTTAGTCTACCATTTTTGAGTACCAGTGACTTCCCTTTGTTGGGGCCTGTGTTCTTAACACTAAGATCAGCAGATCTATACAGCAACCCTGCAAGATAGTTGTCATTGTCATTATAGATAAGGAACAAAGATACAGTAAAAATGTTGAGTATTTTGTCAAAAGACACTGCTACTTAAGTGTCAGAGCAGGGATTCCAACTGAAAACCAGTCTCACATCAAAAAATGTCTTTGTGTTTTTCTGTGTTGTGTCTTCCTGAAATAAATGAAAGCATCCAGTCATCCCAGCTCTCAAGTTCAAACATAAGACATAACTCAACCAATTTAGTCTGTGTTTAGGATCTTTAACAAAGTTAGCGATGAGTTTGCAGGAGGAAAAGCTGGGATTCCCTGCAGGTCAGTTCCAGAGGCCAGCTTGGTCATGGCAGGGTAGCAGTCATGGAAAAACTCCTCCAAAACTCACGTGGGAAGATACCTGAGCAGACTTCCTGGGCCCTTTGGTTGGACAGCTACCTCCCATTAGGATCCATAGAATTTAAGTGTGTGCAAGCAGCTCTTTCCTAGAAAACAATTGAGATCATTTCTCTCCATTGCAGTATATCTTGATTATAATGTGTAACTGGTTTTCAATGATTTTAATTTCTACTGACTTGAAAAGTTTTAGAGGATCATAATGGGAAATTGGAGTATTTATTATTTATTAACTAGAGAAAATCTTTCTTTTATATATTCAATAGCGATGGTGTGATTTTTTTTTTAAATCTGTTAGTTTCCTGGAGCTAATTAGAATTAGGCTTTACATTAGGCTTTTGCCAAATATATATATATATTTAATTCTGGTGGGATTTTTCTTTTTTTTTTTTTTGTTAAAAATAATGCATACCAACACATGCACATTATATGTAAATTTCTTTGCCAAGTTAACATTCACCCCCTTCTGTTCATACATTCACATTAACAGGACTTTGTTAGTTTTTATGACAGTCCAAACTAATTTGCTTTACATATTCCTTATTTGGGGCTTTTTACAGAAATTTCTACTTTACTCTTGTTTTACTATGCTGTTACCCAGAATTATTTAAATTTTAAAATGTTCTGAGAATCTCCATAATATTAGAAATTATATAGTTAGAAATTACATAATATAAAAATCAGCTAATATGTTTTTAATGTTTTAGATTTGTTATATTAGGTATTTAATGAAAATGAGAATAAACACATTATTTATTTTACTATCAGAAGAATGTCCTTCAGATTTTTTTTCCTTCAGATTCTTGTCAGATTTTCCTAGAATAGTTAATATAGACAATACCAGGAAAATTCCAGCATTTATTTTGTCATTGTGCCTTTGAATTAATCCTTTAGTTCTGTGTATTTTTTTCATTTTACTGCTAATTAGCAGCAGTTGTAGTTTTTACTACAGTCAGAGAAATATAATTGTAAAGATGAGACTCTGGTGTTTTAAACAGACATCTGAGGCACATTCTAAGACTGCGTATAACCTGTTCTATGGAAATTTAGAACATCCACATTCACAGTAAAGGGTACACTGAGATTTTCATAATTTTCAGAACTGGACTTTGCAAATTAGGGAATGACTTGATAAAGCATGTGAATAAAGAAAACCTCCTTTACAGAATACAGATTTCTTAAACAAAGGAAGGCTTCTTTCTTTTTTCAGTTACTTAGGAAGTAAGCCTATCTTCACTTTCCTTAATAATATTGGCTTTATGACTATTAGAAAAATAATGAAATGAAGGCTTTTTCTGTTATATTTGGATGTGAATTTTCAAAATTATTTTTAATTTGTTATGCTCAAGATTTAAAACATATGACCATTCAGTGGGTTGATACAGAAGGACTGTCACATTATCATCACATGAGAAGGCATGAAATTTATTTACTTTACATAGTCAACCTCTGCATAAAACAACTTGATACAGATATTCCTGAGACAATAGGTGGCATTATATAGTACTGAGTATTTTCATTTTTTCTGGAGATATTAGAAAATACCATCATTGTTTGTCCATGACTAGTACTTCCAGTAAACAAAATGTTTTTTAAAAGAATGTAAGCAAATTGTAGAGCATTTGCCAAGATATGAAATCTAGACACTTAGCTTCAGTCCAAAACATATTTTATCTGTCTTGAGAATAATTGTGTAGGTTGAAATATGCATATTTTAAAAGAAATGTAACCATCTGAACTTTACATTGTTCAAAAAAGTTGATTGTTTCAACTGTCTGTAATACTAAATATTTCAAAATTTCTAGCTCTGGCCTTAAAAAGAAAAAAAACGCCAACTATAAATATTCTGATTTTCTTTAACTAAATTACTGTCTTCTTGCACTGTAAAATTCATCTTGATTACAGGATTTTTGAGATTTTCAAATTCTCAGTCCAAAGGACAAATTTTAAACTCCTTTTGTTTTAAGACTATATAAATAGTTTGATATTGCCTTTTCATTGTAACCACCCACTGAAGTATTTTTTAACTTAAAAATATGTTGTTCTTTCCCCCACTCAGTATTGCAAAAGTATTTGTCATATCAGCAAAATACTTTTACTCCTAAAAACTGCTTCCCTCTTATTTTTTTCTGTTACATTTTAACATGAAGTAATTTCTTTTTTCAAACAAATACTCCAGTATTAAAAACCCAGGTTTGAAATTTAGACATGAATTTTAGAAGAAACAACAAAAATTCCACTATGCTTTTAACATTCTTAGTTTATTTAGAACTAAAAAATAGAGATGTTAGTTCTGTTAACACAGATACACATTAATGTACAGCTGTAGCCCTCAGCTCTTTGTACGGATTCAGTTGTCACTTATCCTGTGTGGGTCACACCTTTTCCTTTCGTTAATGTTAATACTTGTGCTTTACACTGTTCATCACGGTTTGGGGGCTCTATTTCAACTGCTTGCTTGAGATTTGTCTAGGATTTAAGGAAACACAGACTGGTTTATTACTTTTCAAAGCCTTTTAAATAACTTCTCCTATGATTTAATTTTTTTATATACATTACTAAAAGTATGGTGCTTTTATCTTTTAAATAATCAGTTAAACTTTTAAACCATAGATTTTAACTCACTTAATGGCAATTATGTGTTTAAGAGGTGTAAATAACCTGCCATCAGACATTACAAATATCCAGGTGCTCTGTATGTGCTGATGACAACAAAATTGAAACGGAAGACTGTAATAATTCTGACTGGTTTTCTCTGCAGAAGATATTGATTATTTGTGTGTGGTGAGAGATTTGGAAAATTCAATTAAAGGAGTTGTGCAAAGGTTTCATAAATTTTCCTTCTACAGCGTGTACACAGACATTGTTGCGTATTAAATCAATGCAGCACTTCACAATATATTTTCTTTGAAACATAAAAATAAATAACATTTAAACAGTTCTGCTTACTACAGAAACAAATTTTATTTTCTGTGAAGCATTTAGTCATGTGCTATCACTGACTCATACACATTTGCCAGCTGTAACAAATTTTATAGACATTTTCTCCAGAGACATATCTCACATACTATGAATTTTTAAATGAGCAAATGGTGAAGAAGGGATGTCAGCAATATAAAAATTGATCAGTTAAAAGATAAAAGCATAAGTAAAGAGATTTGTATGGTAGTCTTAATAGGTTTTATTAAATAAAAATACTATAAAAAGACAGTAATGAACAGACTGAAGACTAACTGTTCTTGAGGTGGAGAAAAATTATTCTGGCACATTTAGTAGAAATTGGTTTTATGTCACCTGACAGATGAACATTTTTTTTCCACTTTAACTCTTAGAGTAGTTAGAAAAGCTCCTCAACATGTTAGATAAATTCTCTCAATGGTTTATGTATTTTAAACACCTCTACATAATCATAAAGCAGATATTTATAGTGTTATATAATTAATTATGTAGTTAAAAGCAGGTCTTGGGCAATCAGTAAATTGTAGATGATTTTTTTCCTCTACCTCAGACTTCACATAGGAAGAAAGTAGTCTTTTTCCTTCACACTCTTTATACCACATGCTTTAGTCCTCTGGAATCTCTCTTCCAGGACTCCAGGCTTCTCCATGACCTCCCTTTCTACCTGAACTACACTTTCTTCCTTCTCTGTCTAGCAAACTCCTGCTCATTCCTTAAGGTCAGCCTTCAACATCACATTCTTTGAAACTCTCCCCAGATAACCTAGGTAAAAAAATGAATGGCTTCATCTTCTAGGCTTCTACAACACTTGTCTGAATCTTTACAGATGTACCATGTTGTAGTGCATTGTAATCTCCTGGTTACACAGCTCTCTCTGGACTTCTCTCCTTGGCAAACAGACAGAGTCTTATCTCTTACTGTAGTATTGAACCTGGATGGAAGGTCCACAATACATGTTCAGTGAATGAACAAAAATGAATGGCCACTTGGAGAATTTTTTTTAAGGAATTATCTAGATATTTTCAAATAGGTATAAATGGCTATTTCCTTACATGCTTCATTCATTTAATATTTATTGAATGCCTACTAGGAGCCAGGCACTGTTCTAGCATTGTGAATACACTAATAAATGAGACAGACATAGTCCTGCCCTCAGGATTATAGAATCTAGCATAAAAGATGAGTAATTATAATAAAACATAACCACACATTATAATAATGAGATTCTTGGTGGTTTCCATCCTAAATTTTTAAATGTACATTCTGAAACAGAATCAGGCAAATCTGTAGGATGTTGAAACAAGAATTTATAGCCCCAAAGCTTTTATTTATAATGTAAAATAAAGCTTTATGTTTAGGCTCTTTATTTTAATTTCATTTTGATTAAGTATTTATTCTGCATCATATACTATGACAACTTACTTTACACTGTTTTCTGGAAAAAATCTTTTTTCTTTCATGTAGAATTATATGATCTTGACAGTTGTGAATTCCTTAAAACCATTTTAAACTTAGGTAGTTTCACCTTTATAATTAAGGTTACCCTTGTTATATTTCACTGAAAACATTTTAATTGTATTATCGAATTTGGTATTGTCTGTAAAGAAAATAGGGACATTAGCTTTGATGCATTAATTAAAACTATATTTTATCTATTCTTATAAATAATAGGAAGATAATCTGACAAGGTCTATGAGTTAGAGGCCAACTGAAAGAGAACACTACTGAGCTTGCCAGGCTAGCTTTCAAAGAGGGCATGTTTTTAGTGAGTATAAAGAAGGCCCTTCATTGAGTAAAAATAGCTAACTTAACAGTGACAGGTAGGCTATAGTTTCTGTAGGGCACATCAGACTGAACAAGATACAACGAGTCAGTGGATTTGGAAATGTGCTGAATTGATTAAGTGAATAATTGCATATTAATTAGTGTGCTAATTAATTGCCCTTTACATAGTAGTAATCAGTGAATATCAGGTTTCATAATTGGTCAAAGGTTTTAGATTCTATTAAGTATACAATATATATACGAATACAATCATTCACTGTAAGGCTAAGTGTTTTATAAAATTTCTGACCTGTAGAAATCCATCAAACTATTGGGTGGTGATCATAAATACACAGTTCATACATAAATATCCACAGTTATACATTTGGCAGATGAATATACACATTTAATATAGGACAGTCTCATTAATGAATGAGTTTGGGGAATGTTAAGAATACCGAGAATAGCTTTGTGTTCCTGGACTCTAGTAAAGATCATCATATGTTAGGGGTGTTTGTCTGAGTCTTTGAGTAGTACTTTCAAAAGACTTGATAGAATTAAGGTTGACCTGCAGAGAAATAACAGTTGAATGTGTTTGACTGCCTTGTAGACATTTCCCTGGATTTGTTTTGTTAATTCTTATTTATTTATTTAGGCTGTGCTGGGTCTCATTGCTGCTTCCGGGCTTTCTCTAGTTGCAGCGAGTGGGGCCTGCTTTCTAGTTGTGGCGTGGGGGCCTCTCACTGTGGTGGCTTCTCCTTTTGGGACATGGGCTCTAGGTGTACAGGCTCGGTCGTTGTGATACGTGGGCTTAGTTGCCCACGGCATGTGGGATCTTGCTGGACCAGGGAAGGAGCCCATGTCCCCTTCGTTGGCTTGTGGATTCTTAACCATTGGGCCACCAGGAAAGTCCTCGCTAGGTTCTTTTGATACTGTCTTCTCTCACTTCAGACTCTTTCTTCATGGCCTCATCCATTCTTTGACTTTTGTTCTCACCTTTGTGTATATGGTTTCCAGATCTGTTTGTCACCTTCCTCCTGAGCTATAAACAATCTCAGCTGCTACACATTATTCCCCAGATATGCTGACATCACCCACC
Organism: Antilocapra americana; assembly: GCA_007570785.1. Classification (NCBI taxonomy): domain Eukaryota; kingdom Metazoa; phylum Chordata; class Mammalia; order Artiodactyla; family Antilocapridae; genus Antilocapra; species Antilocapra americana. The sequence goes on along the minus strand of ML661344.1, from coordinate 1,203,950 downwards.
CCTCTCTCATATTATTCCTCATTGTTCCTTTTTTAGGGATTACATTCATCCAGTGATAGAGCTCAAAACTACAATTCTGTCTCTCTTTTTGTCCCCACATCCAAACTGATACCAAGTCGTATCACTTCCCAGAACGTGACTTCTCCTTTCCGTGTACACTGCACTGGTTTATTCCTTCATTAACTCTCATCCAGATTACTTGCATCCTCATTGTAACCTGCTTCTCTGCTCTTTGTTCTTGTTTCCCTACAGCCTGTCCTGCTACTGAACAAATTATGATTCCAAAAGTATCACTCCACCATATTTGTCGTAAAATCCAAATTTATACCAGTTTAGAACTCTGCCTGATCACACAACTTACCTTTCTAATTTGTCATTGTCTCAGTTACTCCAGATTATTTGCCATTCATTCGTGAACACATTCCTTAGGACATCCCTTTCTCATTTCCTTACTTTTGTTCTTGTCTCCTCCACTTGACATACCTTTTCCCCCATCATCAAAATTTTACTCATCTTTCAAAACCTGCTTATGAGTTTCCTTACACTAGGCTTCTTTAGATCCTTCTCTTCCATGTTCTTCTTTTATGGATTTGTCACATATACCAACTGGTATAACTAAGAGAGGATATTAAACTTCCTGACCTTGTCCCATGCCCTGGATAGGACCTCTGATAGATGTGATTCCCCTAACACCACTGTGTGACCAAATCCCCTGTCTGCACATCAGCTTCTGCCCATTTACACTTCAGAAATTATTCCTGCTGACCGATTTTGTTCAGTGAGCATAAGCACCCCATGTTAATTCACTCTCAGAGCCTTTAAAAAGTGAAGCCTTTATAAAACAATGTTAGAATAAGGGAAACAGCAACCCATAGGCCATAGACAGTATGAAGACCAGCAAAGTGTTAGTTGCTCAGTCATGTCTGATTCTTTGCACCCCAATGAACTGTAGCCTTCCAGGCCCCTCTGTCCATGAGATTCTCTAGACGAGAATACTTGAGTGGGTAGTCATTCCCTTCTCCAGGGATCTCACCCAGGTCTCCTGCATTTGCAGGCAGATTCTTTACCATCTGAGCCACCAGGGAAGCCTCCAAGAAAGCATGATTTTCGCTAATGTTAACTAGGAATACTGCAGGGATGCTGAGATACATCTTCTAGAAACAATGTAAATCACTTGGTTAGCAAAAGTGTGAGGCTTAGTATAAACGAAGCCCTTTGCATACTGCCCATCTAGTATTCAAACTGTAGATGTAAGGTTTATATACATGAAATGATGATTTAAATAAAGCAAGCAAGTGATAACAAGTAGACTTCTTTCCAGGATTCTGGCCCATAGCAAGTATAAAAAAGGATTATGAATCCACTGAGGATCAAAGTATCAACTTGATTAGTGGAGGAATTAATAACCTCCAATATGGGAGGCCCTCTGGTAGAACCTTGGGGTACTAATATGGACTAAGGCAGAAGGGAAACCTTCTCTTTCCCATATATGGAAGAAATGCTGCCAGATAGAAGTGCTCAGTCATGTGTGACTCTTTGTGACCCCACAGACTGTAGCCCACCAGGTTCCCTCTGTTCATGGGATTTTTCAGGCAAGAATACTGGATTGGGTTGCCATTTCCTCCTCCAGGGGATCTTCCAGACCCAAGGATCAAATCTGCCTCTCCTACATTGCAGACAAATTCTTTACTGCTGAACCATCAGGGAAACCCTCCCTCTCTTCCATACTGAATGCAAATCTTAAAATCTATGTGCTCTCCTGACCTGAGGAGAAAGCTGCATCTTTGAATAGATCCATGTCCATATGCCTCTGTAACAGTAAGGACTGCAGACCTGCCTTGTATGCTTGGTTGCAGAAAAGAGAGTGAATGGGCTGCTCTCCTTACAACATGAAATTAAGAAGAGCAAAGGCCAACTGGATTTGAGAGTAGACAGACAGTGAAAGGGAAACTAAATAGTGGGGCACAAGAGTGCTGTGTAAGAACACTGACTGAATGTGATTTGTAAAACGTGGTCTGCTATCCTGGCCATCAGTCAAATTTGTCACTTCCGTGAGCTGCTGGAAGCAGAGGGGTTGACAGAAGTTTCTTCCTCTTCAGACTGAGGAGTGTAAACATTCTTCCCTACTCTAAGTAATAAATGAAGAGGAAGCAGTATGGAAATACACAAAACGGGCTGCCTCAGGATGGAGTGATTAGGTCATTATTTAAGGGTTCATGATTTTAAAATCAGTTCTAGTTATTCCACTCTGCATAATCTCAACAGAGGGCCCTCCAGGCCCTCGTAATGGAAGCTTTGTTTTTTAGTAGGAAGCTGGAATTTGAAAAATGGGTAATTTTTCTGGGCTGTGTAAACATTCTATGCAGAGAGAACACTGTGAACAGAAAATGCAGAGAAGCAGAGAGACTGAACAGTAGATTCCAGACACATCATTGACAGTTATGATCACCAGGCTAGTAAGTTCAGACTTTATTCGTTGGGCAGAAATGAACCCTTGAAGATTACTAAGGAAGTAACAATCTAAAGTATGTTTTAGGAAGACTAAAATATAATTGCTATGTGAAAGATGAATTGTCAAAATACTGCTCATCACTGTGTCTAACTTTCCTTTCGTTTGTGCTCTGAGATCTTCATCTCTGTACCCAGCATGGCTGTGTAGAGATAACAGACGTTCTGCTGCTCCCTGCTCCTGTGCTGTGATATGTGTCACATTGATCAAAGGATTGATTTTTGCTGGGTGCTGAATTTGGCCTCAGAATCTCTCCCAACACAGCTGTCTTGGCCACCACGATCAGTTGATGAGACTTCTCTGCAGGGCCTGGTGTAACAGAGAATGGGGTTTGGATTAAATGTCCAGCACCCGTTCTACTCCCTGCTTAGCTGTGCGGCCTTAAACAAGGCACTCGGTTTCCCAAAACCTTGCTGGTAAAATGGGACTGGTGATATTTACCTTGTGGACTATATGTAAGAATTAGCTTAAGGAACCCCCTGGAGGTCCGGTGGTGAGGACTCGGTGCTTTCACTGCCGCAGCCTAGGTTCAGTCCCTTGTCAGGGAGCCAAACCTGCAAGCCATGCAGTGTGGCCAAAAGTTTAAAATAAGAATTGAACAATTAGCTAATCACTACCTTAATTAATAATTGAATAATTAATTGCTGCCTTTCCCGTTCCCTGTTGTTTGCTAAGTTGTGTCTGACTGTTTTGCGACCCCGTGGACTTTGCACCAGCCTCCTCTGTCCATGGGGTTTCCCAGGCAAGAATACTGGAGGCGGTTGCCATTTCCTTCTCCAGATCTTCCCAGCCCAGGGATTGAACCTGCAACTTCTGCGCTGCAGGTGGATTCTTTACTGCTGAGCCACCAGGGAGGCCCACCTCTCCCATAGTAATTATTTAGTAAATGACAGTATTAGCTTTAGTTCTGGTAACTGTATCAGTAACCTATAAGAATATTAGGGGAGCACTGGAATGCTTAAAATCTTCTATAGGTATTCCGACCAGACTCAAATGAGTTGGCAAAAGTTGTTTGTCAAGTTGGCAAACTATCTTCTTGTCGGACAGGAAGAAGATATGTGGACCGTCATGAATAGGGAAATATAGGGGCTCACCATACATTTCTTATTCATAGCTGCCAGTATAAACAAGGAAGGGATGTTTCAGGAAGTAAAGGGTCCACATGCCCCATGGGGATACATGCCATCTGTGGCCACTGGGTGTTTCTCTCAAAGGCTGCATCTCACAAGGACCCTGAAGCCAGACAAGAACTTCTGTCACCACTAGGAGTCCCCAGAGGGACATACCCTGACTAGGAATGCCTGTAAAGACTGTCTTTTTTGGGGGGGCAGCTGTTGGAGGAAACACCTGCTGAAAGGCCCTGAAGGCTTATAGACAAAAGGCATGTAAGATTTGGTGTTTTCATTGGGTCATGTTGGAGTTTTAGAACTCTCTAAGAAGTATCTCAAATCCATGTTCATAAAGTGAAGTGTGCCGTGTCAGTAGTCATATTGACGATCATTTATGAAGGTGAATCTTGCTTTGAAGACTCAAAAATAAGCAAATAAGATATCACCAATACCTAACGAAATTAGGTACAAAATTACATAGTAAACGGGTGTTTAAGTCATTCCTCAAGTCATGTATGAGATGCATGTTAATTTGGAAACTAATTCTTGATGATTTAATAATCACCTTTTATATCCCACAGGCATTTAGAAGAAACACAATCACTATGAACGCCAACTTCTGTATCTGCCTGATCATATTTAAGGAACAGAAGAAATGTTTGTAATTAATCTGTGCGGTGAATACCAGATCATAGCATAGGCAGGTGCTGTCTAGATAAAATTTCTCTTGAAGCTAATTTAAACTTTCTACACACACCAGTAGATAATCTCAACATAAATACTACATTTTTTCTTGACCCTTTAAAGTAAGCCAACATATAGAAGAGGATCTTGACTTATATTCTGTATCTCATACACTTCTGTATACTTTTATCATTTGTGGATAGACATAGCTTGTATGAAAATGGCACCTTTCATAGAGCTATATATCTTAAAACTCAGATTAAATCTAATAGTGAGTGGAAGTAGGTCCTGATTTTCCAATTTAAAGTCCTAGATTTGTACTCATTAGATTCTTTTAAAAGCTTTTAAAATTGTCTTTAGGTTTATTTTAGCTTCTACTTCATAAATGAGTTTTTATTCTAGTTATGCCTATGCTTGTAGAGAAAAAAATATTTTCAAAGTTTTAAAATTCTTACATCCTTTATAAAATACTGGAATGCATTTTTCAGTGCATATAATTTAAATGTGAGGTTGTTTTTAAACTGAACTACACAGACTCTCTCGAATATAAAGAAAAGACCTCATCTCATGGGACAATATGTGATTCCCTCCACATTTTGAAGCATCAGATTTTTAATTTTCTACAGTGTTGTTTTGTATCATCTATTTGTGCCGTCACAAAATAAAGGGGAACAGAGAATCACAGAAAGTGTTGTAACTTAATAGCTACTTTATTTTTCATACTACTGCACCTTTCTTTGACCATTTCCATACGGGGGAAAAATGCTGTTTCCTTGATATTCACCCTAAGTCTTGGCAAAATTTGTATATTACCATGTCATTTAATTCACTGTGTCATGAAAATAGAAATACTATGTGAAAAATCTGAAACAAAATTTAACAAATTGAAGTTGAAACTAACTTTCCATTTAGAGAAATTTCAGATTTGCCTCTTAAAATGAAAATGAATTATTTTTTTAAAACTATTAATTGAAATTACATAGTAACTCAATTTATAAAACTAATTGCCTTCAACTAATGATTTTGTTGGGACAATCTAATTAAGATTTTTAAGATAATCTGCTAAATATTAAGACTATTTTGTGATACAGTACTTATAATAAGAGTACCTAAAATATACCAAAAGGTTAATTTGTTTGTGTTCCAGCATTGAAAACTAACCTCAGAATGTAAACCAAAACATATAAAGACACCTACGTTAGTCAGGAAATGAAGGGTTAAGATTGGTTTCATATGTAATTCAAGTTATGTAGCTATGTGCTTAATGCTATTAAATCAGTTACTGTATGTTTGACCTCTTGATATACCAAGCTTTTGCCTTTCAGAACAGCTGGGTCGGCTAAGAATCATTTCCCAGTTCTTTTCATTGTAGATCAGATGACTCTCGCTTTATCACCCTTGGAGGCCACATGAAGGACAAAGCAGAAAGATCCAGACACAAAACTAATGTTTATATGGAGGCGGTGTCGGGGGAGGAAGGCAAAAGGCGGGGGGATCACTGGGCCCTGATCTTCCAATGAACGTAACAGAAGGACCAATTGAGACTTGAAACCATTGTGTTACTCCAACCATTATTTAGTTACATCCTATCCATCTCTTACTCTCTTTCTATTGAACAGAGAGGCTCGTTTGGCTGCCTTGACTTTTGTAAATGTTTCACTCACTTAGTTGTGGTTTATCATTTGGACAGAATGCTACATTGGGGATTTTTCTCCCCTCCCTAAGGCTTCAAGGCAAAATGACTTCTGTTGCCTCATATTTGATACATGAACATACACTGTATTCTCTTCATTTTAAGAATCAAACCTAAGTTTATGGCAACAGAGAAAACTCCATTTTTTAGAAACAGCTTTTCCCTATAAAAGAACTTGAAAATAACTTTGCTAAGATCATTTTTTGACAGGTATATTAGTGAATAAAGGGAGGTGTCTTTAATAATTTTTGTATAAGCTAAATATCTTTATAATAAAATATCCCCATAATCCTGAATGTAGCTGAGAGACATGCTTTGAAATTGCCTAATTTATCGCTGGATATTTCTGTTATTTTGGTACTTAATTGCTCAGAGTTCAAAGTTACTCTTCTTAAATTGGTTTCTAAAGATAGAAGATACTTATAATTGCTACAAGTCTCCAGTAAAGCTACAGTGTAACTCCATATGACTAAATAGTCTAGAAATGTATTTTTATTTAGAATTTACCTGTAAGACACCTTGAATATGGGTGTATTCTATTTTACTGATGTTTATATATACCTTCATTTTCAAATAATGTTTCTGTTTCAACTATTTAGAAGTTAGAACTTCCTCATCGTTGATTTAAATCAACATCCTATATTAAATGCAAGTATTCTATTACAAAAAATAAGACTACACCAGCCAGCCAAGATGCTGACACTTGGGCATGGTGATTATAGATGGTGACCGTGGACAGCGATGTTCCTGCTGATTCGGCAGCGATTCAAGGCTGCTTTTTCTGTGCTGACCTACCCTTTGAGTCTTTATGCACATTTGCTTTGAGAAAGAAATACTTCTCAATTTTTTGCTTTGTCTAAACCTACTTCCTTTATCGACTTAAAAATATATCCCTTGTTGCACCAGCTGTCCATTTCTAGAACCAAATTTTCTTACATGTGTTTATGTGTTTGACTTGCAATGTTTTAAAATATACCACCACTTAGTTAATATGCTTTAATATGCTTTATCTTATTAAAGAAATATATTCGTTAAAAACATAAGTTGGTAGGGAAGTGATTATTAGAGACTAAAGAAAACATCTTTACATGAGAAATACATGGTTATAATAAATTATTTTTACCAATTGAATACCGTAGTAAAGATGTACTTCTAATATAGAGTGATTACAGTATTAATAGAGATAACTTAATACTAAGCATGATATGGTAACAAAGAACAGGATGAACCTCTCCCTGGATAAGGCCATTTAACTTAAACAGAATGAACCTGAAAGTTTAGAGCCAATGATCAAAGACTTCATTCAAACCACTTAAATTCAGGAAAATTCATTGTTTAATGGCATTCAAATAAATCAGAGTTCTTAGGAATAAATAAAAACACAGTTTAATCCTTCTGCCCTTCTAAAAAGATTCAAGTTTACACATAGTAATAAGGCATGTTCAAGCTTTAAACAGTTTAAATTGCCTTCTCACAGTAATTTAAAAGATTATCACAAATTTAATCCCTGAGATATAACTTCTAAAACATTCTAAAATATAAGCAAAACTAAATCTGAATACCAAAATTAGTGATTTCCTTCAAAAATAAGGGACTAAATTCTCCCATTAAGCTCACTGTATTTGCAGATTTTTTTCAAGACAAAAAATTAGAGAGTACATTTCTTAGGTAAACACTGGGATTAAGGACATGTTTCTCTTATTTTCCCACGTGAATAACTGAACATAATAAAATTACAATGTGTCTTGGTCACTCAGCAGTTAGAAAATAAAAGCCTTCATCGCTTTGGTGCCATATAGATTTATTTTGGGTAGACAACAGTAACTTTTCACCCTTTCCTATTTCCATGATTCTCAAAATGGTTCTTTTATTTATACATAACAAAACGTTTACAAAACCTTGTGGTACTATTAACATTTTCACATTTCTCTGGCGATATAGCTAGTTGATTTTCTTCTGACTTCTTCCATTTTTGGAATCCCACATGATTATAATATTAAAGTATACCAAGAAGAATAGGAAATGTAAGCAGGATACAAAACACACCAATACAGAAAATAAGTCCGGTAGTTTCTGAGGAGGATCCATTGTGGCAGTCATCACTGTCAGAAGCATCATAGTGAGTACTGACGTAAGAAACTATAAGAAGGGGGAAAAAAGCGTTACCGCATAGTATAAAAGGTAGCAGCTGAATGTACTGGTAACACTGATTTATAGTTCAATCTCCTCTACTAATGGATCTCAACCTAGTTTGTATATAAGAGTCATTTGGGGTTTAAAAAAAAAAAAATCAATTCTCAGACCACATCCCAGACCAATTAAATCAGAATCTGGGTAAGGCTCTCCAAGTGATCCCCATGTGTAGCCAAAGCCTGAGAACCTCTTTAGACTTCATATCACCCAAGCACTAAAAAAAGAACCTGGAATAGATAATATTGCTAGTGAGGGTTAAATTCATGGCATGCCCCAAGGGCCTATGGCATATACAATTCTAAGTTAATCTAAAAATTCATCTATGAAGAAGTTTTCCAGAGCAAATATTACATTTCATACTCACTGAATACTTTCAGTGAGCTAGTTCTATAGTAGAGCATGGTGGGACACGTGAAAGAAAATGTCCTCTGGCCTCAAAGAGCTTCCAATTTAGGGGACTACATGAACTAGTTAAACAGAATCACAAGCTCACATCTTACTAAATGCCAAAATGAGTAGACATACCTGACTGCGTTCATTGTGACTGTGCACCAGTCAGTTTCCTTTATCAGACCGTACCACAATGTACCGTATCACAGAACTTTCTGCAGTGATGGCAGTGTTCTAAATGTGGATTCCCAAGAAGTGGCTGCTAACCATATGTGGCTACTGAGCCACATGTCAAATGTACCTGCTGTGACAGGAGCGGAATGTGTCTAGTGCCTACTGCACTGAACAATACAGCTATAGACTGAGACGACAAGGATGCAGAAGCTGTTTAAGTACATGTGGGAAACAAGCAGAGAGAAACAGAAGTCAGTGACTTTCACGATGAAAGTGGGACACAATGGAACCCTGAAAGGTGCTTTAATGGCTAGATTACGACAGAATTGACGGGACTGAAAAAACTAATGCACCGGTCATTCTAGATGGAAGCCACGGAGACTAAAGGAGTAACCTATGACTTGCTGTGTCTATTCTCCCGTTCATTAGTGAGCCCACACCAACGAGGCATTCATTCTAGGCTCCAGTGAAACTGCCTTGGTAAGATCTAAAATGACCTCTACTAAACTAAACCCAGTACTCAATTCTTATTACCTTACTGGAACTGTCAGCAGCATTCAAAATAACACATCATTGATATCTTGAAATCTTTCCTTCACTTGGCTTCCATGATGTCATTCTCGCCTGGTTTCCTCCCACATCACTAGTTAATTGTTCTCAGAACTTTGCTGGTTCCTTCTCAATCTATAATCACACCTTTGGTGAGCTCACTCATCCAGGTATGTGACTTTAATTACTATCTATATACTGAAGACTCAAATTACTGTCTCCGACCTGGACCTCTCCCCTAGACTCTAGACTCAAATATCCAAGTTCTCCTTAACATCTCTACTCGGGTATCTAAGAAGTACCTAAAACTGTATATATAAACTATCCTCAATAAGATTAACATTTGACTTCTCATTAGGAAATATGGAGGCCAAAAGACAGTGGGATGGATGACGTTCAAAGAGAACAAAAATACCCTTCAAAAATGAAGGCAAAATTAACAAAGTCAATTGAAAATACTGAAATGATAGAAGGTCTGTTCTCTTAAATACATAAAATTGGAATAGAAAAACAGGAAGTAGTAAAGGAAATCCCCAAATATTTGTAAACTGAACAACAGATGCGTAAATAATTCATGAACCAAAGGAAAAAATCAATCACAAGAAATGGACTATATTTTTAACTAAATTAAAAAACATTTCAAAGTTTATGGAATACTGCTTAAAAATAGAGGTTTTACATGGGTTTGCATAACTATATAAAAATGGAAGAAGGGTTTCAAATCAACAACCTCTAACTTGAACTTTAAGAAACTAAATAAAGAGTAAACCAAACACAAACATGGAAAAGGGTATAGTTAGAACCAAAATCAATGACATAGAAAACAAAACAAAAAAAGAGAAGATCAATAACCAAAAGTAGGTTGTGTAAAAATATTTATCAATGAAACCACCAAACTTTAGCTGGACTGACCAAGGGCAAAAGAGAAGGTAAAAATTCCACAAGCTGGGAATGAAAAAGTAACCATATATAAAAATATATACCATATAAAAAATTTATCATATATAAAAATTAAAAAGGATGGTACGAGGATATTATAAACAACCGTTTGCCAACAAATTAGATAACAGATTAAGTGGACAAATTCTTAGAAAGACACTACTGAAATCATGTCAAGAAACACAAAGTCTCAGTAGACCTATTAACAACAGAATGAATTAATCATATTTTTTAAATTGAAGTATAATTGCACTCTTCTCACATGCTAATAAAGTAATGCTCAAAATTCTCCAAGCCAGGCTTGAGCAATACGTGAACCAGGAACTCCCAGATGTTCAAGCTGGTTTTAGAAAAGGCAGAGGAACCAGAGATCAAATTGCTAACATCCACTGGATCACCGAATAAGCAAGAGAGTTCCAGAAAAACATCTCTGCTTTATTGACTAAGCCTTTGACTGTGGGGATCACAAGAAACTGGAAAATTCTTCAAGAGATGGGAATACCAGACCACCTGACCTGCCTCTTGAGAAACCTGTATGCAGGTCAGGAAGCAACAGTTAGAAATGGACATGGAACAACACACTGGCTCCAAATAGGAAAAGGAGTACGTCAAGGCTGTATATTGTCACCCTGCTTATTTAACTTATATGCAGAGTACATCATGAGAAACGCTGAGCTGGAAGAAGCACAAGCTGGAATCAAGATTGCCAGGAGAAATATCAATACCTCAGATATGCAGATGACACCCCCCTATGGCAGAAAGTGAAGAGGAACTAAAAAGCCTCTTGATGAAAGTGAAAGAGGAGACAGAAAAAGTTGGCTTCAAGCTCAACATTCAGAAAACCATGATCATGGCATCTGGTCCCATCACTTCATGGGAAATATATGGGGAAACAGTGGAAACAGTGTCAGACTTTATTTTGGGGGGCTCCAAAATTACTGCAGATGGTGATTGCAGCCATGAAATAAAAAGACACTTACTCCTTGGAAGAAAACCTATGACCAACCTAGACTGCATATTAGAAAGCAGAGACATTACTTTGCCAACAAAGGTCTGTCTAGTCAAGGCTATGGTTTTTCCAGGGGTCATGTATGGATGTGAGAGTTGGACTATAAAGAAAGCTGAGTGCCGAAGAATTAATGCTTTTCAACTGTGGTGTTGGAGAAGACTTTAGAGTCCCTTGGACTGCAAGGAGATCCAACCAGTCCATCCTAAAGATCAGTCCTGGGTGTTCATTGGAAGGACTGATGTTGAAGCTGAAACTCCAATACTTTGGCCACCTTAGGCGAAGAGTTGACTCATTGGAAAAGACTCTGATGCTGGGAATGATTGGGGGCAAGAGGAGAAGGGGACGACAAAGGATGAAATGGTTGGATGGCATCACTGACTTGATGGACATGAGTGGGTAAACTCCGGGAGTTGGTGATGGACAGGGAGGCCTGGCATGCTGCGATTCATGGTGTCACAAAGAGTCAGATACGACTGAGCAACTGAACTGAACTGAACTGATAACTGATGTACAATATTATGTTAGTTTCAGGTGTACAGCAAAGTGATTCAGTTATATATATTTTTTCAGATTCTTTTCCATTATAGGTTATTAAAACATACTGAAAGTCATTCCCTGTGCTATACAGTGAAAATCCCTTGTTGTTCATCTATTTTATGCAGTTTGTTAATCTCATACTCCTATTTTATCCCTCCCTCCTGAATCAGTCATCTTTAATATCCCATGAAGAAAGATCCAGAACGGATGGCTTCACTGGCCAATTAAACCCAATGTTTCTAGAAGAATTAATACCAGTCTTTCACAACTCCTCCAGAAAGTTGAAAAAGAACCCTTCCTAACTCATTCCATGAGGCAAGCGTTAAGCTTGATTCCAAAATGATACAAAGATATCACAAAAAAGGAAAACTACAGACCAATATCCCTTATGAATATAAAGTGCAAAAAGTCTTCTACAAAATACTGACAAACCCAAGAAAAGGACATATTAGAGATTATACACCATGATCAAGTAGAATTTATCCCAAGAATGCAAGGTTAGTTCAATATATAAAAATTAGTCAATGTAATATACCATATTGATAAAGGAGAAAAAAACATGACAATATCATTAGACATTGGAAAAGCATTGGACAAAATCCAACACCTTTTAATGATAAAAAATTCAAACTAGGAATAGAAGAGAACACTCTAACCAAATAAAGGCCATATATAAAAACTCCACAACTACATCATAGTTAACACTGAAAGACCAGGTGATTTCCCCCTAAAATCTGGAAGAAGACAAGATGTCCACACTTGTCACATGTGTTCAGCAAACTGTACTGGAGCTGTCCAGCCAGGTAATTAGGCAAGGAAAAGAAAGAAAAGGCATCTAGATTTAAGCAGAAGACAAAACCAGCATAATTTACAGATGACACAATCTTGTATATAGAAAATCATAAGGAATTCACTAAAAAGAATACTAGTTCAATATAAAAAAAATCAATTGTACTTTTATGCAGTACCAATGAACATTATGAAAACCAAATTAAAACAATTCCACTTACAAAAGCATCATAAAGAATAAAATACATACAAATGAATTTAACAAAAAAAGTGCAAAGCCTGCACATTAAAAACTTCAGACACTGTTGAAGGAAGTTAAAGAATAAATAAATGGAAATACGTCCTATGTTTACAGGTTTCGAAGACTAAATCTTGCTAAGATGGTAATGCTCCACAAATTTAAACATGTACTCAAAGCAATCCCTATAAAAATCTCAGCTGGGGTTTAGAGAAATTAATGAGCTGATCCTAAAAAGAATACAGAAATACAACAGACATAGAACAGCTAAAACGATCCTAAAAATGAAAAAAATTGGAGGACTCACATTTGCAATTTTGAAAACTCACTACAAAACCACAGTAATCAAGACAGTGTGGAAATAGCAGTAAAGATAATAATATACATCAGTGGAACAGAATTGAGAGTCCAGGAATAAACCATTGCATTAAGATATGTTGATTTCCTATAAGGGTGCCAATACAATTAGTGCTGGAACAACTGAATAAAGTTGGACTTTGACCTCACACCATACACAAAAATCAATTCAAAACGAATCAAATTATAAAACACTTCAGGAAAACATAAGAGTAAGTCTTCATGACCTGTGGTTATACACAGTTTCTGAAGTATGACATCAAAAGCACAAACAACAAAAAAAACTATTAATAAAAGACTTAATAAAGTAATAATAAAAATATTATTAAAAGACAATAAAAATGAAAACTCGTATGCTACAAACAATGCCATCAAGAAAGTCAAAAAGCAACCCACAGAATGGAGAAAATATGTGCAACTTAGAAAGAGTCCTGCACTAAGAATGTACAGAGAACTCAAAAATACAGAAACAACTGAACTAAAACAGCAATGGATGGGAACTCCCTGGGGGAATTCCACGCTTTCACTGCCAGCAGCCTGGGTTCAATCCCTCGTCAGGAGGCGAAGATCCCACAAGCCACTCAATGCAGCCGAAAAAAAAAAAGGGAGAGGATTTGAATAGCCATTTCTCCAAAGAAATTATTTTTTAAAGTGCTCAACATTATTAGTCACTAGGGAAATGGAAAAAGTACAGTGAGGTACCACTTCACATTGACCTGATGTGGCTATAATAAAAGACAATAACCAGTGCTGTCGAGGATGTGGAGAAACTGGAACGCTCATAAACTGCTGGTGGGGAATGTAGGATCACGCAGCCCTCTGGAAGGCAGTTGGGCAGTTTCCCAATATGTTAAAACACAGAATTACCACTCCTAGGTATATACTTGAAGGAAATGAAAACACATGTGCACCAGTAAACTTAGACACAAATCTTCACAGCAGCATTATTCATAATAGTCAAAAAGTGGAAGCCACCTAATGTGCATCTACTGAAGACTAGATAGATACAATGTGGTATACCCATATAATGAAATTGGCAGTAAAAAGGAAGTACTGATACCTGCTGTAACACAGTTAAAAATCAAAAACACACTTAGTGAAAGAAACCAGTCACCAAAAACCACATTTTGTATGATTCCATGTTAGAGAATATGTGTCCCCACAAAACCCATATGTTGAAGCCCTAAGCCCCAGTGTGACTGCATTTGGAGATGAGATGAAATTAAGATTAAATAAATCATAAGGGTGGGGCCTTATTCTTATAGGACTGATGTCGTTATAGGAAGAGGAAAGACACCAAAGAATTCTCTACACACATATACACACCTAGAGGCCACGTGGGGAGACAGCAAGGTCACCTACAAACCGGGAAGAGAGGCCTTACCAGAAGAAACCAATGCTGATGTCACACTGATTTTGACCTTCCAGCCTCCAGAATTGTGAAAAAATAAATTTCTGTTGTTTAAGCTACCTGGTGTGGTGTTCTACTAGGAGCCCTAAGGGACTAATACATTCCATTTATATGAAATGTCCAGATAGGCAAATATATAGAGACTGGAAGTAGACCAGTGTCTGTCCAAGGCTGGATGTGGGGTGAGGGTGGAACGGAGAAAGACTGCTCGAGGGCACAGGGTTTCTTTTTGGGATGATGGAAATCTAAAACTAGGTAGGGTGGCGATTGTAAAACTCTGTGTACATCCTTAAAACACAAGTTTCATGATTTGAGTGGGTAGATTTTATGAGTGAATTTATGGGAATTATATCTCAAAACTGCTAGAAAGAAAAACAACTTACCAAGGGTTGTATAATTCTGGGAAGAAATGTAAAACATGTAAAGTGTTTCCTAACAGAAGTGGAAAAACATTTCAGCTGCAATTCTTCTTCAGAAGTCTTTTCAAATATTGAAAAGGAAGACGCACAAGCTGTAAAAAACGCCATCACTGTCACAACTGAAGGCACTAGGAGCTCATCTTTTGACAGAAGAGGTAGCATACTATATAGGAAGAAAATCAAAAGAGAATGGCCAATTCAAACCACGAGCACTTTGTAAAAAAGTTTCGAATGAGTTAATAAGTACTATACTGAACATATTATGCTGGAAATTGGTTCGACTCACCTAAATGTTGACACAAGTAAAAACCAAGTAGACATAAAAGGAATTTCACTTAAAATTAAGCAGACTGGTCTGAAATGACAAAGAAAAATATTTCAGAGAATATAATCTCAATGCTTGTATGTAATGTGAACACAGTTTATCCGACAACACAAAAACCACAAAACACAGCCAGCAAGGTCTCCACAGGAACTACTGGTTCATTTTTTAAAATAACCATCAATCCAAACTAAGTGAATCTAAACAGAGAGAAGGTGTCAGCTCGTCATAATAATTGGAAAACTGCTTCTTCCAGTATCATTAATGAAACATTTTTTTTCTCTATCATACAAACAGTAGCTTAAAGAAAGGATAAACAGCTGAACATTCAGAGAAACAAGTTTTTCCATATATTCCATCCAAATGGTAAATATGAACATCCTACTTGGTATGACAGTTTTCAAACTTCTTTTTTATGGTTTTCCATGTGACCTAATACTCAGCTAAGTTAAAAGCTAAGACAGGATCATCATCCGCCACTGAACAGAGGCCAGCAGAGACAAAGAAAAATGATAAAGGGTTGATGATGATAGAATAAAAGGAAAAAATGAGTAGGACAAGGCTACATGAAAAGAGAAACAGTGTAAGGAAGAGGCAGATAACACCAACAGACAGACCCACTGGCTTTACTAGAGAGCTGGCTAGGCCACAGGCCCAACATCTGTGACCTGAGCACCACCCCGGTCGCATTGCCTTCTGGATTCAACTGTGGCAGTGTTCATGAAGAAGGGGGCTGGTCAGAAGACTGAAGTCCTAGTCTCATTCCTGACACTTACTTATGACCTCAAACAGATGATTAGTTTAACCTTTTTCTTATGTATATATGGAAATAGTAATAACTTGGATTGCTGAGTAGTTGAAAGAAACCTTGCAAATAATTATCTAGTGTTTATTTTTCAGTAAAATAACTTTACTAGTGATGGTAGTTGTTGAATTGTATTTTGTTGTTGTTATTATTATTAGGGATCTCCTTATTTTAAAAGGCTTGCGTATTCTCATTTCTTAAGAAGGATGACTTCTCATGGCAACTAGCATATGAGATATGAGGCCCAGGATTATAACTGACTGAAAACAACCGCACTAAAAGAAAATACTACAGGACTTTTCACTGCTTGATGCTTTTAAAATCAGGATGTATTTCTGTTAATTACAAGCATTTAGTAGGTGCTCAATAAACATTATTTTCTCTTTCTGGGTCAGAATCCTTTCCTATTTAATCACTTGATATTCATTTATTGAAAATGTATTATGTAAAGTGTTAGTCGCTCAGTCGTGTCTAACTCTTTGTGACCGTGTGGACTGTGGCCCGCCAGGCTCCTCTGTCCATGGAATTTTCCAGGCAAGAATACTGGAGTGGGTAGTCATTCCCTTCTCCAGGGGATTTTCCCAACCCAGGGATTGAACCCAGGTCTCCTGCATTGTAGGCAGACACTTTACCGTCTGAGCCACCAGGGAAGTCTGTAATGCAGGAAACCGGGATTCAATCCCTGGGTTGGGGAGATCCCCTGGAGAAGGGAATGGCAACCCACTGCAGTATTCTTGCCTGGAGAATTCCATGGGCAGAGGAGCCTGGTGGGCTACAATCCATGGGATCACAGAGTTGGGCATGACTGAGCAACTAACTCTCTTTCTTTTCACTTTCATATATCTTTTAAAAAAGATCTATACTTGTCTTCAATTCTTCTCTTCTTGTTATGTCTTAAACCCACTCTTATCAGGCTTTTCCCTGCATCACTCTATCAACAAACACTAGCCATTTCAAAGTCACCAGTGACTTCCATCTCAGTACAACAGTCTATTCCTAACCCTCTTTTTATTTGACCTATTAACACCATCTGATGCAACTGATCACCTCCTTCTGTTGTTCCCTGAACGTATGAGGCATACTCCCATCTTAGGGCTTCGGCACTGGCTGTCTAGGACGTTACTCTCCCAGATATCCACTGGGCTAACCCTCATCTCCTCCAGTCCACTCAAGTATCTCAACAAGGTCTACCTCAACATCCTCATAAAACTGCGACCTGCACTTGCTCATTTACCCCACCTCCAGTAACTCTCGACTTCCCTTAATCTCTTTTATGTATCCTTTATGGCCTTTATTACCTTCTAACACACTTTAATTTCTCATTTTTATTTAATTATTAGTGTCCATCCTTGAGAATCAAGCCTAAGAAAGTAGCAATTCTGTTATGTTTTGTTCACAGATATATCCCAAGTGCACAGAACGGTACCTGGCAAATAGTAGGACCTCAATAAATATTTATTGAATGAAATATTCATTTAATGATAGATTAGCTGGAACCAACTCGAGAAGAACTTTAATGTTCACTTTAAAATACTTCATCATAATTAAAGGCACTTACTGTTATAAATAATCAAAATAGAGTTGTAGAGTCTGAACGCCCAGAAATTCAGGGACCACGAGCTAAACCTGAATGGTCAGATTACAGGTCACAGATCAAGGACATTTCTACAGGGTAGAAACCCAGAGGGAAATCACACGTGTTTGAAAGCAGCACCCTCCATAGCTTCATCCCCTGGCCCTCAGGATTTGTGTAGGGTCAGCCGAGGCTTACACGACAGCGGTCAGATCTAACTCAGGTTTAGGCTCTGGGGAGTGACATTATTCTGCCCTCTCGGTCTACAACTGCACAAGACTATTTTGTTCAGAGGAAAGAGGCCTGTCCCATAGGCCAACTTACTATCAAGCTCTGCACTGAGGTTTTAAGTCCAAAGCTCCACCTAATAAAAGTAATACTTCCTTCCACTAGTCATTGGTCATTTCATACATGTTATCTCTCACAGGAACCTGGCAAACACAGGGTGAGGGCTGGGACAGTCATAGGTGGGACTGAGCTAGGACAGGATTCAAGTATTCCATGGTGTTCTGGGCATTATTATTTTAATAGTGGGATAATATACCCCCAACTGCCACTCAACTTCTATGAAATCCAAAAAAATTTAATGTTCCTAGATTTAGAGACTGCCAGTAGAGTCTAAACAAAAGTCTTGACAGAAGAACTAGAAAGGAGGCAACATATAAAAAACCCTTAAAGAGGTTAAGAGAGAGAACAAGGCTACTGAACAGTAATAGAAATGAATGAAATGAAAAAGGCAAAGAGGACGAACAGGCCTCAACCAGAGTACAGCGTCTTTAGAAGACCCTTTTTATTAGCAAATACAAAATGAAAAACCAGGAAGAAATAATAAGTATGTCAGAAATGTCTATAAAGTTTTATCAGTTTAAAGAAGTAAAACTGTAACAGGTCATCATTTTAAAAAAATGTGATTTTATGAAATAATTTTATGCAACTATGTAATATTTATATAGTTTTGATTTGTACTTAGATGATTATATGTAAGTATTAGATTCATGTATATATCATAAGCACATAATAATAAATAAAACACATATCTGAAATGTTTTTACTTACAATGATACCAAAAGAATGGACTTTTCGTGTACTTGGAAAGAAAATAAAAAGAACGATAGTGCACAGCTAACCTTTAAGGAAAAAGGACAGAAAATCAGATACAAAAAACTTATAATAGCAACTTAAATATGAATCAGATTAAAATCATTTCAAGTAAAATTTTAAAGTTTAATATAGCTTCTAGCTAAAAGGAAAATTATATACAATTTTAAGAGACATAATATTTTATTCAAATTTAATTATCAAAATATTTTGAAAATTAACTATTGTAATACTTAACCATCTAAAACAAGTTCGCTGAGTCTGTTATTAATAAACAAAACTATTAAATACTTCAGACACAATAATCGTACCTTCATCTTCCCTTGGACTCTCTGACAATTTAAAAAGTATTAAGTCAAGAAGGTCAAAATATGAAAGTGACAAAATAAATCTATTTGAGTGTTTTTAAAAGGTGCACTTCAATAAAATATATACAATGTTTTATAAAGTAATCATTTGCTATCTGGGGTTTTAAATTAAAACTTAACTCTATCTTCAGGAGTTTATACTCTGCATATTAGACATATGTCTATATACACCCAATCCAATTGCTCAAGCAAAAAACCTGGCTCACTATCTTGTACATGCTTCACATCCAATCCATCAGCAAATTCTACCTGCACCATCTCCTAATACAATATTCATCCCACTTCTTTCCATTCCACCCTGCTGATGGTGGCAGAGAAGTGGTCTCAGCCACCCCCATCTTCCTCTTGGACCACTACAATGACCTCCTAAGTGGTAATGCTCTTGTCCCCTATAACCCATTCTCCATTTAGCCACAATATCAGATCATGTCATTTCCCTGGTTAAAATCTTCCAGTAGCTTCCCATTACACTTAGATTTAAAATCTAACTTCTACATAATCTGGGTCCTGCCTTCCTTTTCCAGTCTATTTCTTAATGTCTCCCTCCTTCATTTCACATCAGTCACTTCACACTTGTCCCTTTAATGTCTCAAATGTGCCAAACGTGTTCTTGCCTTAAGGAGAAAAAATTTACTTTTTACCAAGTCAGAGCCTAGATCTTGTAATTGGTTCCTTCTGACCAGTCATTCAGTTTAAGGCTCAGATGTCAATCCCCTAGAGAAGCCTTCTTATATCCAACCTGAAGCAGTGCTACCCTAACCAAACCCCATCAGCCCTCTTTTCACATAAGACTACTTTCTTCATAGTCTTCATCATGCCCAGACATTTTCCTATTAACTGATTCATTTTACTTATTGTCCTTGTGCCGACTAGCATGAGTGTCCCCGGTTAAGAAAGCAGGGATAATCAGCTGTCATTCATTGACATGCCAGAGCCAAGAAGAGGACCTGGCACATTACAGGGCACTTAAAAAAATACCTCTTGAAAACAATAGGTAAAAATCACTTGGCCACTATAGATTTATTAGTACTCATACTACCAATTACCTGAATTATAGGCTATATGAAGAAATAATTCAATCTAGATTAAAAGGAAACCACCTTATAATGGGAAATGTTTTTAAAGCTAGTCAAGAAGAATTAAAAACATCAACAAAAGTTAACTACGTTTAAACACAATGGTTGGTATTAAAACACAACAAACAAAATTAGAAAATTAAGAGAAAGAAAATGTTTTTTTCTGCCTTTAATCCTAAAAGTAATCATCTCTAACATGGCTACAGTTACCGACACTCTGAAATTCCATTTCAGCACCTTGGAAATATATAGTTATTTAGCATAGAAAATAACAATTTTACATAAGCTTGCAAATTTTCAAGTTAGGCCTTCTGAAGACATCAGAATATTACTAACCACATCCCTCCTATTCTAAACATCCAAAAGAATATTAACTATGGATAACTTACTTTGCTCAGAGTTCATCCTCCTATTCTAAACATCCAATAGGATATTAACTATAAATGACTTACTATGCTCAGAGTTCATTCACAGAAACAACAGAAATCAATAAGAAGGTAATTTTTTTAAAAAGAGGAACATGAAACTATGCGTTTTGCACTGTGGAACTGGTAGGCACTTTTGAAATACCTGACTGATACGCTCTGCTCTGGCTTGTTTTTAGAATGCAATGTAAATATGTGGCAGTCCCAGGATTGAAACCCTAATTTCTAAAATGTTGTCCCTTCAGAGAATTCCCTGGCAGTTCAATGGTTAAGACTCCACATTTGAATGGCCAAAGGTATGGGTTTGCTGTCTGGTTGGGGAACTAAGATCCTGCAAGCCACGTGGCATGGCCAAAATTAGAAAAATAAAAAACAAAACGTTGTCCCTTTAGAGGTCCACTAAGACTATTTTCATAAACTAAATTTTCTTGATATTTTAAAAATATATTCCTTAAATGTTATTTTATAGACCAAGGTACATGGAACCAATTTTAAACAGCACAGAAACAAACAACCAGGAGGAATTTACAAACCCACTCAGAGACACCCAAAATGTTGAATATATATCCAGTCCATGTTCCAACTGACACAAGTCATCTTCCCAAAAGGGAGATTTGTCCCTTTTCCTCTAGAATCTTCTTTGCTCCTCTTGCACACAAATCAAACCTCAAATTATTCAAACCAATAAACAAGGTCTTACACAATTTGATCCTTTCTGACTCTTCTCTCCCTATATTCTCTCCTACCCTCGACACACACACCCCTACATAAAAGTCACACAAACTCCATTGGTTAACAGTTGTTCCCAGGTGACTCCTGCCCTTTCCCACATCTGCACCTTCAAGGTCTTTCTCCTGTCTTAACCACCTAGTCCAAATCTTGCTCAGTTGTCAAAATTTGGCTCCAATCCCACTTGCTTTAAGAAACTGTCTAAAATCTGCCCTCAAAGTAATGTCTCCTTTCCCCACACTATCATAGCACTCCACTGTACCTGACAGAACTTAATACCCCAGCTTTATAACATAATAATTTAAACATGTCCATCGCCACTGTTTTCTTCTTTGCATTCCCTTACTGACACAAGGAAATTAAATAGTTGTTGAATTAACTGAAAGATTCTGATTGCTCAGCCTACTCCAAAACAGCAACTAAGTGTGTCAAACGCTTAGTAAATGTCTGCCAAATAAATGAATGTATTATATCTCAGTCCAATAAATCCTGTTCAAAGCAAGAATATAATTATATTTTTAAAAGATCAATTGCAGCAAGAATTAAGTATCTAAAGTAATGAAAAACTTACCAGAGTAAATCTGAATCCTTTAGGAGAGGGGTGAAGTGTCAATTTTATACATGCAGGAAGCAGGCTCAAAAATGTAAAACAAAAGCTAAAACAATAACAAAAATCAAACATTTGTTTTCTTTATAGAAGTATCCAACTAAAGCAAAGAAACATTTTTTTTAATTAAGGACCACATTATCAACTTAAATTGATTTCTAGTTAAAGTTTTTTTATGCATTAAATAATAAATTCAAGACCAAATAATATTTAAATAAAATCTGTGAGCAGGTCAGGAAGCAACAGTTAGAACTGGACATAGAACAACAGACTAGTTCCAAATAGGAAAAGGAGCACATCAAGGCTGTATACTGTCACCCTACTTATTTAACTTATATGCAGAGTACATCATGAGAAACGCTGGGCTGGAAGAAGCACAAGCTGGAATCAAGATTGCCGGGAGAAATATCAATAACCTCAGATATGCATATGACACCACCCTTATGGCAGAGGAACTAAAGAGCCTCTTGATGAAAGTGAAAGAGGAGAGTGAAAAAGTTGATTTAAAGCGCAACATTCAGAAAACTATGATCATGGCATCTGGTCCCATCACTTCATGACAAAGAGATGGGTAAACAGTGGAAACAGTGTCAGACTTTATTTTTGGGGGGCTCCAAAATCACTGCAGATGGTGATTGCAGCCATGAAATTAAAAGACGCTTACTCCTTGGAAGAAAAGCTATGACCAACCTAGAGTGCATATTAAAAAGCAGAGACATTACTTTACCAACAAAGGTCCGTCTAGTCAAGTCTACGGTTTTTCCAGTGGTCATGTATGGATGTGAGAGTTGGACCATAAAGAAAGCTGAGCGCCAAAGAACTGATGCTTTTGAACTGTGATGTTGCAGAAAACTCTTTTTTTTTTTAATTTTTTATATTCATTTAGTTTATTTTTTTTTATTTATTTTTTTACTAGTTTTGCCATACAATGACATGATATCACCATGGGTTTACATATGCTCCCCCTCCAGAACCCCCCTCCCTCCTCCCTCCCCCCTGGGAAATCTCGTTGCACAAGCCCCGAGCATCAATCCTGGGCTGGCGATTGATTAGACATATGGTAATTAACATGTTTCAATGCCATTCTCCCATATCATCCCACCCTTTCCCTCATCCACAGAGTCCACAAGTCTATTCTATACATCTGCATTCCTTTTGCTGTCTCGCATGCTGGGTTCTCGTTACCGTCTTTCTAAATTCCATATATATGCGTTAATATACTGTATTGTTTTTGCTTCTGGCTTACTTCACTCTGAATAATGGGCTCCAGTTTCGTCCATCTGAGTAGAACTGATTCAAATGAATTTTTTTTAATGCTGAGTAATATTCCATTGTGTATATGTACCACAGCTTTCTTATCCATTCCTCAGTTGATGGGCATCTAGGTTGTTTCCATGTCTTAGCTATTGTAAACAATGCAGTGATGAACATTGGGGTACACGTGTCTCTTTCAATTCTGGTTTCCTCGGTGTGTATGCCCAGCAGTGGGATTACTGGGTCATATGGCAGGTCTATTTGCAGCTTTTAAGGAACCTCCACACTGTTTTCCATAGTGGCTGTACTAGTTTGCAATCCCACCAACAGTGTGAGAGAGATCCCTTTTCTCCACATCCTCTCCAGCCTTTACTGCTTGTAGATTTTTGGATGGCAGCCATTCTGACTGGTGTAAAGTGATATCTCATTGTGGTTTTGATTTGCATTTCTCTGATAATGAGTGATGTTGAGCATCTTTTCATGTGTTTGTTAGCCATTTTTATGTTGAAAATCCCTTGGACTGCAAGGAGATCCGACCAGTCCATCCTAAAGGAGATCAGTCCTGGATGTTCACTTGAAGGACTGATGTTGAAGCTGAAATTCCAATACTTTGGCCACCTGATGAGAAGACCTGACTCACTGGAAAAGACCCTGATGCTGGGTAAGACTGAGGGCAGGAGGAGAAGGGGACGACAGAGGATGAGATGGTTGGATGGCATCACCGACTCAATGGACATGGGTTTGGGTGGACTCTGGGAACTGGTGATGGACAGGGAGGCCTGGCGTGTTGTGGTTCATGGGGTCGCAAAGAGTCGGACACGACTGAGCGACTGAACTGAACTGATACACTGAAATATGTACATACTTTTATATGTGATTATATAATACAGAACAAAACACTGTAGAACTAAATATTGCTTATGTTATTTTAGTATTTAGTATCTATTCTGGGAAAGATAACAAAGATAGACAGCTAAAAGTCAATCAGCAAACACTCAAAACAAATACCATGGACTCAATGAACATGACTGAGCAAACTGCAGGAGAGTGAAAGACAAGGAAGCCTGGTATGCTGCAGTCCATGGGATTGCAAAGAATCAGACACGACTTAGTGTCTGAACAACAACAAAGCAAGAAAATAAAACTAGGTATAAAGAAACACCTCAGTATTTGTTACACAAACATTCATAAAATTCACTCACAAGAGAATCTCATTAGCCCTCATTTCACAAAAGTTGATTATCTGATTTTCAACCCATGGTAAATCAGAAAGAACAAGCTGGAAAGAGAGTGGGAAGGTGCCAGAGCTTCTCCTTGTGATGACTGATGGGCAAGGAGGAAAAAGAACGCAGCAAGAAGCACAGTTGTTTCAAGGCAAACAGCCTTTGAAAGCCCTGAAAACAAGAGTTATAAGGCAAAACAGTAACTGATTTTCCCACTGGAGGTGGCTTTGTGGCTCATCAGCTTTACTAACCAGTCTGCTTCTGGTTAAGGTGGGCTACAAAGGATATTCTCCAAAAGATCGGGAGGAAAGAGGGAGGCAGCAAATACACACACATACCTCCCAGTCATTCAAACACTAATGATGGTGCTACTGGAAAGAGATCTGCAGATTAAAGTCCCTTTTCAACTGATTTTAAGTTCATCAAAAGGATGTTATCTTGGGCCTGAATCACTTGGAAGCCTTTAAAAGAAGGCTTAGCGGACTTCCCTGGTGGCCCACTGGTTAAGAATCTGCCTGCCAACGCAGCGGACATGGATGGGTTCAGTCCTTGGTCCAAGAAGATTCCAGAGGCCACACAGCAACAAAGCCCTTGCATCCCAACTACTGAAGGGGTGCTCTAGAGCCCGTGTTCCGCAATAAGAGAAGCCACCTCAGTGAGGAGCCCTGC
The DNA here is from genome assembly GCA_007570785.1 of Antilocapra americana. Classification (NCBI taxonomy): domain Eukaryota; kingdom Metazoa; phylum Chordata; class Mammalia; order Artiodactyla; family Antilocapridae; genus Antilocapra; species Antilocapra americana. Next base: position 1,178,801 of record ML661344.1, on the reverse strand, counting down.
TCTTCACGAGAGAAGGCCAACATGCAGCAGCAAAGACCCGGCGCAGCCAAAAATAAGTAATAAAATAAATAAAAAGCTTAAAGACTTTATTAAAAAAATTATGAAAAGGCCTAGGCCTTCCCTGAGCTCAGACTCTGAACAGCAGTGGGTGGGGGAAGGGGGGAGGAGGACGGGGGATTGGTACAGCTCTTCCTTCCCCAGATGCCCTCTCCTGAATGCCTGCCTGGTGGACTTCCTGTGTGCTTAGCCAGCCTCCAATTCCTCGTAATAAATTCACACACACACACACACACACACACACACAGAGTGACCTACTACTCAGTTCACTTCTCACCCAGACTGATACACCACTGAAACTCATGATTCTTCAAGGTCACGGTAAATCATGTTTAGTGTACTCTGTTTAAGGAAGAGGGAAGTAGGAACAATGGCTTTCACATAAAATGTTTCAAATAAAAGACTTCTGTTATACGCAGCATAAGTTTACATTATGTGGACTATTCACTAATGAAGATCTCCTTACTCCTGTTATGCCAGACAGGTGAGGTATTGCCATGACCCTTTAAGAGTAGCTTATAAATGTCTCTTACCTGATCATTATCTGGACGTGATGTGGCAAAATATCCCTGATCTTGAGAAAGACACTGAAGCTGCACCAAATATTGGCTACTTTATCCTTTAAAAGAAATTTGTTAGTTTTACCTTCTAGTATGATTAAAAGAAATATTAAACTCCACAAAGTACATCCCATAATCTCTAAAGAGATAAATTTTTGGGTCATGGGAAATGTTCGCTCACAACTTCATAACTAAGCTGATTAAACTCTCCAAAGAACACACACACACTCAAACAATGGGAGCTTTCGTTTTTTGCATAGGAGGTGATCTAAATCACTAGAATCATAATTTGGATGCTCCCCCAAAAAATTTAATATTTTTCAAAGAGCCGCACATTATCCCTAAATACTGTTATTCATCTTTGGAAATTTATCTAAGAAATCTTTACTTTTTGTGTTCTAATTGTATTCTGATTTGTAGAATACATGTTGTTTGACCCATTTACCACATGCCTACTAGCTACTAGCAATGATAAGAGTCAACTGTTAAGGAATCAACAAGTTTAAAGACCATCAGCAGCTGTGCTAGAATCACTTTCAAAATCACACTTGTAACTACAGTTCTCTGAGCATGGAACCCATCCTCTGCAAAGCTACTTAACTCACGGCTATGTAGGCATAACATCAAGAAAGTAACTATCACTGACAACTGTACGACCCTGCTTCCCTCTGTTGGGCCAACGAAGCTGCTCTTCAGATTCTGAGGGCAACAAGTGAATGAGGGTGGCCAACAACGCCATAAAAATGCATGACGCTCATTTTTATAATTACCATGATAAACACCATTTCTGAAATAGAAGGGAAGGCAACTAACCAGGCAGCTTACATGGAGAATCACACTTTTCTTTATATAAGTGTTAAGGTTAGAGGATATATAAGGAAGTTAGGAACACAACTCTGAGTTCCAACTACAGCTCTGCCATGCACTAGCTACATGAACCTCTGACCTCAGTTTTCTGATCTGTAAGAATGGGTAAATAGAGCTATCTTATCACTGTGGCTAAGGATCAAATACAATTACATGTGAAGTGTCTGGTACCTAGTAAGTGGCGGTGATGGCAATAGTAATTATTTATGATTATTTATACAGTCACCATCATTATCCCAAGTGATATACCAAGGGATACGTTTCTGTTCCTTCACAACACCAAAGTCTCTTAGTCTCTTTCTCTTCCATCCTCCCAGACTGACTGAAAGATACTCTACAGAATTTTATATATTCAAAACTAGAAAGATACATATGCTTTTCTAATTCTTTTTAAAAGAAATGTTTATTCAAAAGCAAATTATCTATAAATATGTTGTCTCTAACTTTATTAAAAGACCTTTTTGTTTCAGAAAAATGGTTTAATTTAATTACCAACTCTAAGTCAAATTATCCATGCAATAAAAGTTTAACAAGAGTGATTAAGCTGGCATTAAATGAAATGAATGATTCTCATTAAAAATTACTATGGATGAAGATTATATATCTCATAAGGAATTATGAGATCTTTCTGAAGCAAACATGATTATTGGTTTAATAAATAATTCCCTAGGACTAAAAAGAGAATATAAATCCCCCTCCCCCCAAAATCACAAAACTGTTAGCTTTGTAGCTGCAACTTTTCATGCTGTCTTTCATTATGGACTCTATTTCATTAGAAAAATGCATAACTGAATTATGGATCTCATGCAGGTGTAAGTACTACCTACTCGTGTAATGTACTAGAGCATGCCAGCTGAGCTAGAGGTTGTGACGAGATTAAATAACTGGCAGGAAGAGAGCAGCTGAAGTCACTATTCCTTGTGAGTCTTCTACATGAAATCCCCAAAGGTCACAGAGAAAGGCCTGTAACAGAAAGGAGTGAGAGAAAAGTCTTTGAAACATGCCTCAAATAACCCACGATCAACTGGAAAGAGTCTTCTTAGAACTTGCAAGGTTTGTTCCCTTTCTGTAAAGAATGGCAGCCAGCAGAGAATGAAGGAAGCCACGACAGTGCAAGCCAGCTTAATTAACAGCACCAACCTGGAACACAAACAGGGGTAAACGATAAGATAAAGAGAGGTCAGTGATTCTGAGGAATCAATCTGTAGCTCACTAACTATAGTAAATGCAAATGTACAGCGATGATAAATCTATGCCACCAACACAGGTTTAAGATGAATGAGAGTCTACTTAAGTCACGATTAAGGAATCTACAACTATTGATATGTGTAATTCCCCAATAAAAAGACTATCACCATCCTTACTAACATTTAACTTAGATGCCACTCCTGTGCAGCCATGAAGAAAAATGCCAAACTGGGATGACTTTCCAGTAAGTATACAGCATGCTCTAAAGGGATGAACTCCTACAACAATGTTCTACCAAGCCAATCCACATTACCTCCAGTAAATATATATATTTTTAAACATTTATTCATTGGCCACAATGCATAGCAAGTGGGATATTAGTTCCCCAACCAGGGATCAAACCTTCAAACTTCCTCTACAGTGGAAGTGCAGAGTTTTAACCCCTGGACCACCGGGGAAGTCCCCATAAATATTCATTGATCAAAATATTTTTCTCATTAGGAAGATTTAAAATAAAATAGTATAGAACATAACAGTCTCTCTTTCCATTCATCCCACAGCCACCAACAAATCAATAAGAAATCACCAGGAGGCAAAGTGAAAGACCACCTTCTTCCAAGGTAAGTATGCCAAATAAATTAGCTTAAGTAATTTTTTGAATTTTGCTATTTAAAAGCCACTCACCCCTTTCCTTTGAGGCCTTTTTTGAAACACTTGCCAAGTAAAAAACAAAAAAATGGCAAGGAGTGGTAAAGTTCCATTTGTTTATAGTTTATAGCTAAGCAAAATGCCAAGGACCCTAGCAGGTCCCAGTCATAAGATACTCCAAGAACACCCCACAAAGCAAAGCCGAGACTCACAGAATTATATATGTTCTCATGTCAAGGAAATTATCTCAATAATTAAAAGAGATTTTGCATTTTAAAGAACATTTTACTTATGTGATTCTGTAATAATATGTATACTCAAAACAATTTCTAAATAAAAGCTGAAAGTATTGAATTGATAAACAAATTTGAAATTATATACAGTGGTCTCAAATATATTAAATCTACCACTAAACAGAGCAACTGATTTGTTTAGGTTTAAAAGAACTCTAAATAAGTAACACATAGCTTTGTTTTCTGCTGGGTTATTTTACAATATTACTGTAACAACATACCAAAATCAACGCTCCAAAAGTTAAAAATACACAAAAGCACTGAACTTATTAATATCACTACCCTTCCTCCATAATATGCATCAATAATATAAATTAATACATGTGCTTGATTGGAAATTAACAACACTACTGTGTGAAAACAGTATCACAAGTAGATTTTCAGTTGAAAACGCTGAGCTGAGCACTCATGTTTACCTCCTCTCCTTTCTGAGACCCCCTTAAAATTTTTTTAAGTACACATTTACAGCCATAAAGAGAACAGGGATGGTATCTCTTTTATAAGAGATAAAGATTTCAACAATTTGTAGAATACAGAAAGGGGACAGAGAAGTGGCAACCAATAAAACACACTAGAAGAAGCCACAGCTCAGTGAACACACAGAGGAAGCTCGGGCTAGCAAGGAGCCTATCCACCCTGCACACCCTCAGAGAACTCTGGAAACAGGTTGGAGTACTTGAGGATGTTGAAAAGAAAACAGGAGGACTAACTGAAAATTCCAAATGGAGAAGTCACATCCCACCTCATGCCTCTGCAAAGATGATGTGGAGCCAAAGCATCTACACCTGGGCAACGAAGGAAGGAATATTTCTCGAATGAACTATCCAGCAACCAGTACAGAAGGTAACACGATGGTGCAAATTCCTCCACACTGTGACCTTCAAGGGTCCCAGACTGCTGGCCAGAGCCCTACAGGTACCCACAGGGGACTGAAAGTATAGAGAGCTCACATGCAGCTTTCTCTTCTGCCTTATTCGTAGAATAAACACACGAGGATCAAACAGACACTTAAGGAACACCTATGACAGAAAAGGGCTTCCCTGGTGGCTCAGCTGGTAAAGAATCTGCCTGCAATGCAGGAGACCCTGGGTCAGGAAGATCTGCTGGAGAAGGGATAGGCTACCCACTCCAGTATTCTTGGGCTTCCCTGGTGGCGTAGACGGTAAAGAATCCACCTGCAATGTGGGAGACCTGGCTTCGATCCCTAGGTTGGGAAGATCCCCTGGAGAAGGGAACGGCTTCCCACTCCAGTAGTCTCGCCTGGAGAATTCCATGGACTGTATATAGTCCATGGGATTGCAGAGAGTGGACACGACTAAGTGACTTTTACTACTACGACGACAGAAAAAGCACCAAAGTGAAAAGGAGAAAAGGCTGACCTAGGAGAATAGAAATAATTCACAGAACAGTGGGGGGAAGAAAGTAAACTGAAATTTAAGACATGCTTAACAAATGAAATTTAATAGAAGTGTTAGACATAAAGATAATCTTCAAAAATATAAAACAAAGACAGATGCTCAAGATGGAGATGAAAGATCTAATATCTGTCCAACAAGCTTCAGAAAAAAGGGAAACAATTATAAAAAAAATTATTCTTGAGAATTCCCCACAACTGAAAAACATGAGTCTTCAAAATGAATGATCCACAGTGTCCAAAACAACTGTCAAAAATGCCTCTGCCCAAACTAATATCAAATTTCAGAGCCCAAAAAGTAAAAAAAAAAAAAGTAATAACAAAAGCAGTAGCAACAATACAAATAATAAGAGCAGTAAATACTTACATGCTATTTAGCCACCTCCCAAGTAGTGTTTTAAATGTTTAACAAATGTGAATTCATTTAATTCTCAAGAAATTTAAAAAGTAGGGTTCTTATCATCTCCATTTTACAAATGAGGAAAGTAAATAGTAGTTTAATAAAGTGTGTTCCTACAAAATGACCTAAGCCCAAAAGCTTCAAGAGTTTGATTCAAGTCACAGAGAAGACCCCAGAATGGTTAAAAGGAAAACAACTGACAATCGTTGAGGATGAACCCCTGCACTGTTGCTCACAGGAGTGTTACCTGGTCGATTATGCTTAAAAACCATATGAGAATACCTAAAATTAAACATGTGCATACCATGTAATTCAGCAATTCCACTCATAAGAAATGTATTTATATATGTGTACAAAGAGATCCTTACAAGAAAGTTCAAAGCAGCATAGTTTTATCATAGCCAAAACCTGGAAACACTCGAAATGTCTGTCAGTAATAAAATTATGTGTACGCATGCAGCCAAATATTACAAGGCAGTGCGAAAGAGAAGAAACTGCAACTACACAGAACTACATGCATAACTCTCACAAAGACAATGTCGAACCAAAAACACCCAACACAAAGGAACACCTACTGTGCTGTCTCTGATATTAAATTCAAAGAAGGGGAGAACCAAAGTACAGTATGAGCAGTCAGTATGCGGCCATCTTTGAGAAGGGAGGAGAGCTAGGGCCACGTACAGGGTCATCCTGGATACTAGCAACGTTCTGTCTCTTGACATGGATAACAGCCAATTCATTCATGTTTCATGTATTTTTCTGAATGAGTGTTAACATTTCAAAGTAAATATAGTTTTAAAAAATCTTATAAACAACTTCATGTTTCCTTTCTTTATCTCAGTGTTCTTGATATTATTAGAGCCATGATTGTACAAAGCCGGAAAAAAAAACAAAAAAAAAAGAGCTCCACTAGGAAAGTGGACAGAATAAAAAACATGGTGGAAGCAACCACATATATGAATATCCTTCACAAGTCTTTTGGCATATAGGTATTTTAATTTTATTACTAAAATAGACTAGAGACAAAAGGAAAAATGATTAATTAAGCAATCATGGTATGGATTTTTTTTCCTTTGGGACAGATGGAGACAGACAGCAATATTTAATATATTAGAAGACAAACTGGAGAGCCATGTACAGATTTTATCAACTTTCCTCTACAATTTGTTTATTTGAATGTTCCTTATTTTAGATATCAAAAATTAAACACACAAAATCCACACAGATTTAATCATTAAATTTTAGTTTCCTGAAGCTTCCAGCTACCACTATCTGTTAGAAAAACATTTTCTTTTAAAACTCAAAAACTGGAAGTCTTTTTGTCAGTGTCAGATAATGTTTACAAAAGATAGAAGATATTTTACCTTTTTAGTATTAGGAGGGCATCACTGTACTTGGCATTCTTTTTCTAACTTTCCAGAAGAGCTAATCAGTTACCAATGTTCTGTTCCCCAGCCAAATGGGTGTGAAAAAGTATTTCTACTTTTAATAAATCTGAACTTTACCCTTCAAGTAAACACTTGGTGAAGAGATACTTTTGTCATTTTTAAAAGGTTTATATAAGCAAGAACCCTAGTAAATAAGAAATTATAGATGACAACATTATACAAATGGAGCCTAGATTTCATGATGTGCATCTGACTTCACTTCTAAATCAGTAAAGGATACTGAAAATGTCCATAGTCGATAAGAATAAGGCCTGGGTACAGCAATATGCATAACACACTAGCAATCTGTAAAGAAAATTATCATGGAATAATAAAGTAATCTGTTACTTGACTCAAACAGGGTAAATGCATAGTTTCATTTAACACAGAAGAATTGTTCCATTCTTACCTTCTATTTAGCAAAATATTTCATTTTTATAAAACAACTCTTTAAATACTGAAGTTTTCATGGAGGTGACATAGCATACTCCAGTAAAAATGAAAAAAGAACCACTAAAAGGTATTTGTTAAAGAAAGCACTTTTACATATACAAATCAGATAAATTAATCTAATAATTAATCTATATAAAATGACCAAAGAGAATATTCATTAACTGTGAATATGAGAATATATAGCAACTTTTCAAAATGCCTTTTAGTTGTCATTCTCCCAAGCCAATCCAACATTCAAATTTACCAGTTAAGCAATAAATTTAGCATGCTGTGTAACTCAGAAGTATTTAACTTCTAAACTTCAGTGCCTCTTATTACTATAGTTGGACATTAAAATAATTACTCTAAGCTAAGCTAATGTTTCTAAATGAAAACTGACAGAAGATATACAGTTCCCTATTATCTATTCCCAAAAGCACAGCTTCCTTAAGCTCTACACTTAATAGCTAAGCTAATAAAACATTTCAGAGATGAAATGTTAGGTTACTTCAAAACTTACCTTTTTCTTAGTTGAGATTTCTTTTAAACAACAACAGTACAGAACCACTGCAGGTATGTATATCAACAAATCAGCAACTAACACTGAAAAAACAAGCAAATGATTTCAAGCGAGAGTCCATCAGGATTTACTATAACCTATTAATCGCCTCCCTCCAACCTTGAATGGGAATATGCTATTAACACAAGGTTGCTACCCACTCTGGGCAAGTCCTTTCCACATGGAGCCCTTTGCATTCCCTTCACCTGTGCCTAATTTCAACTGGTATAGGACCAGAGAGTGTCTTAATTTCCTCTAATAAACTCACACATTAAGTTAATTAAATGTACCCAATTTTCTCTTTGCCCTGACCTGGATTTAAAAATTAAAAATACTCAAAGAAATGGAAGTAAACTTTTATTTTCCCCTTCTTTTATTTTCCTCTATATGTACCAAATTTCCTGATGTGAACAATACCTCAAATGTGGAGATGCATAGGAGAATCTTTTTAAATGTGAATATTTATAAAAATTCATAAATTTTTAAATTAATGCATACAAAGAGCTTGAGAGGCCAAAGTGAAGAAGAAACTGAAAAAAAGTGGGGAAAAAATAAAGCAATTCATAATTCTGAATGTTTGGTCCTTTCAGAGCAAAGAAAAACTAATATATTAAGTTCTTCAACAGTACAACATAGCTATCCAAAGAGCCTGTTTTTTTCTTGTACCAGAAAACATATATTTAAGTTCACAAATAAGGTAAACAATAGTAAACTGTCTGTGTTAGATGCATGCAACCTATTTTCATCCCCAGCTTCTACATTTAAGATGACACTGAAAAACTGGAGCATATTCAGAGGAGCGCAACCAGAGGCCTCAAAACCATAATTACATCCAAGAAGCTGGTCATCTAATAAGAGCTGAAGTATCTAAGAATGTTCAACCTGGAGAGGAGATAACTTCACACGTCTGTAAGGTGTTAGGTATAAAAAGGATCAGACTTGTTCTTTGTGGCCCAAGGAAACAAAACTTCATATGACTAGTGAAGGTTCAATATAGGAAGGAAATTTCTAATAATTGGGGCTCTTTGAAAATAGAACAGACTGTGTCTAAAAGTCGTTGAGTTTCCTCCAGATACAGGTACTGGCTCAGAAGCTAACATCACGTTGTGAGTATGCATGCGGCAAAGAGAGTGGTGTGGCAGCGGGCGGGGCCATGCAGGCTCTCTCTTGGACCTGAGAGTCTATCACGGGCTGAATGGTAAAGAGAACAAATCTGACTAGACTCAGAGTAATTAAGGAAAAGACCCAGGAAAGCCTAAGTCTTATAAAGGTTTTAAAAAAACGTAAGCTTATTACTTTCAACTCTTAGTATACAACAAATACTGAATAGACATTTGTTATAAAGATTAATTTAGCAACACTACAATGCAATACAATGTATGAAACACAACTGTTGTTGTCTGGTTGCAGTCATGTCCAACTCTTTCACAGTCCCATGGACCGTAGCCCACCAGGCTCCTCTGTCCGTGGGATTGCCCGGGCAAAGATACTGAAGTGCGTTGCCACTTCCTTCTCCAAGGGATCTTTCCAACCCAAGAACTGAATCTGCGTTTCCTGCACCAGCAAGTGGGCTGTTTACCACTGAGCCAGTAGGGAAGCCCATACAACTGTAATTTACTTTAAAAGTGAAAGGGATTTATCAAAGCAAAGGCCTGAACAATTAAAACTTTAATTCAGAGCTCACCAACTTCAGATGAATTAGTAATATTACCCTCACTTTTCTGGGCCTCAGTTTCTCAGCTTAAGACCAGTATTTTACCTCATTTGGGTGTCCATATTATTAAGTGAGATAATAACAAATGTAAAGCACCCAGAATTATTCATTTCTACTTGTGTTTTAGTTTACATACACATTTGCTCAAATAGTATACACATAGAGGCATATGTATAGTTACACAACTGTAAAAGCCAGTCAGGACAATAATAGTTGTCCTGTCATCAGTTCAAAAAAGTGTCTAATACAACTTTACATTCAGTATCTACTGCTCTGTTACCTGTTGCACGCATGAAGAGCTTATGTGCCTGGCTCTCATATCCACGTGATGTATGGAGAGCAACCCAATCTGGATTTATAAACTCTGCCCTGCAAATCAAAGCGTATATACATGCACTTTACTCCCCATCACTCTTGGCAGTAAGGACACCTGAGGACATATGAATCTATGTTGAGAAGTGGCCACTGCTTTTAAAAAGCAACAGAGTTAAGGCTTAACTCTTTGTATTTAACCAAGTGAAACTGACTAAAGCTAAAAAGCCGAATCCACCTTGCTCATCTTCCAACAAACTCGTGTAACATTTTAACTGAAAGCCCTACCTTCACGATACTTTCAGTGTAAAAACAATCTAATGTGCCACCTTGCATTTACTAAACAGGTACTTTGTAAACAGCAATATGCTAGGACTGAGGATCATAGCTTTATAATTTATCATCTTTTCAGTTATCATAATAGGCTACAATAAATAGCTGTTAATCATAATCACTGCATAAAACTGAACATAGTTATTAAAGATAAATTAAGTTTTCAATCATATTACATTATCCAGAACACTGACAAGTACAACTAGTTATCATGAAGTCTGGAGACATATTTTTAGTCCAAGAAGCTAGTTTTTTTTAAATATGAAACAGTAAAACAAATAAGGTAAGTTCAGAAGATACTGTGAAGAAGTTCCTTGAATTTCTACTGACACACTGCAGGTCTGAAATGGAATACCACTATAGAGTGGAACTGAGTCTCCACTAAACAGAAGTGCCTTATTGTCTATAACCCATTCCATGCCTATAAAAGAAGGAATTCCAATCTGATCTTAAATCATAAGTGAAACACTACAGTACTTCTAGTTTCTAACTTAACTGGTTAATCACAATACCATTTAGACCTTTATTTTTCATTTACTTTGGGCCATTCCAGGAAAAAAGCTTTCCTATGCACAACTAACTGTATTAGATATATTTCTCAGTAAACCATGCATAATTGTTAACATTTCTACTTCAAAGCAAAGCTAGACTTTTTGCATCTCTTTCTAGCATTTCCACCAAAAAGATTATGCAAGTATTAAAATTCTGATAGTTAACTTTCCTACCAACCAATTATAAAGGCATGGTGCTCTACAAACCATATACAATAATAGCTACAAACAATCTCTCCTCTAATCAACAAACTGTTCCTTACTACATCTGCTAAGGGCATAAATATGTAGAGTTATGTTAAGGAAGAAAAACTTACACATATGCACATAAAAAACTATGATAAGCTGTAAGAGGTGGATAGTCCAATCCCCAATACTGTAAATTGTTATCACTGCTGTTAAAATACCTGGAAAAAAAAAGAAAAAGAAAGCACCAATCCATCAATTAATATTCAAGAATAGACTTGTATTTAATATATCATGTAATTTAACTTAACATGAAAAAAATATAAGGTAAAAAAAATCATCTAAATTTTTTCTTTTTCTCTTCTCTTAAAAATTTTTGTGAACTCACAATTAAAGTTGTTAATGAGTAGTGTGACTAAATTATTATCTAAACCAAAGTATTCTTAAGAGTGAAAGAGGAAGCTATTAATAATTAAGCCATAACAATAGAGGTAAACCAAGATTGTAACAGGCAAATTGGAACTTGTTGTCATTCTACTATTAGTAAACTTAAACAATGACTAATATGCAACAAAAAGAGAATTTGCTTTTAACAGTCTAAAAATTAAAGAAACAATGTGAAATCACAATTTTAAAAAGTAAACAGTGAATGTTAAAACCATGTAAAGATTTGATTTGCAAACAAAGAAATATTGCATGAAACAAGTAGACTTATTAATATCACTTTGAATATGATTCAACCAACATTTAATGAGAGCCTATTACATGCAAAATTCTGTGAATTAAGGAAAAACACTATATGTAAAGTTCATAAGTGAACAGGCTCTTCCAATTGGCTAGAACGGGAAGAAACTACATATAAATACTGTGCCTCAAGAAATGAAAATTTACATAGACTACACAGACTATAATAAATTCACATAGACTCCTTAACTATAATCTTTATAATTAGACAGCTTCTTCTATCCAATTAATTTTCTCAATCATTAGAAGAATTTATAATAATGGACACCAAACTATATACAACATAAATAACCACTATCCCTAAGCCTGTTTCAGTCAGTTCAGTTGCTCAGTCGTTTCCAACTCTCTGCAACCTCATGAACCACAGCATGCCAGGCCTCCCTGTCTGTCACCAACTCCCAGAGATTACTCAAACTCATGTCCATTGAGTCAGTGATGCCATCCAACTATCTCATCCTCTGTCATCCCCTTCTCCTCCTGCCCTCAATCTTTCCCAGCATAGGGTCTTTTCTAATGAGTCAGCTCTTCGCATCAGGTGGCCAAAGTATTGGACTTTCAGCTTCAGCCTCAGTCCTTCCAATGAATTTTCAGGACTGATCTCCTTTAGGATGGACTTGTTTGATCTCCTTGCAGTCCAAGGGACTCTCAAGAGTCTTCTCCAACACCACAGTTCAAAAGCATCAATTCTTCTGTGCTCAGCTTTCTTTATAGTCCCACTCTCACATCCATACATGACCACTGGAAAAACCATGGCTTTGATTAGATGGACCTTTGTTAGCAAAGGTAATGTCTCTGCTTTTTAACATGCTGTCTAGGTTGGACATAACTGTTCTTTCAAGGAGCAAGCGTCTCCATCATGGCTGCAGTCACCATCTGCAGTGATTCTGGAGCCCCCAAAAATGAAGTCAGCCGCTGTTTCTGCTGTTTCCCCATCTATTTGCCATGAAGTGATGGGACTGGATGCCATGATCTTAGTCTTTTGAATGTTGGATTTTAAGCCAACTTTTTCACTCTCCTCTTTCACTTGCATCAAGAGGCTCTTTAGTTCTCATTCACTTTCTGCCATAAGGGGGGTGTCATCTGCATATCTGAGGTTATTGGTATTTCTCCCAGCAATCTTGATTCCAGCTTGTGCTTCCTCCAGCCCAGCGTTTCTCATGATGTACTCTGTATATAAGTTAAATAAGCAGGGTGACAATATACAGCCTTGATGTACTCCTTTCCCTATCTGGAACCAGTATGTTTGTTGTTCCATGTCCAGTTCTAACTGTTGCTTCCTGACCCACGTAAAGATTTCTCAAGAGGCTGGTCAGGTGGTCTGGTATTCCCATCTCTTGAACAATTTTCCACAGTTTGTTGTGGTCCACACAGTCAGAGGCTTTGGTATAGTCAATAAAGCAGAAGTAGATGTTTTTCTGGAACTCTCTTGCTTTTTCGATGATCCAACAGATGTTAACAATTTGATCTCTGTAGGGCCACCCAAGACGGACAGGTCATGGTGGACAGCTCTGACAAAATGTGGTCCACTGGAGAAGGGAATGGCAAACCACTTCAGTAGTCTTGCCTTGAGAACCCCATGAACAGTATGAAAAAGCAAAAAAAAAAAAAAAAAAGCCTGTTTCAAATGGGTCACAATTTTTTGACATCACAATCCCTTACTGAGACTGAAAAAAAGAGTTTTTAAGTTGGTACTTATCATGATCCAGTTAAATAACCTACTACAGTTAACCCTGAACAACATTCATATTAGGGGCACCGATTCTCCATGCAATTGAAAATCCAAGTATAATTTATAGTCAGCCATCTCTCTCTGAGGTTCCTCTGGATCTAGGTTATACAACCTTGGACTCAACCAAGTAGTACAGTATTTACTACTGAAAGAAATTCATGTATACATGGCCCTGCACAGTCCAAACCCATGTTGTTCAAGGATCAACTGTATTCATCTTCAAGAGGGCTACTTTTCTTAGTGTCTGATACACAGTGTGGAGGTCTGTATGCAGGGAGTGAGGATTATTACATGATCAAGGCATGCTAGACAGCCACGGGTACAGTAGAGCACGGTGCCATCTGGTGACAGTTATCTACCCCAGCAGCAACATCCATGTGAACAATCCTGGGTCCCGTTTCTATCTGGCTGGAACTCAAAATCAAGATACAATGAACCCAAGAAACTCCATGTAAGTCAGAGTCCCTTTCAACAGCTTGAAACTGGGAAGCTGGGCCGGGCCGATAGTGGAGACCAGAGGACGCACGTCTCTAAACAGGGTTACCTGAACACAGGTACCAAACTGTGTAATTTCCAAATTCACATAATGACAGGGCGCATTAGCACAAGGTTCTATTGTATTTACCCCACAGTGTTGCTGAAGGACTGAATTAAACATGTAAAACTGTTAAGCCACTGCCTGGCACAGAGTGAGTGTACAGTAGTAGTGCTAATTGGTCATTAGCTACAAAACCACTGGGATGGGTACCGTCGTGGAAAAGCATCAAATACTTCAAAAGTCACATTTTGAACCACACAATTTGATTTGCTTTTCAGCTTCTCCTAAGGCAAAAGCTATTTTTCATTTACTTTAACATTGAGTTCCACTGGAGAGAGCAAAGGAGGCATGGATGGTAAGCATGAAAAGAAAAACGCTAACAATAAAACCACTGGTTGGACTGGGAAGAAGGAATAATAGAGATAACAACTGTGCTACCTATCTTTATGGAAATGCATAATTAAGAAGAGAGAAATTCGTGGAAGAAGACAGCTCAAAAGTGTTTCAAGTAAAGCTTCAAAATCTACCTGTAAAAACAAAGCAAATAGTTAATTCTCCTGCTTTATATGTCTTAGATCCACCTCAAAAGTTGGATAAATACCATTGGAATATCCTTTCCCACTAAATTCCCATGTAATCTCAGTAGATGTTTTATCAGAAAAAAACTCTAACTGCCACAGCAAACTACAAAATTACTCCAAGTGTGTTATCATTAATTTCAAAATGTAATTTTTCTAGTATATTGTGGGTATTTTTGCTTTGTACAAAAATATGTTCTATTTTAAAACAATTCCAAACTTAAAGAAGTTTCAGGAACAGTTCAAAGAATGTCTACATATCAAATGTAAAAATTTAATAAAAAAAAACACCTTAAGAAAAATTCAAAGAACATAAAGAAGATATTTATTTTATACATATACACACACCAAAACAAATTACTAAAATGCAGAATACTATTATACACTGCCGAATACTACGGCAGACAGACTTTAAAGTCATCCCTATGACCCCATCTCTGGGTATTCCTACCATGCATATGTATAATCAATTCCCTCCCCTTGAGTGTGGACAAGACATGTGACTTGCTAGTAAACACCACGTACAAAAAAAGTGATAGGATGGTCATTCTTATGCTTATGTTTTACATATATGTAAGATTCCGTCTTGCTGGCTAAGCTACAGAGTACTTGGAGAAGAAAACTGTCATGTTTCAGTAAGTGGGCATAATGGAGAAGCCACACAGCAAGAAACTGCAGGAGACTGACGCTAGAAGATAAGCGTAGCTTCCAACAAGAAACCAAAGCCCTTAGTTTTATAGATGCAAGGAAGTTAATTCTGCCAATAACTTGAGGGAACTTGGAAATGGTTCTTTCCCCAGCTGAGCCTCTGATAAGACTGCAGTCTCAGATGACAACTGGATTTCAGCCTCCAGAGACTCTGATCATAATACTGTAATAAGCTGTGCCCGGACTTCTATAATAAACATGTGTTTTGGACTTCCCTGGTGGTACAGTGGTTAAGAATCCTCCTGCCAACGCAGGGGACACGGGTTCGACCCCTGGTCCAGGAAGATTCCACATGCTGTGGGGCAGCTGAGCCTGTGAACCGCAACTACTGAAGCCTGGGCGCCTAGAGCCCACGTCCCTCAGCAAGAGAAACCACTGCACTGAGAAGGCAAGCAGCACGAGAGAGCGGCCCCCACCTGCCGCGACTAGAGGAACGCGGGGCAGCCGAAAATAAAAAATAAGCGTGTGTTTAAGTAGCTACTATCTTTGTGGTCACTTGGTACACAGCAGAGAAAGTTAATGTAATTTCTTATCTTAAAATCACACAAATCACTACAAAAAAGATCAGCAACTCATCAGTAACATGAGTGAAATATATAAATATGCAAATTTGAAAAAAATATGATGATTAGTAAATACACCAGGGGCTTCCCAGGTAACACAGTGGCAAAGAATCTGCCTGTCAATGCAGGGACACAAGAGACATGGGTTTGATCCCTGGGTTGGGAAGATCCCCTGGAGCAGGAAATGGCAACCCACACCAGTATTCTTGCCTGGAAAATTCCAGGGACAGAGGAGCCTGGCGGGCTATAGTCCATGAGGTCACAAAGAGTCAGACATGAAGAAAACTCAACATCACATGTACCCAAGGAAATGGAAATTTTAGAAGTCTGGTGTTGTTATTATTAAATATTGGGAAGGGTAAGGGATATTCTGGTATTGGTATCCATTATAACTGGCTCCTTTAGAGATTCCACTTCTAGGAATCTACCTAGAAAAAACATGCACACATGCATACAGGAGAAATGTCCTTTAGTTAATCATTCCCCTACCACAATATATTCAGGCTTCTCACAGTTCTAACAATGCTGAAATAAACAGTGATTCCCACAATCTCTCACTTATAAAACTGTGATCTTGTCTTAAAAAGCAACATACTCAGGGTGGGTGGACCCTTCTCCTACCCCGGGTGATAAACCATGCCTGCACTGAGCCAGGCATTTCTACTAATGATTGCTTTAAGGGTGGAAAAGATTAAAGAGACATTAACAGTAAGGTACCCCTATTATTCCTGCCTTGAATATGGTTGTACAAAGTCACAGTGCTGGCAGCCTTGGCAGTCATCCGATCTGGGGGCAAAAAGCCTCAGGGGGGAAGCCAACAGGCCAGGAAGAAAGGAGAGGGAAGAGATGGGAAAGCCTGAGTTCTTTAACTGCTATCACTGAGCCACTTCACCAGCCCTGCAAAGACCTACTTATGGAGACGAGCATTTTATTGCTTAAACTACTATTAGGTTTCCTACTACTTAATGCCAAAAGTGCTTCTGACATCACACATTAAGGAACTGTCATTATAAAAATTATAAAAATTGTCATTTAAAGAGAAAAGTTGCTTTCCTCTATAACTTTCAACTATGTATAATGAAATGGAATAAATGCTTTTAAATTTAGAATCATAAAACTGACATTTTAAAACTTTACCTGATAGATTCTGATTTCATACTTCAGACAACTATACCACTTGGAAGTTTTGACTATAACTAACTTTCTAGATGAAAACAGAAAGACTTCACACTTGGAAAACTGAAGTTAAAAAATAAGAAACCATTCTTCAGTCACATTACTAGGTAACAAAAATGGCAAACTAATCAAATTTGACAAAATTAGACAATTCAAAATATTAGAAATATTATTTCCAATACAGATTTATGTCCACTGTTGAAAACAATGAACCTATCCCAAGTATATACTTTCTGTTTTGTAAACTGTGCCATTGAGATATATCTTTTACAATGATAGTCATTATGAATGATATAACAATAAGCTTCAAAGTACAAAAAAAAACAAATCACACCATTTAAACATTAGACCCTGATGCTTTCACTGCCATGGCCTCTGATTCCCTGGTCAGGGAACTAAGATCTTACAAGCTGTGCAGTGAGGTCAAAAATAACCAAAAGACAAATATGCACACATCTATTAAAAAAAAAGAATATCAAATATTTAGCTGATCTCTATTATAAATACTCCAAATTTGGAGTAGGTAGAGCTAACCTGTTAATAGAGAGTTGGACACGAAGCTCTCATATATAACTCTCTTTCATAAAGAAGTTAAATAAAAGCAGTGACCAAACAAATCAAGAGAATGATATAAACAGCTTGTATAACCAAGTTTAATCAAATAATTTACCAGGCACATAATAAGTAAAAAAAAAAAAAATACTGTCATCAATTATCAGAACATGTTCAACAAAAATGGCAATGCACGGATTTTCTGAAGACGTAACTACAGCTAACATTTGTTGAGAGCTCATTACACTTCAGGCACTGGTTTAAGTGCTTTAAGTGAATCATTTTATTCAATCTCCACAATAACCCAGTGAAATATGTATTCTATTATTTCTATTCTATGAGTGATAAAACTGTGGCAGAGACAGTTAAATAACTTGCCAAAGCTCACACTGCCAGCAAAGAATACAGTCTTTGTCTGACCACTAACACACACACAGGCAGTCTGACTCAAACATCCACACCCTTCACCCCAAGCTACTGCTTCTTTACATCTCATACGTACCTAACAGAGAAGCTTTGAGAAACCGCCACGAGAAATATTCTTAGTCCATAAACTTTCACAGTTTATATCCTGAGGCGCTTTCATGGCATACAGTGTCCTATCCTTAAAGTTCTAGTTTAGTATCATATTCCAGCTGGTAGCTGAGTACATGGTAACTTTCAGGAGGATAAAATTTCAAAATGAACTGACAATATGCAGGGTAACATATGTGACTTCAATAAATAGGAAAAGAGGATGCTAAAGATGAAGGAACAGTGTATTTTCCTTTTAAGTAACTTCAAATAATCTACATTAACTGACTGATAAAACAGTAAAATCAAGTTAAAATCATCCATACCATTGTTTGATGGGTAAATTAAAAGTAATCTCTTGCCAGTGTCTCTGAGCTTCATAATCACCAAACATGGGCGGCTTTCCAGCACCTAAAACAAGGGGAAAAAAAGCAAAATAAATTTATACTTTATTTATCATTGTCTTACGGTGATCACATTCAAGGAATGAGGAAGGGCAGATACTGAGGTGACAACTGGGATGTTGGGGGAGCGCTGAAGCTGAGTGGGAACCAATAGATGTTCGCTGCAGAGCACTCTCCTTAGGAGCGCCACTGCCTTCCTTTGCCCCAATAAACAAAACAGAACTTCCTGTCCCACTGTCAGCTACATAAGATTTTAAATTAGCATTTTCTGTTTAAAAGAAAGCCAATTTTTAGAGTATATAAGTACCTCCCTTAACACAATCGATATAAATTTCCCAAAGTTGCTTATAAATTGAAATTTTTTAACTCCAGTTCACTGAAAGGCTCATTTTTCTTAAATAGCAAAAAATTCTATAAAGCAAAGAATCTTAAAATATACATATATATATATGTATATATACTTTAGTATACAAGTGGCTTTATTTCCTCATGAAAATTTTCTAAACTATAAAGATAGTACACATGGAAGAAAAGGACACAGAAGTGACTTCAAAAGTCAGAGATGAGGTCTGAATTCTAGCCCTGCTAGCAGAGAGTGACACTGTGACCCTGAGCAAATGACCTTAGCTCTCAAGCCTCAGCACATTAAAAACAGAATCAATACTATCACACCTAAAGGACTGTTGGAATAAAGAAGATAATGAACATAAAATGCTCTGTGTAGTACCTGGTACACATAAACATTCAATAAATATTAACACTAATTAGGTTTCTTTTCATTTTTTTTTTCCGGCCCTGCCGTGCAGCATGTGGGATCTTAGTTCTCTGGCCCGGGATGGAGCCCACAACCTATACACTGGAAGTCTTGACCACCAGGGAAATCCTTTACTCAGTTTGTCATTAACTAGTTGGTAATGCTAATCACAAGATATCCAAGTTTATTTTACTTCATGAGAAACATCGTAAACTATACTGTCCAATAAGTATCATAAAACAATTGTAATAACATATGTCTCTATTTTACAAACTAACTATAAATAACTTAAGGTCAAGTATAGAACCAAAAACCAAAGACATTGATTAGGTCAGGGTTTGATGTCAAATGAATTATATTAAAAACTGCTAGTTTATAGTTTACTTCTAAATTGCAAATAAGGTATAATAGATATTTAATAACTAACAACAAACAGTGTCTACTACATGCCAAATACAACAGCGAAGTAGGGATTATTATCATCCCCAGTTTATAGCTGGCAAACTGGAAACAAGGGTCACTGAGGTGACGAGTAGCCGAGTCTGGACTACAGCCCAGGCAGACCGGCTCCGTAATTCATGTTCCTAGCTCCTACTGTGTCTTAGCTCACAACCTGGTTAAGCTGTTGACTCAACAACTAGGTTGTTAACCTTAAATCACTTTACATAACATAAAAGTAATTCCACTCAGTAAAGAGTAAACAACCACTATTTAGCTAGCAGTTGATTACAAAATTTTGTGAGAAAGCCCAAATAGGTACAGTACAGACACAGGCTTCTCAATCAGCAAGTGAAAAAACCACACGTAGTCATGTATTCATTAATCCATGGGGAAGGTATACCACATTGGTGAATGACACATTGTCACTTTTCACTCTAACCCAGATGTTCTCTAGCTTTGAAACACAACATTAAGTAAATTTTTTGCATTTTAACAGCCGTATCATACCACTATTCCTTAAATGCTAGCATCTCCACCAAGGAGATATTCCCTATATGAGATAATCATGGGGGAAGCAGATTAACATCTCCAAAGAGTATACACAGTGAGTGACTGCCACAAAGAACTGCCCACAGTACACACACATGGATACACACACAAAAAACCTACCCCTGTCTCTCTCCTGGAAAGTACCGTGTCTTGTTCATTTTTGCTTTCTCAGGATGTAACTGTACCTAGCAGATTCTCTGTGAATGATGATGTAGCAAGGATGTCAATATTATCAATATGATATAACAAGGATTTTAAGTTAAAAAAGATTTGAATTTTTGAGTCTGATTTTCCACTTACTAAATGTGCAACACTAAGCAGTTTGTGACAGCAGACCAATTAATTACGCCAAGGCTACTTTAACACAATGCCCAGATACTGGTTCCTGCCTCAAAACATCTTTAAGTTACTATCTGACATCCTGAAATTCGAAGCCTCCGTTCATGCTGCTTACTCCCTCTCCCTATTCATATAACTCTTGTATCAACTCATATCCAACGTTTAAGAACCATTTCGACTGCCAAATTCACCACAAAACCTTCCCGTATAAATTAAAAGCACACTGATCATTAATTATTGACTTCTCAGAAGGGCAAACTATAGACATCATACTTATATAGACATATAATATGGTTAGATAGCATCACTAACTCAATAGACATGAATCTGAGCAAACTCCAGTAGAGCGTGAAGGACAGGGAAGCCTGGTGCGCTGCAGCCCATGGGGTCTCAGAGTTGGACACGACTTAGTGACGGAACAGCAACAATATATTTTAAGCATTGCTCATCAAACCTCTATATTATTATTTTATTATTCAAACAAGTGGTGAAATACTTATTTTCCTTACACGAGGCCAGGGATTCTCAGTGTGATTACGGAAAAAGAATTATTAGCAACTTCAGTAGTGAGAACATTTTTAAGCACTTAAGAGCAAAATAAAGTGCCAAGAACTTTAGGTGTAACTCATGTTGATCCTCAACCTATGATTTTATCAGCATTTTACTGATGAGACTAAAACTCTGAAATTTTAAAATAACTTGTGCAGCATCACACAGAAAGACACAGTAACATTCAAACTCACAGGCGTTTAATCTCAGTGCCTGAGTCCTTGTCAGAGAAGAAATGATTTGAATACATATAGAATCATGACTTGAATAAGAAATAGAAGACAAGAGGCATTACAAAAAATAAACACCAAACGAAGTAAATCAATTGTTTAGTGAACCTGTTACCACAGTATCTCAGAGCAGTATCTCCTTTTGTTTAACAAACAGCATATTAAAAAAGCAGAAATCAAAATAGTTAAATACAGCAGGTTTTTAAAAAGGAAAAAAATCTGACTTCTCATGATACTTATGTTTTCAGTATCATATATTGTCACAAGATTATACTATTTTCTCACAGCGACCCAAATGAGAATTTTAGTTCCAATGGACACAGAATGTGATTTTTCCAGAGTTCAAGCATACACTCGCATGACAAAAGGAAACATACTGTGAGACATACAATATATACTTCCAATTAAAACTTGCTCTGTTAACTGAACAGAATGGGAAATTAACCTACAATTTTTTTATAAAAGGAAAATAATTCCCCAATGAATTAACTGCATCCTTGCATGTGCATTTTTCAGATGTATGTATATACGGTGGGTATGTTTCTCTTTTTAAGCATACAGCTACTGTCTATAGGAAGACAGGAATTGATTTTTATTGTTTCGTTTTTGTTTTTTGGTCCACTAGTATAATAAAAGTCATAGAGAATCTTAAATAATTTCCTATACCTGAAAAAATCCAACTATCTAGATTTTCTGAAATTGCTCTAGACTTGTGGTCAATGTGGAGGAATTTATTACGATTCTCTAACAAATAGAAGAATGGATAATGACTCTCTTTAGGGTTGAGAAACAAGTTTCTATCCAGAGTCTGACCTACTTCAATAAATTCAGCTGACACTGGCTATGAAATTAGTACTTAAGTTTTTAAAACTGCTAAAGTGCCCTTAAAGCAACCCAGAAGGACAACCCAACTGCACCTAAGGGAGCTTCACTTGGGAAGGGCAAAAAGGATTCCTTCTACTGTGATTAATTCTACAAATTCATTTACATGAGATTCAGAATTACATAAAGAAAACATATTAATGTACATTTACAAAGCTCCAATTTTGTCTCATTCTTAGGAAAATCAGCTTAAGCACCACCTAAATGTTCATTATATTAATTGCTGAATTGTTCAGAATTATGTTAGAATTTAAAAAACAAGTAGTTTCTTTGATAACAGTAAGTACTAATTGCCTTTACATTGAAATTTTAAACATTCTAAGAGAAGAGAATATGGCTGAAATTTTCCCTAATAATTCCCCTTTTATAGGTTCCCAGGGAGTAAGAAGAAACATCACAAACACTGGGTAAGCTGAGAGAAACTCTACAGCATGTGCATCTCCAAAGAAATAATGGACTAACACTAAGCAAGCTCACCTGAGCTTCCTCAGTCCACCGGTTCCTAATTAGGATCTTAAGCAAAAAGAAAAGCAAACTAAAATAAGCATGTTAAAAACAAATTATAATCAAAAAAGTATTTCAATTATAGAGGGGGAAAAAAAAAATCTCAACAGAATCACAGATGTTACACTCTAAGTGATCCTCCCAGTCTCCCAGGATACAGAAGTTTTCACACGTGAATGGTGTTAACACTCTTTACGACAGAGTTGGGAACTCTGACAGAATAACCATTTCGGCATTTCTATTTTTCTAATCTGAAAAATGAAAAAAAAAAGTAACACCCACCTACAAAAGATGTTACAAATATTTCCATGTACAGTAACAATACTCTTCTTGCAGAGTAGTCCAAAAGTACTCTTGTCCTGCTGACTTTCTTAGAAGGCAGTTGAAGAGTAAGGTTTAACTTTTTTGAAGTACAGTTGATTTACAATGTTGCGTTAGCTTCAGGTGAACAGCAAAGAGCTCCAGTTATACATACATATATATCTACCTTTTTAGATTCTTTTCCCTTATAGATTGTTCAAGATATTGAATATAGTTTCCTGTGCTACAGAGTATGTCCTTATTGATTCTCTATTTTATATTAGTAGTATATATATGTTACTCCCAACCTTCTGAGTATCCCTCCCATCCTTTCCCCTTTGGTAACTGTAAGTTTGTTTTCTGTGTCTGTGAGTCTGTGAGTTTTTAAATTAAGTTCATTTTGATTCCACATACATATGATATCACATGATATTTGTCTTATATATTTCCAAAGACAATTTTTAATTGGGTTTTTCCTTAGCCCTCCATAACCCATTCCAGCTACCAAGTAACTCCCTCCTTCCATTCACTAACAAAATTCCTACAAGTTGCTAAGTCTACTTATTAATTCCCACTAAGTCATTTATGATCTGATAATTAGAGGAGGCTCACAATGGCCTCCTAGAGATCCTCTATTTTAAATTTTCATTCTATTTGACATGTCTAGAATTTGACAGTTAGCTAGCCCTTATTTCTTAAAATTTCCTATTTCCTGGCTTCCAGGATAGTAACTTCTCTAGGCTCTAATTCTACATCATTTCTTCTCAGTCACCTTTAATCATTCCCCCTTCTCCTCGGTTAAATCTGTTTTCTCAGTGGTTAAATCTGTTTTCTTCTTGCAATATAGACACTCCCAACTCTGTGGCTTCAACTATCATCTGTATCAACCTTTTGTAAACATCAAAATAACCTGTGGATCTTTAAAAAAAACACAGATGAAACCAGTTTCCTGAAACATGGCAGACACAGAAGGTCAGAAAAACACCTCCGATACAGGAAAAGTACATATTTTTTAATTATTTATTTTATATGTTCTACATATACAATTTTAATGTATAGCTGAATTAGCAGCAAAATAAGAGAATTCTTTAGAGTCCAGAAACAAACAAACAAAAAAAGAGTAGACCCAGAAGAGTAAGCACTTGTCCTGAGGGTATCCAAAGATCTTTAAGTGGCCGCTACCCAAGGTACTGACCAGCTCAATGCCATAAGTAAGGAGGCAAAGCTTTGTACTTGAACAGACAGGAATTCAGTGTCAGAAAAATCTCTACTAGGATAAACACAAAATTTCTTTGACAAGATGGTGAAGATAATATTTGTCTCTAGGTTGGCTCTTGGTAGTACATGAAAAAAGAAGTCTCCCCAAAATTCCTAACCATATGCTGACACTCACCCTGTTTGGGACCTGAATTCATGTGAAGTACATGCCAAAGAAATCTTGAGATGAGAATCTGGTTTGACTCTTGTTAAAAGTGCCCCGGTACCTGGCAGGAGGCAACACAAAGCCTCTGTGAAAAAACACACAGTAAACTCAGGCCTCAAAGAATTTCCACAAGATATAAGTACTAAGTAATATGAGCTCATGATTTTAAAAAATCACTAACCTCATGAAGAAACAAAATACTATGAGCAATGGTCATCAGAAACAAACTATGAAATCAGACGGCAGATATCAGAATTTTCTGATAGGTAATATAAAATAAGCATGATTAGTATATTTAAAGACAAAACAGAACACACTGAGAGTATGCTGAAGAACAAGAGATGATCAGAAAGATCAAGAAGATCCAAATAGGAAACAAGCAGAAGTTGTGGAAATTAAGAACATAATAGCTGAAACCTGAAAACTCAACAGGCAAGTGAAAAAACAGATCAAACACAGTTAGAAAAGTAACGAACAGGAAGACAGAGCTGATGATTATAAAGAAAGCAGTATGAAGAAACTGTAAGATGCAAAATAAAAGCAATTATAAAGTAGAGGAAAGAATGAAAAGACCCAGCATATATCTAATGAGACTTTGCACAAGGAGATTGGAAATGAGAGAGAAGTAGTATTTGAAGAGCTAACAAAATTATTCTCTGCTATACCACCTACACTTGGCACAAAGTGAGTGTCCAACGCTTACCTGTTGAATGATTTAAAGAACAAAGATATAACATATTTCTACCGAGTTCTACAAGAAAGAAAAAGAATCAGAAGGGACAATGGCTGAGCATTTTCTAACGAAACAGAAGGTACCTCTCCCTAGAGACAGAAATCAAAAATGTTAAGAGGATAAATTTTTTAATATTCACATGGAGATATACCACAGTGCATCTGCAGCAAGAGAAAAAACATGTTACCTACAAAGGAAAGACAATTAAAATGATAGCTGATGTCTGAACGTCAGCAACAGAAACTAGAAAACAATGAAAGATTTTTGAAGTATTGATATTACGAGAAAATAACTGTCAATACAGAATTCAATACGCATAAAAACTTCACAACAAAGAGGAAAATAAAGGTATTTTCAGTCAAAAATGGAGTTTGCACACAAGAGACTCTCAAAAAACCTCTTCCGAAGATGTACTTCAGAAAGAAAGAAAATGATCTCAAAGAAAGATGTACTATATAAGACGGACAAACAAAGAAAATGAGGGTAAACCTAAGTAAATATTAATTATATAAAACAACAGTGACTAACACCTAACATCATAAAAGAAATAAAATCTTAGGCAATAATTCCATTTTAATTTGAGGCAGGAAGTAAAGATTTATAACTATAGTTAAAACGTTTCTAAGGCCCTAGCATTGTTCAAGACAGCATTATAGATTTTATTAAGCTAAATATGTATATGAAAAATATCGAGTAAGTCCTGAAAGGACAAAATAAAGTATAGCCTCCAAGTCAGGAAGAGAGACAAAATGGAATTAGGGAGGGGAATTGGTTAGACAGATTTGAATCACAGGGATTCAGAGGTAGAGGGTAAAAGAATAGAAAAAGATATGTCAAGCAAAAAATAAGCTAAAGAAAACCAGTAAAGCAATATTAATTTTAGAGGAAACAGACTTTAAGACAAAAGTCTTACTGTAAATAAACAAGGACATAACAGTGATGTCATAAAATTTAACTCACAAGAAAAAAAATTCTAAATCACATAATTATACAGATCAAAATACTCAAAAGGAAATTGACAAAACTACAAAAAGAAACTGCCACTCAATAATTGGTGGATCAATTTGGCAAGAATTGGTAAGAATATAAAAAAACTGCATCAGAACAACTGATATTGAGTAAATCGGTATATGCAGATTATTGAACTGGAGAATATATACATATTAAGCACATAGAACATTTCAAAAAATTGATCACATACTAGCCCAAGTTTCAACACATTTCAAAGAATTAGTCCCATACATAAAGACTCTCCGTTGTTATTTTCTACTACACAATTAAATTTAAAATATCAAAGAGATCATTGATAAAGCCTATTTAAACATTTTTAAATATACTTTCAAATTATTCATGAGTCAAAGCAAAATCACAATAGAAAATAGAAAATAGTACCTGTAGGGTGGTACTTGAAAGAAAATGTATAGCCTAAATGACTTAATTAGAAAGAAATGACTGAAACTTAATAAGCTAAAGCATCTGCTGAACATCTAATGTAAGAATAAAGCCAAGCATACTACTGAGAGGATAAGAAAAGCTCAAATTAACTTTTTGAAAACACTAACAAAATCAATAAATGTCTAGGAAGGCTGATTTTTTTTAATGAATCAACATAAACCACATCCGAAATGAAAAAGGAACCATAACTAGTTATACAGCAAAGATATAAAAGGTTAGAAAACATGATAATTTATGTCAATACATTTCATTTTTTATTTTAATTTTGATTGGAGTATAGTTGGTTTACCGTGTTGTGTTACTTTCTGTTGTATAGCAGAGTCAGTCATACATATATATATATATTCCACTCTTTTTTAGATTCTTTTTCTATGTATGTTATTACAGAGTATTGAATAGAGTTCCCTAATCTATACAGTAGGTCCTCAATAGTTCTCTTTTATATATAGTAGAGTGCATATGTCAACCCCAGTCTCCCAATTTATCCCTCCCCAACAACACATTTTGGGGCTTCCCTAATAGCTCAGTAGGTAAAAAATCTGCCTGCAATGCAGGAGACCACACACAGTTCAATTCCTAGGTCGGGAAGATCCCCTGGAGAAGGAATAGGCTACCCACTCCAGTATTCTTGGGCATCCTGGTAAAGAATCACCTGCAATACGGGAGACCTGGGTTCAATCCCTGGATTGGGAAAATCCCCCGGAAAAGGGAAAGGCTACCCACTCCAGTATTCTGGCCGAGAGAATTCCATGGGCTGTACAGTCCGTGGGGTTGCAAAGAGTCAAACACAACTGAGCGACTTTCACAACAACACATTTTAAAATTCAGTTGAAACGGGCAAATTCCTAGAAAAATATAAATTATTTGAAATGGGAAAATTCCTAGAAAAATATAAATTATAAAATAAATCAAGAAGAAACAGAAAGCCCAAACGTTCTATAACCATTAAAGAATTTAAATCACTGAATATTTTCCCACAAAGATAATTTTAGACCCAAATAGTTTTGTTAGCAAGTTCTAACCAAGCATTTAAACTACAAACAATTCCATGGGACTTTCCTGGTGTTTCCACAGAACTGCGCTTCAGCTGAAGATGGGCACAGTTCAATCCCTGGTCAGGAAACTAGGATCCCACAAGCCACATGGCACAGTCAAAAAATTAATAAATGAATCACAAACAATTTCAATTCTGAATACTACTCCAGATTGTAGGAAAAGCGGGTATGTATACTCCCTAATTCATTTTATGTGGCAAGCATATCCTTAATAACAAATTTGACAAAGGAATTTCAAAATTGGCTCTGCAAGCCAATTTTATTTGTGAGCATAGATGTTAAACTCATAAATAATAAGCCAATCTGCAATATACTTTTTAAAAACTGTTCTATACAACAAATAGAGTTATGCCAGGAATGCAAGGTTGGTGCAATGCTAGAAAGAACAAAAACATACTCAATGATACTGTATAGTCCATGGGGTCGCAAGGAGTCGGGACATGACTGAGCAACTCTCACTTCACTTCAAAACATACTTCACATAAATAATAATTTTTGAAGGCTGCCAAATATTAACAAATCAACCACACTTTCATTCCCCCAGAACAAGCATTTAGATAAACAATTTTTAAAAAGATACCATCTACAATAGGGAGGGAAAAAATATATAAGATATCTAGCAATACATCTAAGAAAAGATGAGTAAAACTTTCATGTAGAAAACTATAAAATTTTGTTTAAAAACATTAAAGATTTAAATAAATGGAGAAACATACTATCTTAATGAATTAGAAGCCTTACTATGCTAATGATTGCCAATTCACCCAAATTAATCAATGGTATAGTATATAACACCAATTAAAATCCAAACAGAGTTTTTCACAGGACTTTAACAATCTGATTTTTTAAAAAGACATACATGAGGAATTCCCTGATGGTCCAGTGATTAAGACTTGGCACTTTTGCTGCTGTGGCTCGGTTCAATTCCTGGTATTAGGGAGCTAAGACCCCACAGAGCAGAGTCAAAGCACTGACTCTGGAATAAAATATATTTGAGTTGAAGTTGTCATTTATCGGTTGTCTCACTTTCCATTTCCATGTAAATTAGAAACAATACCTATCTTCAGTGGTTGTGATATTGAGGAAAGTACTCAATGTCTAGCATTTGGTAAGTACTCATAAAATAGTAACTCCTACCTCTATTACTGTGATTGTCTCCTTTGTCTCTTTACATCCAACTTTCTTCCTACATCATTTTTCATAATAATAATAAAATAGTAAAAAATAAGTTATTTTTCTAAAACACAGCCAAATCTCCAGCCATCCCTCCCTATCCTTTCTTTCCTCCTTTTTATGCTATCTAATACAAAATACTTACAACCATGTTCTCATGCCACCTACCATATCTCTGCACATGTTCTACTGTCTGTACATTCCCCATTTTATTTATGTAGCAAATTCCAACTTATCTTTCAAATCTTGAATTCAAACACCATCCTGTGAAAAGTTTTCTGCAACGCATCCTGATCATTTTCTATGTTAACATTAAAACTCACATATACCTCAACATTTAATTATCACATTGTATTGTGACTCAAAATTCTCCAAGCCAGATTTCAATAATACATGAACCATGAACTTCCAGATGTTCAAGCTGGTTTTAAAAAAGGCAGAGGAACCAGAGATAAACCTGCCAATATCCACTAGATCATCAAAAAAGCAGGAGAGTTCCAGAAAAACATCTACTTCTGCTTTATTGATTATGCCAAGGCCTTTGACTGTGTCGATCACAACAAACTGGAAAATTGTTAAGAGATGGGAATACCAGACCACCCGATCTGAATCTTGAGAAATCTGTATGTAGGTCAGGAAGCACCAGTTAGAACTGGACATGGATTAACAGACTGGTTCCAAATAGTGAAAGGAGTACATCAAGGCTGTATATTGTCACCCCGCTTATTTAACTTATATGCAGAGTACATCATGCAAAATGCTAGGCTAGAGGAAGCACAAGCTGGAATTAAGATTGCCAGGAGAAATATCAATAACCTCAGATATGCAGATGACACCACCCTTATGACAGAAAGTGAAGCAGAACTAAAGAGCCTCTTGATGAAAGTGAAAGAGGAGACAGAAAAACTTGGGTTAAATCTCAACATTCAGAAAACTATGATCATGGCATCCGGTCCCATCACTTTGTGACAAAGAGATGGGGAAACAGAGCTGACCTTTTTTGGGGGGCTCCTCAATCACTGCAGATGGTGACTGCAGACATGAAATTAAAAGATGCTTACTCCTTGGAAGAAAAGCTATGACCAACCTAGACAGCATATTAAAAAGCAGAGACATTACTTTGTCAGCAAAGGTCCGTCTAGTCAAGACTATGGTTTTTCCAGTGGTCATGTATGGATGTGAGAGTTGGACTAAAAAGAAAGCTGAGCGCCGAAGAATTGATGCTTTTGAACTGTGGTGTTGGAGAAGACTCTTGAGAGTCCCTTGGACTGCAAGGAGATACAACCAGTCCATCCTAAAGGAGGTCAGTCCTGGGTGTTCATTGGAAGGACTGATGCTGAAGCTCAAAGTCCAATACTTTGGCCACCTCATGTGAAGAGCTGACTCTGGAAAAGACCCTAATGCTGGGAAGGATTGGGGGCAGGAGGAGAAGCGGACGATAGAGGATGAGATGGCTGGGTGGCATCACCGACTTGATGGACATGGGTTTGGGTGGACTCCGTTGAGCTGGTGCTGGACAGGGAGGCCTGGCTGCTACGATTCATGGGGTCGCAAAGAGTCGGACACGACTGAGCGCCTGAACTGATTGTGACTACTTATCTACCAAAATTGAGACCCCTTTAAGTATTAGATAGTCACCTTAAATTTCTAGTACTTAGCATAGTGCCTGAAATAGGAGAGGTATTAAATAAATATTTACAGGGTTAAATTTAACCCCACCCCCAATCTCCAGCACCAGACTCCATCAATCCCACCCCCACTCCATTTCTCTCACATCATTTCCAATCTTATTCTCCACTGCTGTCTTCGTTTCAAGGCAGTAATATGCCTTCTCTACCCTGGACTTTCCAGGTGGCGTTAGTGGTAAAGAACCTGCCTGCCATTGCAGGAGACATAACAGACTTGGGTTTGATCCCTCGGTTGAGAAGATTCCCTGGAAGAGGGCATGGCAACCCATTCCAGTATCTTTGTCCGGAGAATCCCATGGACAGAGGAGCCTGGCAGGCTATAGTCTAGCATCGCAAAGTGCAGGACAAAAGTGAGGCAACTTAGCATGCATGCACAAGCCTTCTCTACCCTAAACAGACAAACAAGCCTTCTGTGATTCCACTCCTCCTTTGAAGTACTAGCTCATTTCTCTTTTCAAAAGCTAAGAGATAACTGTTTCTCAATTTGTCATATTCCCAGTTCGAATACATCTTTCTTTTCTCATATTACAAAGCCTGTAGTTCTATTTAGCTCTTATACAAATTCTATTTATTAGCATTAGATGTTTAAGTGCCTTTTCTTGACTACATCAATAAAACCTGAAATTCTTCTCTGTCTCCGTCAGAAAACTATAAACTATTACCAAAAACAAAAAAAACTCAAAAAACAGACAAAAAGAAAGATTCAAAAAAATTCACCTATTAAACGAAAAATGTGTTACCTGAGTAAGAATTAAGAGAAACTGTCCACCGTACTATCAGTCCTAGTAAGACTGCAGCTGTCATCAAGTACCATTTCTCCATATTTTTTCTTCAAATTCAGGAACAGGAAAAAAATACAGGAATACTAATACAGGAATACTTTTAACATGCAGTCAATCACTTCTTTTCTTGATCAGAGAAATATTATCAATTATTTGGAATTATGAGTTTGAGAGAATTTTAATTGATGCTTCGTCTCCAGTTAAATATTAATTTTTATCTCTAGGAAGAAGTAGCCTGCAGGGAAAAAAAAAGATACCAAGATTTAGCTAAGCATAGTGCCCAAACAACAAACATTAAACCAAAGAGAAAGATGGAGAAACGGGGGAAGGGGACAGTCTAGAAAAGGGGATAATTTTAAGTTCCTTATTCCCTAGTTCTCCAGTCAGGAAATGAACCTCAAAAGGTTAGCTCTCCAGGACTTCCCTGGTAGTGCAGCGGTTAAGAGTCCATGCTCCCAATGCAGGGAATGTGAGTTTGATCCCTAGTCCTTGGGGAACTAAGATTCCATATGCCTCATTTTCGGTGAGGCCAAAAATAAAGGAAATTTAGAGAAACTAGGACTTGCTAGATTGGAAAACAAAACAGTTTCATACTCAAAAGATTAATCAATTAATTAATTCAGGGAATTCCCTAATGGTCTAGTGATGAGGGCTCCATGCTTTCATTGCCAAGGGTACAGGTTCAATCCTTAGTCAGTGAACTAAGAACCCACAATCTATGCAGTGCTAAATTTTAAGGAAAATTGGCACATTTTACCTATAGGTCAAAAAAGTATTTTTCTTACTTAAAAATAGCAAAGAACAACTCTAGAATTAGTAAGTCTAGCATCTCAATAAGTCAGAATGAC
Organism: Antilocapra americana; assembly: GCA_007570785.1. NCBI lineage: Eukaryota > Metazoa > Chordata > Mammalia > Artiodactyla > Antilocapridae > Antilocapra > Antilocapra americana. The sequence continues at coordinate 1,146,650 of ML661344.1, read as the reverse complement.
TTGAAGCATTTAATAAGGCTATGTGAATGTATTATTCAAATTTTATTTATACAAATTCCCTTTTTCTTTCCTCCTCTTACTGCATTCACCTTTGATGACTTCATTGATCACAAGACATTCTACCACAGAGGCAAGGGAGGAGGAAAAATTTAAATCAGTTTCTCACCTTGATTCGAGGTTTGACACAGTTTATGGGCCATTATAAACTTTTCAAATCGTTTTCTAGTCTAACTCAAAAAGCCCCTTTTAACGTGTTGTATTATATATTCCAGAACTGCAACACAACACTCTATTTTCTGCTGAGATATCAAGTTTAAAATTGATTTTACAAATGCTAAGTCCTGGATTTAAAAATCCATAACTTAACTGATTTTCCATTGTGGAAATTTTAATCAGTAATACAAGTTACATGAATTATCCACAGTTTCAGATGATATTTAAATAACAAAAATAAGACAATCAATGACCCTTAATAATCATAATGAACTTTAAAAAAAGAATAACAATGCTTAACTAAAAAGACGCTGATCAAGTTTTTTGTTTGTTTGCTTTCTGGCCTCACCACAGGGCTTGTGGGATCTCAGTTCCCCAGCCAGGGACTGAACCTGAGCAATGGCAGTGAAAGCCCGAAATCCGAACCATTAGGCCACCAGGGACCTCCCTGCTGTTTGTTAAGAGCACAATGGTGAAACTGCTGACAGATCGAAAAAGATTTAGACAAGATCTTTGATGGGCCAAATCTAACTCCAGAAATCATTACAGGGATAATAAATTCAAAGTTCTGCACTTAAACGTCAAAAAAAAAAAAAAACAAAAAAAACCCCTGCTTGAGTACTGAAAGGGAGGCAGCAGATAACAGATGAGCTCTGGATGGACCCAGATGACCCTGATGACCAGTGTTAGATTAAATGTTAGGAAAACTTTTCTAACAACTAGAGCTGTCCAAAATTTAAATGAGCTTCTTCTTAAGAAAAGAGTCACTCTTCAAAAGGCTGAAACGAGGACTTCCCTGGCGGTCCAGTCGGTGGCTGAGACTCTGCACTCCAGATGCAAGTGACCCAGGTTCGATCCCTGGACAGGGAACTAGAGCTCATTGCTTCCTGATTTAAGTGGTTGTTAAAAGATGCGTTTACTTAATGATAGATCAGTTAGTTACAGTTTATGATTCGTGGACAGTATTTTCTTGTACAAGTTACAATTGAAGTTACAAAGGAAGTAACATTTATTTGTCAACTAGAACATAAGCTCCCAGCAAGCAGGGATCCCCCCGTGTTAGCCGCTGCCCAGTTCCCTGCTCACAGAACAAGGCTGGCACAGAGCAGGTAACTCAAAGTATTGGCTGAATGGAGCTCTCGGGGGGAAGACGGGAGGTACCTAATTGCACTGCGTTCTTTGTGGCTAATGATCCTATCATGCGCGAGTCTTCACCGACCTGTCCCCTTGAACAGTAAAAAGGGTTGCCCCTGGTTTTTGCTTTATCTCACTATTTTCCCTGTCTGCACCACAAAGTCCGCTAGCTTCCTAACCCACTCTCGCGGGCAGCAGAAAATTCCTCCGTCCCACTCGACCCAGCGGGTGCGTCTCGGCAGGAAAACCGTCCGTGGTCCGCGTCCCAGGGCCGAGCTCGCTCCTCCGGCCCGAAGAGGTCCCGCGGGCGGCCCGCCCGCCGGGCGCGCCTCGCCGGGGGCCCTCCCGCTGGCCCGCCCGTCTCGGGCGGCCGGCCCTCGCGGCCGCGGGGCCAGCGCGCCGAGCCGCCAGCC